>CM047808.1:64914356-65489546 GCA_026214975.1 Gentiana macrophylla | reverse complement strand
CATTTGATGATCTCCTTTGACAACCCTCCCCGATATGCGGATTCAGCCTTCTCTTATGTTGTCCGACCTTTCGCTTCCTTCCTCCGTTCGGATCTTATGCATGCATACATCCGGCCGATTCTCCGATATCGCCCACCGCCATCCGAACGCCGAGGATATGTTTCTCCAAAGACTTTGATCAATTTTGCCTCTTGCTCAGCTCGAGTTTAGACGAGATGATTAGGGGCAACTTATCACCGTCTTTAAGAAAGATGTATTTTAGATGTTTGTGGAAGTGGTTTCAACTCTAAGTCAGCGGTGGTTGCTCGATGCCAGATTTTAACGGACCACCTTTTTCTATTTGAGTTTGGACCGTTGATCTAAAAACACCTCATCTTCCCGGGAGTAATCCCTAAAGGTATTGAATCACGTCATCAAAAGGAATCTCCTCGCCCACTTCCGCTTCTTCTTTGCGATGTGCAATCACCTTCTTAAGCTCTTCTTCTTCAAGTTCATCGGCAAGTCGCTCCCAATCATCCAACTCCCAATGGGTAGCTTTCCGTAATTGATTTCATCCCAGCTTCCCATTAAAATTTCCTCTTCGCAAGGTTAAAGTCTCACTGATTGAGCTCCTTCGGATCACCACCGCTCATCCCGAATGTCCCAAATTTTCTGTTCACTTATAGGCTCAGGTGATGCATAAGTTGTTGAGACACTCTACAAAGGATTACGGCTCTTGAACAGCTTGTTTTCTTTTCTTCATGATTTATGACATCCAGGACTCCTATCTCTCATGAGCTCTTCATCGTGGTCGATTCATCCCCATAAATTGCTTCAATGAATGAAATTCCTGAATTGGGGATTCTTTGAACTTTACCTTGCTCGATGGAAATGGAAGTGTCTCCTATTCTCAAGGTAATTTGGCCAGTGTGGAAGTCAATGGTGGCAGCAGAGGTGTCCAAGAAAGGCCGGCCTAGGATCAGGGGCATTTCCTTGTCAGATTGGTAGTCCAATATAACCCAGTCGGTTGGAAACACCAATTGTTTAACATGGTAAGGACATTGTTAACGCAACCGGCCGCTAAACGGCTAGATTTGTCCACCAACGAAAGAGACGGGCGCCTCTTAGCCTTTTGTCCAACCAGAGACTTTTGCAGATGTTCAAAGGCATCACATTAACAGAGGCACCGTAGTCGATAAGACATTGTGGAACGTGGCGGCCTTCGATCATGCAAGAGATTGAAGGTCGTCCGGGTCACCACGCTTTTATTGCAATGCTCGAGAAATTGCCGAGCATTCTTCGCTTAGCACTTCATCTGCCATTCCTTTCAGCTTCTTCTTACTTCCACAGGCGTCCTTAAGAAACTTGGAGCATTTAGGCATCTCAGTTAACACTTCGGCAAGAGGCATAGTCACCATGGTTTCTCTAAGCAGCTTCCTCACTCCATCGTAAGTTTTATCAGAGTTCAAAGTATTCTCATTTTTCTTTGCTGGATAAGGAAGGGTTTTCGGATGATTGATTGGAATTTGATTTTTAATGGCTTCATCCTCCTTATCCTTCCATCTGACAAACTTTTCAGCTTTCTTTTAGTCGTGGTTCGGCCATCGACTACTCTTTTCAACATCCTCATCACTTTCCCGAGGAATCATTATCATTCGCTCTCGCCACCGTCGCTTTCTTCGGTATTTGTTCGCCGCTTATCCTCCTCGAACTCATGGCGTCGGGAGGGCTACTCGCTTCGGCGCCTTCTCGGTCCAACTCTCTTTCCGCTTTAAGTGTAATCGCATTCAACTCCTCCTCTTGTCCATAATTCCACTGCGGTGTGATGGCATTACGTAAGCACTGCCACCGCGCTTAGGATTTTTATCTCAGGTAACTCGGAAGTCTTCCTCGGGGCCTCGCTTGCTTGTTGATCACCATCATCGCCAATCTGTCTCTCTATCGCCTTTTGACCGGTGGCTAGTGCTTGCACCATATCTACTAGCTCATCGAATTTCTTTTGAGAGATAGAGGTGGGCTGTGGATTTTGTGTTTGAGCCCAATTGCCTGGGGCCTTTGATTGTTGGAGTTGAAGGACTGGTTGGAATTGGATGCGCCAGGTGGCGTATAATAACTGTTTCGCGGATTTCCAGAAAAGTTACGGTTTGGATTATAGCTTGATTGACCAGAATTTTGATTGAAATTACGAAAAGTTTGATTCTGGTTGCCTATCGCATTTACTTCATCTCCGTTCTCATTGCTCGCCTGCGTTCCCAGAAGACTCATATCCGCTGATCCCTTCGGTTGCTGCATTTGTAAATTAGCCATCTGTTGGTTTATCATTTCCACTTGAGCAACCAACATCCGTGGTCACATGAGGATAAACAAATGATTTCCTCTTATCTTCCTCAACATGGGTCTTCCCAGAGGTTGACCACATGTTGTTCTTAACAATTGTTTGACTTACCATAGGCGGCATCATCTCCTCCGCTTTAAAAGATCCATGAGTCGTGGAATCTAGATAATCTCTATTGGGTTGAGTAACACCACGATAGAATAATTCTAGGAGCTCATGTCGAGTGTATCCATGGTTAGGGCATTTCCTCATTAACAAATTCAACCTTTCCCAGGCCTTTCCTACGCTATCTCCTTCTAATTGCTCAAAATTAGCTATATCACGTTTAAGGCCCATTATCGTTCCAGGTGAAAGCAAATTTGAGCGAAGGCTCTTTTAACATCGGCCAGGTATGGAGAGAGTGATGGGGTAAGGATTTGAACCATCTGTTTGCTTCACCTTTTAAAGCAAGCGGGAAAAGTTTCGACTTAACAATCTTTAATCAACACCCGGATAATGGCCTGCTTCGCAAATTTGAACAAAAGTGGACAAGAAGTCATGAGGATCTTCTTGAGCAGTGCCGTGAAAAGAGCTATTTTGGACCAGTCCAACCACTCCATTCTTCAGATCGAAATGTACTTGCCCCATATCTGGAGGTCGAATAGGGTCTATGCCCCTCAGGAAGTCTTGGTTAAGATAAGGGGCATAGGGGTCTTGATTTATTTGGGCTTGGTTTGGGCTTGATGGAGTTGTTGCAATTGGTTTTGTAGCTGACTTGCGATTCTCGTTGTTGTTGTAACAATTGTATTTGTTGAAGGAGTGGATTCAAATTGAGCTTGAGGGTCCGGATTTTGATTTGGGAGGGCTGGATTAGGAGGAACTAGATTCGGATTTTGAACTTGGTCACCATGATGTCAGATCGGGAAAAAGCCTTCTTCTTAGGATGGACCGTTCGGTTCCGGATCAAAGAGGAGAGGTCCTTCTTGCTTACGGTTTGCATAAACCAGGAGGACAACAGAGAGAGGTCAACAACGACTAAAAGTCGAGGTTGATGAAGAGTTAACCTTGGAATACAAGCTAAGAGAAGAAAGGAGAAGAACAATAAAGATAGACGGACGGGCGTTCAGAATCGTGAACAGCGTTTGTCACAGTAAGTTCCCGGACGGGCGTCTCGATTCAATAGGCGCTCAAATGCGGTATACTAAATGATTGAGGCGTATTTACTAAACAAGCGGGCGTTTGGAGAGGCCGACGCTGCTCGTTCGATCGATTAAGCAGATAAAAGGAATTTTCCTCAGAATGAGCGGGCGTCTGTATGATTGGACGTTCGTTCAAAAGCTGAAAACGAGTGAAGCGAGAAAAACAACGAAACGGAAGATAAACAAAGCGAGACTAAGGAAAACAAAACTAATCTAAAACCTAAGAAAGTTACTAACTAGAGAAACTATACTACGAAGAATCGACAACCGTTACCGATTCCCCAACAGCGGCGCTAAAAACTTGTTCGTTAAAAACGTGTTTTAAATTTATATTATCGGAACACCCCAAGTATAAGGTCGTAGTATAAGGTGTTGCCGAGTCGTCTAAGTGGAATCGTATAGTTATCGAGTTGAGGTATAACTCCTAAGTTGGTTATGTCACTAATTACTTAAAACTAAGATTAATCTAACTATAAACTAAACCTAAGAAATAAACTAAAAACTAAAGGAAAGAAAATAAAACAAAGAACTAAAAATAGAGAAAAAAAAGCAGAAGAGCAGGAAGGTTGGATGAGCGTTCACTATAGTGAGCAGCGTGCAGATCTGATCGTAAAAGCAGAAAATAGGCGAGAAAAGTTGCAGGTACTAGGGTTCTAAAAACTAAACTTAAACTAGGACAATTAAGAACGATTTTGATTAACAGATAATAAAGAGAAGACAGTGGAACAGCCAAGATTCAATCACATAATAATCATACAACCAGTTTATGATCCGAATACAGTTTTATTGGTATGATCATCGCGAAACCGACTAAATTCCTTTAGATCAATTTCTAGGGTTTGTTTACTTTTCCAAGAAAAACAAATAACATTCATCACAAGATCAACAATTGTTCCCAAATTGTAATACCCAACTAACGATATATGATTCCTCAAAACATCATCAATTGTATCGATTGAAAGATAAAGTATTGTTGAACTATATTTCCATAAAAATTCAAACACATAGAGTTCCATTGACATTCCTATCTAATAAAACTCGCAACGATTAAATCAGGATTCAAGCGATAAATAAAGCAGCGTATTCAAAATCATAACTAAAGATAAACTAACAAATCATGGTTGCGATGACGTTGATGTGATATCCTCCGGTTGTTCCATGCTATGCGTTTAGCCAACAATCATGTTGGTGATCATTAATTTGGAGGACTCATCTTCATGAAGGAAGATCTTGGTTGAACTCTAGAAGCGCACTTTTTTATGTGTAGTGCGGCTCTGTAAAAAAGTATTTTCTTAGGGTTGGAAATTTCTTCTTTGTATTTATAGGAATAAGAGGCGGTTTCTTGAAAGTCGGCGGCGGACGCCCGTCTTCTTTAGTGGGCCTTTCGTTCATTTCTTTGGACGGAGATTGAGGACGCTCGTTCAGCTTGCGTCTGGAGACTCTGTATGTAAAATATGACTCTGACGCCTTCATGGACCTTGATTCACTCCTGGGCGCTTCGTCAATATGCCGAGATCGGATTCTTCATAGTTATCCATTCTTCTTCAAGCCAATTCCATATTTATCTCTTATAATTCGAATTGAGCCTCATTTATCCTCTTTATGCACTCAAATTAAGCATCTACATAATAGATAAAACATGGAAAACATGTAGTCATCCCCAAATAATAATAATTCACTAAATTTAACACATAAAAGCGCCCAAATTACACTTTTGACACTTCTAAACCCATTATTCAAATTCACGCCTTAAACATATAATTTTCTCTAAAAATTACTAAAATCTGAAAGATATTGTTCTCTAATAATGCGATAAAACCATAAATTTCACGAGAACAGAGGCCTATCTTGGAATGTGAAGTTTTCGATGTCTGGGGCATTGATTTTATGGGACCTTTCCCATCATCATGCTCTAACAAATATATTCTGGTCTGTGTAGACTATGTTTCCAAGTGGGTAGAGGCCATAGCCACCCAAACCAATGATCACAAAGTTGTAAAGAAATTCTTGCAAAATAATATCTTTACTAGATTTGGCTGTCCTAGAGCCCTGATCAGTGATGAAGGTTTGCATTTCTGTAATGCACCACTGGATAAAATTCTTGAGCGCTATGGTGTCAAGCATAGAATTGGTACACCATACCACCCCCAAACCAGTGGCCAAGTCGAGGTAAGCAACCGGAGCCTTAAGCGGATCTTGGAGAAAACGGTGAATTCAAATAGATCCAACTGGAGTCTGAAGTTGGACGACGCACTTTGGGCTTATTGCACGGCGTTTAAGACCCCTATGGGTACGTCACCCTTCCAAATGGTTTATGGCAAGGCTTTCCATCTACCAGTCGAGTTGGAGCACAGAGCTTACTGGGCTATTAAATTCTTAAACTTCGATAGCCAACTCTGTGGGGAGAAAAGATTATTGCAACTACATGAGCTCGATGAATTCGGACTCGTGGCCTCACGAGAACGCCAAGCCGAGCAAGGAAAGAACGAAGGCGCTCCACAATGCTAAGATTAAAGATCGGGAATTCAAAGTGGGAGACATGGCTTTGCTGTATAACACCAGGCTCCATCTTTTTCCTGGTAAGCTTAAATCTAGATGGTCTGGCCCTTTTGAGATTCTTGATGTTCATCCTGGTGGAGCCATTACGTTGAAAGTGGCACGGCGATCAACCGCTCAAAGTCAATGGTCACAGGATTAAGAAATACTTTGGGCAACCCAAGGAAAAGCCTGAAGTACTATACTTTCAAAAGAGAAATGAAACGGTTGAGTCATTTATTTGTGAAGAGATTCCATCCGACTTCTTTGGCGTGGATGATGACCTTATTATCCCTATCCTTGCAGATCCTGCTGTCAATGTTCCTGAGCCTGTTAGCATACCTCAGCCGAATCTGAGAAACAAGAACAAGAAGAGACGAGTCAGTGTCGTTTGGAGAGAAAAATTTCATGATCTTATCGCGCACTTGACTTGTTGTTGTGGCGAAAACCATTTCCGTGCTAGTCATTCTGAGTCTGACAGAGAAGTGGTTAGCCTTAAACCCAAGTGGCCTGATCCAGGTTGACTTGGTTTTCTCTGTCAAGCTAATGACATAAAAGAAGCGCTCCTAGGAGGCAGCCTAGTCTTTTAAGTACTTCTTTTTAGTTGAGTTTTTAAGTTATTAGGAATAAAACCTTGGTGAGTTGTGTGTTGGTTATCCTTGTCCTATTTGTGGTTGTTTTCTGTGTATACATGTTTACTCATATACCCCGTATACCCCGTGATTATATGTTATGTCGAGTGTTGCAGATACTTTTGAGCAGGTTTGCAAGTTATTACTTTCAATGTTGTGCATTTCGATACTGAGTGCAAATGGTTTATTCATGCTCCGGCCTGACCACTGCCAATCTACTACCCGACAATCATTTTGACAACCAGCTAAGTATTCTTTTCTTTTATTTGCACATTCTGAGGACATAATGTGATTTAAGTGTGGGGGGTGGTGCAATTCATGCTATAGTTTTCGAAATATGAGTAAATATATGTGATCCTTGATAAAGGGTGAAATTTCAAAAAATTTCAAAGTACACTTGGATATTTGTAAATCTTGAGCATGTAATTGAAACAAATGCTTGCTCGTTGTAGTTTCCTGACGATGATTTTATGTGACTTTGTGAGATAGTTATAGCATGTTTTACTGATTTGAGATAGTATTCATTTCATACTCACGAAAGCCTTTGATATCAAAGCAAAAACTTTGAATCTGTATCCTTTCATTATTTTAGTGATTTATCTTAGAGAGATTTGTTCTTAATAGTAACAGTGAAGTAACACCTAAGTTCAGAACGTGCACTGTGAATATCTCAAGGTTTGAATGTGATAAATGACACGTAACTATTGCGCTTTTGAAATGAAGTGAATAAGTGAAGTTGTTTTTAATTATAAATGTGTGTGTCGGAAGCTGGTTAATGATTGGAGTGCGGTAGGGGCATTATCTCAAAAATGTCTACCCCACTATGATGACCAAAAGCTCACGACAGTCAGGAAAAGCTACCCTATGATTTGAGTAAGGTAGGGTGTTATCCCGAAACATCCTATTCTACTATGACGGGTAAGAGCTCATTCTGATGTGCGTCAAAAAGAAAAAGAGGAAAAAAGAAGAAAAGAAAGTGAAAAATTAAAGACTTTGTTATCGTTGAACTTATACCCAGTATAAACCGAATGATATCTTTGTGAGGATTATCCTACTGAGTGCGTGGGAAGACTTTGTGTGGAGCGATTCACGCTATACCTAGGATAGTCATTAAAATTATTTGAGAGGATATTTGTTTGAGAGGATTGTGAAAATTGAAAAGGGCTTGGACGACACACACAGTAATCTATCTCTATGTTGGTATCACTTGCTATAGTTGTTGTATCTTTTGTTACGTGAGTTAGGGATCTATTTGGATTGCATATAAAGTAAGCTAGTTTTGATTGTTTTGTTGGAACGAACAAAAAGCTAAGTGTGGGGAGTTGTTTAGGGTATATTTTACTATATTTTAGGGCTTAATCCATAAACAATTTACCTTATTTTTAAGGGAAATAAATGAGAAAAGCATGTTTTAACCGTTAAATTCCTATAATGGTTATTGAGGGGTTATAATTTAATTATGAGGAAATATTGAGTTTAAATGATATTTTGTTACACATTTTATTATTATTATTATTCGATGACTTGGTGTAACAACAATTTTGCAGTAAAATTAAAAGATACGCATGGGGATATTATTAATGGAGAAGATTTATCTCATTCAATCAAGTGATTTCAAAATAAAGAAGAAAATCGGAGCATTGAAGAGAGGATAAATCGGATCGAAAGAGTGAAGTGGGAACACGGTATACTGAGTAAAGAAGCAGTGAAAGCGCGTGAATAGGTAGGCTCGGTCGGCCGAGCCATGCTATTCGGTCGACCGAGTGTTTTAAGTCGGTTGACCGAGCCCAAGTCGCAAAATCGACGCGTTTTCTAGATCTTTCCTTATGCCGGCAAAACTCCTATATAAGCAGCACCATTCGAGCAGAGAAGAACACACAGAAAAAAGCACCACATCACACAAAAATATGAGTTTCTTTCTTTCAATCTTGCTTGGGAGTTCGAAGATGATTGAAGGCTAAACATCTCGCGGTGGGACAACGGGGGAAACCAATCAACAACCACACCAACTAGAGGATTTTTAGCTATATCTTAGTGAGTTGAATTTATGATTTTTCATCAATCGGATATTGTTATATTGTTTATGTTTTATTTGAATCGAGAGATCGATGAAACTATCTTTTTGATTGAATTTATATGAGAGTATTGATTCAAGATTTGATCTTTTCAATTGATGCAATTAATTGTGATTCAAGAGATTGTTCATGATTAGTTGAGTAGAGTATTGGAAACAATCTCATGATCGTGTTATGCATGCTAGTTTAGTTCGCTTGAAAGGAAGCGAAACCCTAGAATTTGTTTAAAGGAATTTAATCGAATTCGTGATAGATCATTACTAAAAATCGTATCTTTAACTTGCCATCTAGTTGGGGTTGGGTTGGTTGAGTGGTGGATTCCCGTTGCCTTGCCGTTTCTTTTCAATTACTTGATAAATCGAATAGCTCGTATCAATTTGATTGCTACGTTTAGTTGTTTTAGGAACCCTAGATGTTAATTGTTATTTTTCGCAAAGTTACTTGTTCATTGTTTTTATAGTTTAATTAGTTTAATCCCTAGTTGTAGTTAATAGTCGTGACATAATCGATACAATAAGCTGTACTTAATCCGATAAACATTCCACTCCCTTGGACGACCAGTTAACATCCTATACTACTGAACCTTATACTTGGGGTGTTTTGGTTTATAAATTGTAAAACTAGTTTTTACCGAACAATACCACAAGAAGCTTTTTCACCATTGATTTTTTTATGACCCATTTAAATCAATATATCCCACATCATAATCAATCATTCAAAATTGTCTTGTGCACTTTGTTGTGGCCGAATTTGTTGTACAGCATTATCACAACTCATATTATATATGCGGACTTTTTTCCGTAAAAGGAATTTCAGTATCCGCATGAGGATGAAACTAGCCCTTGGTCATGTTTACCCGGTTTATATTTTTAGTACACCAAAAATCTTATATAAATCAGTCCAAGACAGCTAGTTGTTTTAATCCAATCCATCCGATCATATAAATATAGTCAATTAACCCACCCGACCAACAGTTCATGGATCCGTCCCTCAATATCCGTAAATAGGACGTCTCGGTTCGGAATAAAAGTCATCCTCCTAAAGAAGTTAAAAAAAAAGGTCGGCAATTTTGAGATATTTATGAAGCTAACCAAGCATTTGGAACTCTAAAGTTATATTTCCCTAAAACAAGCAATACATTAATTATCAACCACGCAAAATAAGAAACATTATCTTTAGAAAAGTATTCAGGCATTGTAGCCCTCATATAAGCCTTTCAAAAGTCTGTCAACGAGGAGCGTTCACAAATACCCGGTTGCGTACCACAACGGGTAACACATCTCAGGTTCCAATATTTGATCATTTTACAGAATTTCTTGTTTATTAATAACTCGTTTGGATTAATAAAAAGAAATGAAATTGAATGAATCCGATTGAATTAAATCAATGGAATCGAATGAATATAATTTTATACCGCGTTTGGTAGACACAAGATGTAATGAATGCTTTTTTTAACCATTCAATAGTAATTTTTTTTTACAGAAATGAAAATCATTCATTTTCATTCCGTAGTAATCAAAATAAATTTTATTCTTCGTTTTCTGAAAAAAAAAACGCCAAATTTATTGAATGAAATGAAAAAAAAAAAACCATTACATTCAATTAATTCTATTCTATTACATCAATCCAAACAATTGGCCATAAGTAGTTTGTGATATAAGGAAATTGTTGAAATAGTGTCCTAACAGAAATATAGAAAGCATCTTTCTAACATCAATTGATTTTAAGACAACTGAAGTGATTGATTTTAACATCAGTATCCGAATAGAAGATCGTGAGTCTGCCCGCTTTTTAGCACAATTAAAAAAAAAAAAAAACTAAGTGTTGGGGCCCAACTCTTTTTTTTATAGACTCCACACTTCCAAAATAAAACAAGTCAAGTGTTGGCATCTCTCACTCTTATAAGCACACACGAGAGGCGTGATATAAGGAAATATATATAGTAGATATTTACTAACACCAATTGGTTTTTACAACAGAAAGCGTTTTATCCTAATATGATATGAGAGTAGGAGATCCGAGTTCAAACCCCGCTTTAGTACAACGGTAAGCGCTAGATCCTAATATGGTATCAGAGTAGGAGATCTCGAGTTCAAGCTCCGCTTCGAGCACAATAAAAACAAAGATCACAAAAAACATGTGTTGGGCCCCACTCTCTTCTTCCCACCAAAAATTAAATAATTAAATCAAGTGTTGGACCTCTTTCTCTTCTTATAAGCCTACACTTGAGGTGACGTGATATAAGAAAATATAGTACCATATTTACTAATATCAATTGGTTTTAGTACAATAGTAAGCACTTGATCCTAACAGTTGTATCACAAGAATAATCTCTATGTATCATTACTCACAGACTTGCTTCGGTACTCCTTTAGTATATATATAACACTAATCAACGAGTGTTTTGATCACAAAGCATAAATCCCAGATGGAGTTCATCTTTATATTTTGTTCTCTTCTTATTTTCTTCTTGCTAGTAAAGATTTGAGAAATTAGATTTTAGTCATTTTAGCTTGGCTTATTTTGGATTTTAGTCACTGCTCCTGCTCAGGTGGAAAATGGTCTCTAAGTCGGCCTTTTTTTGGATTTTAGTCACTATCCGGAAATAGTGATTAGGCACCGGAATCTTTAAAAACGCTTACGTGGCAGCCTAGTTAGAGGACTATTTTTTAAAATTACGTGCTTAATCAGTTATTTCAGGTGGATAGGACTAAAATCAAAAAAGCCAACTTAGAGGACCATTTTCCTCACCGGAGCAGACTAAAATCCAAAATAAGCCAGTTAGAGACTAAAATCCTAATTTTGCAGTGTAAAAGTACTACTTACTAATGTTAAGCCGAAGACATCAAAACAAAACTTCCACCAGGACCTAGAAAACTACCTTTTGTTGGCAACATCCATCAACTATTTGGTTCCCTACTTCACCATACCCTGTGGGAGTTAGCCAAAAAGTATGGACCTATAATGCATCTACAATTTGGCCAAATACCAGTGGTTGTTGTTTCTTCACCAGAAATAGTGAGAGAGATTTTCCGGACTCATGACATTATATTTTCAAACAGACCCAATACGCAAGCTAACTCGACAATCACTTATAATCATTCCGACATCGCTTTTGCACCATATGGTGATCTCTGGACGCAGCTTCGCAAAATATGCACCTTGGAGTTATTGAATACGAAGCGTGTCAAGACATTTGGTACCATACGCGAGGATGAAGTTTTCAACATGATCACATCAATTATCTCAGAAGAAGAGCAAGTTGTTAATCTAAGCAGAAAGATATTTTCATTGAACTACACAATCATTGCAAAGGCTGCATTTGGGAAACGAAGCAAGTATCATGATGAGTTTATTGCTGCTGTGGAGGCAGTAATGCATGCGTTAGGAGGTTTACACATATCCGATATGTTCCCTTCTTTCAGTATTCTTCGGTTCATTAGTGGATACGGACAAAAGCTCAAAAACATTCACAACCGAATCGATAAAATCGTGGGAGATATTCTTATGCAGCACAAGGAGAACGAAGATGTTGGGGGTGACGAAAGAAAGGAAGATCTTGTTGATATTCTACTCAACATTCAAAAGCATGGAGAAACCGATGTTCTGTTGACCGACAAAATCATAAAAGCTGTGATATTTGTAAGTATATATACAAACTGTTCTAACTAATACATCTATTTTAAGGGTTTTTGTTTTTGTTATTTTGCGTCGGTGTTATTTAGAAAAGATAGAATCTGATAACCATATCCGTATGTGTTGATGTGTTCAAATTTAATTATATGACTTCCCATCAATTTAAACTTAATGAGAGATGGTAATTGATTAATATCACAAAAGATATGAAAACATATGTTGAGCATAAATCTGGAGGATAAATATTTGTTAACCTTTTAAATGATGCTAGAAATCGTCCAAAAATAAAGCGAGGCCGTAATTTTTCTAGCGACAACCAATTCAAGAACTTAAAACCTAAAGAGATGTGAACAATGGTAGTTTTGGTGATGTTTAGTCTGAGTATGAGATATTGTATCTCAAAGTGCCTGCGTTCTTGCGCATTGATCAGGAATCAAGTCACTACAAAATAAACACTCTATTGCTACACTAGTTTTTGCCACACACAAAAAAATGTGGCTATATATATATACTTGGTTAGACTCTTTTGCCACGCTCATGTGGCTAAAAGTAGGTTTATAACCACACTTTTTTAGTTCTATGGCAAATAATAGTGTAGAAAAAAAAGTTTTTCTTGTAAGTGAGTCTCTGTATTTTCTTAAGGATTGTTTATATAGAGGACCTTATGCCCTAGGCTTTGCATGGGTTTGTGACCAAGGTGGACTCTAATTTCATGTTCTGTAAGAAATGGATAATTATGGTTTAATCTCCTGGATTGTAGAAGATAACCATGCTTATTAAATTCAAGATCAGAGTCTTTATTACTTAAAATTCTTTCCATACTTATCTGTTAGCTAGCATATGTGTATCGATAAGGGTGGTTGCTCGGCTCGATTCGCGCCAAGCTCCCAAGGCTTTTTTAGTCGAATTGCACCTTTGGTCGAGCTCCGTTGTCCTCGACCGACCGGCCGCTGGATCGAGAAGCTAGTCATCCGGATCTCCCACTGGGATCTAGATCAGCCATTAGGCTACAAAGTGGGGCTCATGACCCTTAACGTTTGTACACACGTACTATTACTTAATGCCAAGTAGAGTAGGAGGTGACAAGTGGCCGGGTGCCGACCCGACCTCCGTCACTTTTCAACCCATATGATGACGGACTTAACCTTTGACACTTAGTATATTGGGCAGGTACGTATGAGATCCAGACGAGACATTCATCTAGAAAAGACATCGGGTCACAGGGTTTAACCGGTGGGTCGTTATATATAATTGAAAAGAATGTAGTTATATATATATATATACTAGTCGGAAACCCGTGCATAATGCACGGGAAATTCAAACATGTGAGCTATCCAAATATGTGTAGCTATGACAATTTTTGTGTTTGATCATGACAATGGGGCAAATATAAAATTAACTATAGTCATGTTAAAGCAAATGCATTACAGATAATAATGAAAAGGAGACGGTGCAACCGTTTTAGCTATCACTTCTAAAAATTAAAGTCGAAGAGCGGACTTGCTAAACATTAGCGGAGAGGGGTTATAGGTTAAAAGAAAAAATAAAGTAAACACATGTTAACATATTGCATTAACCATTCGAGGATGGAAATAAAATATCAATTTCATGGATCTATCTACCGGGATAAAATAACTTGGATGCAAAATTTTCGCTCTAGCAAACGGTGTATTGAACCATCATCAAATCCATTTGTCTCTTCTCCTCATGCAATATTTGGTCCATTTGGAATAAGGTGGAAAGTTATTTACACACGCGTCTCTGTAAGCTCCGATCTATATCAGGAGTTTTAAAATCATTGGTAGGTGATCCATGTGTGACAATCTTATGACTTTCAACACCAACTCCAAATTAAGTAGCCATCTAATAAAAATAATTGTCACGACACTTATAAGAAGACCATTGTGCTACAAAGTTGATATGCCATTTGTCCAAATACAAACAAACTCAAGTTTCAATTCATTCTACAAAGAAAATTTTGATCAAAAATAAATATCATCTACAATATTTCAAATATATTGCCTCAAAACTCTCACTATCACTATCCTCCTAATGTACTATACTCCAGTCCCAAACATTTCAATTTCACTACAAATGCAAAGTAGCTCAAGTTATGTAATCCTCTCGAGGCCGGGAATTCTTTCAACCATGAAATAAGATTTCCCTTCACCTTCTTCTTACTGTCATCCTTTTATCTTTATCTTTCTATCCCTTTTTTCCCCAAGGCGCACATTCTGAAGAACCTGAAATTTCCTCTTTTTTTTATCAATCTTACTGAAAAAAAAAATCCAAATTTTAAATTTTTTTAACCACCAATAAGAACAATATACATTACAATGATCAAGACGGCACAATTTCTGGATAATATATTTGATGGGAAGCCATCAGCACCAAACAAATTCAAGATTAAATGTAGTAAAAACGATTTCAGTGACTTTCTGATGAATTTTGTGTTTGAATTGAAAAGGAAAATCAAAACATACTTAAGAGATGAAAACTAATTAGTGGCATCACCTTAACATACCTTTATCCCAAGAGGAACCTAAAACAACATGTTTCAATAATCTATTTAACATTCATCGTTATTCATAGATACGTAAGTTTTAGACCCATTCATTGACAACACAAAAATGTACTCATAACTCAATATGTTAAAAAGCACTCATGCACCTTTCTCTAAACCATCATAAAGAACAGAGGCGGACACATGCTTATCACAATGGTGTCCACGCACCCCACTGAACCGAAGAAAACAGTCAATATTACAGCGAAAAATAATTTGTGCACCCGCTGAAAAAAACAATACTTACAAAAAAACAATAGGACACCCGTTGAATATTTTTTTCTGGATCCGCCACTGATAAAGAAGAATGAGACATCATCACAAATAACTAACATACACAATGTATAAAAAATGGCACAATGCCAAGTTTGTTTAACATAAGAATGTCACCAATGTGCTATTTAATGTTGGAAATATTTAAAGTAAAAACCCTGCTTATGTAGTCAGCCTTTAAGTGTGGGATTTCTAGATTCACTATATGCTTCATTTCTATGTAGATGTTATCCTAATTGGTCCTGATTATTTCATCTTAAGCTAGGTGAACAATGACTATATGAACTTGGTCTTCTACTTGCTGAGATCTCATGGATAGTTGTTAAAGCACCAAAACCAACTATCCTAACAACACCACCATTCACATGACCATTTGGCTTTGAAATTTCATCAAAATCAATTGTTCTGTCAAACACGTGGGATTACATATGAAATATAAATTCACAAAAAAATAATACCATCTGCTTTCATTTATGCATTTGTGAAAGAAAAAAAATTAAAGCCTTGCAACAGAAACTTCAAACTCAGATGACAGAATGCACGGTTAAGATTTCCCCCACAGCAGATACGTACATCTTGCTTTTTCTTTCATTGAAAGTGTTTGTGCTACTCTTATAGTACATTATCATTCATCTAAGGCCAATGAAAAAACAATTAATAAATATAGAAAAAGGAGACGAAAGAATCACCATCTTGAGAACCTTCAGTTTTCCTACAATTTCAAAAGGTATGTTGGTATATCCTCGGTTCATCCACCACAGCAAGAAGCCAGAAAGAGACTTAAAAGGCAAATCCCTGAAATAATCAAACCAAAACATAAGAATTGTTCTCATCCTTCAAATTCCATATAAAAATGCGATCTTTACAACAAAATAGCACAAAAATCAGGTAAGAAGCAAGTTTTTGAATGATATTCATCATCGATTAAAGAAAAAGAAAAAAAGAAAACTTCAATCCATCAAAAAGAAGTTTGACGATCATGACATTAGAAAGAAAGAAAAAAACTAAATCTATCATGGCTCCTCTGCACCCCGGTGGAGCCGATGTTTACGAATCTGAGGATATTTAACAGAATGCAGGATTTGAGGTGAAATAAATCTATCAAGTGGAACTCGGTTGTTTATACATGATAAGAAGAATGTTTGAATTACATATAATTATGATTAAAGATAGATCTAGAGAAGATGGCCGGTTTGTTTATGCGTTTGAAATTTCAGGATTGTTTTTGTTGAGATTTTTCTGGAGAAGAGAAGGATCCGCGTAGCCAGCTATGGGTACGGAGATTTGGTGAGATTTTTTTTAAGGAGATTTGGTGAGATAGACGAAAAAGAATTGAAATGGTTAGAAAAAAATAAAAAAGGATCCGCGCATTTGAAAACGGGTGGAAGTGGAGATTTATCTGATAGCTGGTAATTTTTTTTTTTTTTTTTTTAAAACAAACATGTAATACGTGATAATGGAGAGTTGTTTGAGTAGGCAGTTTTTTTATTTTTGTGTTTCCACGTTTGATAGCTGGCAGTTATTTTTTAGCTGGCAGTTTTTTTTTTTTTTTTAATTTTTAATTTTTATTATCTGATAGTTGGGGGATAGCTGGGTATCTACGGTTGATAGGCGGAATTTTTTTTTTTTTAAACAAACATGTAATGGGGGATCATGCGGGTTGTTTGGGTAGTTTTTTTTTGTTTTTTTTTTAATTTTAATTTTACTGTAAATGGATAGCTGGGAAAACGGGTTGTGGAGCGGGTAATAAATCAATTACGGGTCAATTGACAGTTTTTCCCTTGAAAATATATAATAAGATATATATATATATATATATATATATATATATATATATATATACACACACGTGTGTATGTGTGTGTGATCCCTAACAATTTTCAAAATATCCCAATATCAAATATTGACAATTTGTAATCGAAGATCAATTTAGTTTTGAGCTCACCGATTAAAAAAAAAAAAAAAAAAAAACTGTTTAAAAATATGCCTTGGTCATGATTTAGCTGTTCTACCGCGGATTTAGCAAGCATGGCCAGCAGAGTTTGGCAGATTGACTACGTACAATTAACTAACAGTTGACTTCCTTAAACGTTCCAGTGTATGAATAATTAAATTGCTGTGAAGCAGTTGTCACAACAATAATAAAACTGACTACGTACAATTAACTAAATAAAGCCTGAAAGTGTTTGAAGAATGTCAAAGAGAACTAATACGATGTCAAAGTATCTCTTGGTTCTTTCACGTTGATCCTAATAAATGTCTACCCGCCATTTTGCCCATTTAAGATGTTACATTTCCCTCAACGTAAAAATAAAGAATAAGGGAAGTAGAGAAAACCACTTAACTTTGAAAAAGGTTGAGTTATGTCGATCAAATCTCCATAACAATCGAACTTTCGTTGGTAGATCAAATCTCAATTCTCAACAGACACATCGAACTATCCTCACAACAAGGCCTCTCGTGAAGACACGGGGGATAAATTACAATTTTGATCCTTTAACTAGACACATTTTTCGATTTTGGTCCTGGTTTTTCTCCGGCGACAATTTTAGTCATGTAAGCGACCTTTTTTTTTGCAAAAATAGTCATGAACGCCGGAAATACCACTTACAGGACTAAAATTATCACCGGAAAAGACCAATTTCAGTCCTGTAAGTGGTCTTTCCGTGCTCAGACTATTTTTGCAAAAAAGACCACCATTTACAGGACTAAAATTGTCGCCGAGAAAAGCGGGACCAAAATCGAAAACGCGTGTACAGTTAAAGGATCAAAATCAGAATTTAGCCAAGACGGGTATCACGCCTACCTACCTTTCAACTAAAACCTGAAGGTGTATGATGAGTATGTAAGAGAACTAATACAATGTCAAAGTATCTCTTGAGATTAGGCTGTCTGTAGATGAATGTAGAGTTATGAAAGATTTCAATTAGCTAGTGCATTTGGATATAGTGATTTTGACTGTTTATTAGGACTCGATGTTCTTCATCAAGTTAAGCTTGTATTGCTGGACGATGAGATAGAATTCAATTTATTTTACTTGACACAAGACTACGTACATCGTTTCACTAGAATAGCCTAGAGAGGTAAACTTAAAATGTAAACTCCTTTTTACTTGTCTAGATAAATAAATTAAATAAAAAAACATATTAAAATGATTAAAAATTTATCAACTTTCTTTACTTATTACCAAGACAAATGACACCATTTCCGTTAAAAGATATAAAAGAATTAGAACATTTCAGATCGGATAGTGCCTAAATAAATACTCTATTTTACAAGATTAAATATATATTTTTCTGTGCTATTCTGAATCTCTATTTTTATGATGAAATGCAATGATTATTTATTTTACATATTAAGTTAAATTTAAAAGAAAATTTATTGAACGGATAAATACCGTAGATGGAAAGAAAAATTTACTGAGAATCTGTATTTTACAAGAAAAAATAGAGATCTCTTTGCAGTGTTATTTTTCTATTCGAAATATCTAAAATACAGTTTTTGAAAAATTTACAGTATTTACTGCAACTGCTCTTATAGATAAGACAAACAAACAACATTTATACTTGTGCGGATATAAACATTTTTGTTTTTTGAGGTTTATTTTTTTCTTTTTTTTGAGGGGTAACATTTCTTTTATTAAATCAATTTTTTTTTTAACAGGATATGTTTGCGGGCGGAGGTGAGACATCATCCACCACTATAGAGTGGGTCATTTCCGAACTAATAAAAAATCCTACGGTCATGAAAAGGGCACAAGATGAAGTCAGAAAAGTCTATTATGAAACAGGCAATGTCGACGAGTCAATGCTTGATGACTTAAAGTACTTGCAAGCAATTGTCAAGGAAACATTACGGTTACACCCTCCTGTTGTGCTTTTAGTGCCTAGACAATGTAGTGAACAATGTGAACTCAATGGATATGAAGTTCCTGCAAAAACAACATTTTTTATTAATGCCTGGGCAATGGGAAGAGACCCTAAATGTTGGATTGATGCCGATAAGTTTTATCCGGATCGATTTCTTGAATCCACTATAGAATACAAGGGTAGTCATTTTCAATATGTTCCCTTTGGTGGTGGGAGAAGGATTTGCCCTGGTATCTCATTTGCTATTCCTAGCATTCATCTGTCACTTGCCCAATTGCTTTTCCATTTTGATTGGAAAGTTTCTGGTGATTTGTTGCCAGAAGAACTGGACATGACCGAAATATTTGGTTTGACAGTACGAAGGAAAAACGATCTTCAACTAATTCCAACTCTTTATCATCTTTCATGTCTAAAAGGGAAGCATGGAAAGTAAAAATGAATTGGTAAGAAAATGAAGTTGCCAATTTCTCATGCTCACCAGGTTCTACTGCATGCATTAATATTTGAATGACGGCCACTTCATCTCTAATCTTTCTAGGAACTAGAAGATCATTAATCATCTTTGGTTAAAACATGTAAATTACTATGTGTGTATCTTCAACAGTTTCAGTATTTCTTGCAATCATGTTACAAATTGTGGAACACAATTAATTTTCTCTTTTTTGTTGTTGCAAAATACGGAATTATTCATGTTGCGACATGGCGTGGGTATGACCCGAATCATAAATATGGCCCCCAATTACCTGATTGCTCATTCCGGATCTTCCTAGGTTATATCAAGCCAAATAAGCACAATGCTGCACCAAACCCTAAACAAATCCCGACCTCAAGGAAGTAATCTCCACGAAGCGAAATAGGCTCTTCAGTAACTGACATGTTACAATTAGATTCATGCAACACAAGATCGGGTTGAGGTACAAAACTTACCAGCTCGTATCACCGACGTGTCAGCTCATCACGGTTAGATATCCGCAGCTCGGTATAAGTCTACAAATGAATTCAGATGAAGGTTACTTCAATCAAACATGACATTACTACACATTCCTATAACTGTCCAATGATGTCGTTTACAGTGTCATGATTGCTCCATGAATTCATATTCAACTGCCTCGCCTCATTGACCATGATGTCAATGGCGGTATCCATAACTGTTCCACCAAAGATGCCTATAAAAGGATATCTTCCTCCGACCTCCAAAACTATGTAAATATAGCTGTGACGCCCATTTCCCGGATACTGAGTTCTAATCTGGAAAAGAATGTCCGGCACGTATATAATTACAATTTAATCTAATTATATACGTAAGCCCTACGCGGATAAAACCTGAGAACAAGGCGGAAGAAAAAACAACAGACTTGGGCAACTTAAATGACTAACAAACAATCAAAAGCAACACACGCTGCATCTAATATATCATTAAAAGACTTGAATACAACTATAAATTACACTTAACCCCTTTACATCTTGATATCCATATACTCAACTCGTTGATTGTTATCACTATATTGGTAAGAAAGTCTACACCCAAATTACAACATAAATAAGACTAACGGACTTCATCTGCATCATCTCCGGGTCACTCCTCAGTGGCCTCGAAAACAACCTAAAAATACACCACCTTCTCGGGGTGGGAAACAATAAAGAAAGGGGGTAAGTACATACGTACTTAGTATGGGTTAGAAGAATTAGTTAGAATTAAATAACATACATATAGAGTTACTTTTGCAAATGGCATAGTTACTTTTCCTTGGTCATACTGGCATTGCTTCCCTATGCACCACAAGGCGACTTTATCTTTTAGAACATTTCGCAATGTATGACTAAGTCAAAGTGGCACCTCATGTGAGATGGTATCGCGCCCCGATTTCTCTAGTGGTCTTCCACGCGCCTTCCTTAGTTGCATGCCTCTTAAACCACTTTCTACCGCTTGCTCGGGATCTAATGGTTCTTTTTTGAAAATGACAATCTCTCCAATGTCGAGACACGGTTATTTTGGGCCCCAATCTCTCGAGCATTGAAGGTCTTTAAGAGGGCGGCTCAATAATAGTTGTTGAAGATGCTTCTTCTTTTACGCCGATATAGTTATTGCTTTCCCTTTTTATCGAGATACGGATAGGTGGCGAAGGATCATATCCAAGGCCAGTTCATGAATATCCTATAGTATTACTACTTCCTTCTGAGGCCTTCAGCATTCGTCTGAGTTCTCCATTCATTGCCCCTATTACTTGTGCTGGGCTTTGAGATCCAAGTGTTACCTTTGCAAGGAGTTTGTAGGCAATAAGGTTGAATCCTTCCTTTCTTGCGGCTGGAACGGCTCCATGTTCTACAACCGCACCCTCTTTAAGATATGTAAAACCTTGGAATGGAGTACTCATCTTTATAGAATCTACCTTAGGAAGTAGTAGCACTAACCCACTTAATTCATTTGGCACTTGTGAATCAGTGACTTCATCCAGCGGTATTTTGCAATGCCTATCAAAAATAACAAAGTCATTGTGGCCAAACAGAAGCTTCTAGAATTCAATATGAAGTCTAATGAAACCATTGAGCATATGGAATCAAGATTTAATGCTATTCTGGATGAACTCACCCTGCTGAATGTGGTTTACACAAAAGAAGATATCAATACAAGAATTCTGAAAGCTTTACCTTTAAAAGAAATCTGGAAGATGAAAGTCACTACAATGGAAAATCCATAAGACTTCTAGAAGAGGATACTTTCAAGTTATTCTCAAATCTAAAAGCCTGCGAATTTAGTGAAGATCTTATTGCAAGTTCTGAAAAAAAAAAGTACCAGTAACTGTAGCACTGGCTGCTGCACACAGAGAAGAATCATCAAATTCTCATGATGATGAACTTGATGACATGCAGGAACAAATATGATCGAAGACTAAAAGAATAAGGATGATGAAAACTTGAAGAGTATTTCCAAAGAACTATGTCAAGAAACCAACTGAGAAAAATAAGGATCCAAAGAAGGATCCTGATTACTTATGCTTCAACTGCGAGAAGCCTGGACACTTCAAGCCTGATTGTCTAGAATTGAAATAGAAAAAGGATCCTGAATACTTGTTCTTCAACTGCAAAAAGTGTAGACATTTCAAGCCTGATTGTCCGAATCTGCTGAGACAAATAAGTCAGCAAAGAAGGCCGGCTAGGAAAGCATTTGTTGATGGTGATAATCTGGTTATGGAGTGGAGTCTGAGAAAGCACTATATGTAAATGAATCAGATGATATTGCCCTTATGTCACACATGAAGGATAAAGATGAGGTATTTAACACTGTATCTAACAACACTCATGCTGACAGTGAATGTCCAATCCTAAAAATTCTTATATAAAAGAACCTCTAGATGCAATCCATAATTAACTAAGGACAATACAATCTAGTTATGAGATTGTGAATGCAGACAGAGAAACACTCCAAGAAGAATTCAAAGATTTCTTGCTGAATTAAGAATTCTCAAAGGCAAGGAAACTGATTATGAATAGAATCAGCAGAGGCCTGCTGCACCAGCAGCAGTAGCTAAATCTGTGGCACAATCTAGTTCCAACACTGCACTCAAATCCGGGAATGGAGATAGAACATGCCTTGGATTTGACATCCAACAACCTTCTAAGGATGGATCTAGTAAGGCTGCTGAACCCAATGCTAGGATTGGTTCTAAGTTTGTAGCTGCACAAATTCGTACACCCTAGAAAGCTGCTGAGGCAATTAAGCTCGCTTTTTGAGCTATGGGTAAGAAAAACAGAAAAACCGATGAGAAAGTTACTGTTCATCAACCGGATTGTGATAAACAAGAATTTGTGGTTGGATTGGAAGCTCTTGAAGCTGCTGGTGTCATCACTGAGTCCATTCCAGCTCAAAATGAAGATGGGAAGATTTTGGATAAAGTGCAGTTGCTACATCTCCTTGTACCTGGTGTGCAGGTGGGGGATGTGGTTGCACCTGGTGCAGCTAAGTCCTCTGTAATGGTAGAGGTGACAGCCCCTTGTCCTAAACCTGTGTTGAAAATGAAATGTGGAAATGTCGAGTCTTTGGAAGAAGCTATGAAGCTAAAGTCGGGTAAATTGCTTACCCCCTCTTTGTATTTAAGAAGAATCCTATGTTGGAGGTCTCTCGTTGTTGTTCCGGGTATAGATTTGATTGCAACTACCCTACTAGAGCTGCTTAAGGTTGACAAGTCCAATGAGAGTACCAGTGAACCTGCTGGACCTGTTTCTGCACTTGTTGAACCCTGTTGTTCAGTTGTTGAGCAGGTTACTGATGGTGGAATTGGTACTTTAGGACATTGTAGTGTGGTAGAACAGGGGACTCATAATTCTATTGAGGTGGATCCTGTTTCTACTACAATTGGGGAGGTTTGCATTCCTGAAGTTAGTGGGGATGTCCCTGTCAATTCTGATTGTTCAGGTATTAAGGATGCTGCATCTGCTGATGCTGGAACTGTTGAAAAGATTGTTTCTTGGGTCAATATTATGCAAAAGAATAGAGTTTCGAATGATGAAGTTAAGAAATTGACTGAGGTTCCTACCTGTGTGACTCCTAATGCTATTAACTTAGATTTAGAAGATTTGGATGATGATTCCATGAAGAAGCTGAGTCTGATTGGCATTTTTCCTTCAAAGTTTCCTGGGTGGGGTGCTGTTCAAAAGATTGTTAATTCTTGGCCTAGGAAGTGCTTTTATCATTATCATAACTCTGGTTGGATTGTCTTTTTGTTTGACAAGACATCTAATTTAGATGATGTGTTACAAGCTGGTCCTTTTTATGCTTTTGGCAAGCCCTTACTTCTTAGAAAATGCTTGAGTTATTTAACTTTTGCAAGGATGCTTATTCTTTGGTTCCTGTATGGATTCAATTGCCTAATTTGCCTCTCAGATTATGGAAGGATATGTGTTTGAGTAAGATTTGCTCTTATCTTGGTGCTCCCCAATATATTGATAAGGTCACTGTTACTAAAAAGGTTTTGAGTTTTGCTAGATGTTTGGTTGAGGTTGATGTGAGTGTGGATCTACCTGATGTCATTCCAATTAACTTTCCTGGTGGAAAGTGTTTGATGCAACATGTTTTATATGAAGACCTGCCCAAGTTTTGTACTTCCTGCAAAAAGTTGGGACACAATGTTGCTGCCTGTAATGATGCATTGGATACCCCTCAGTTGTATGTTGCAAGAAATAAGAAGCCTACTGCTAGCAATAAGCCACACAATGGGAGTAAAAGGAAAGCTACTGCCCCTGTTGATGCTGCACAACAACCTGCTGACCCCTCTCAGCAGCCTGCTGACACCTCTCAGAAGCCTGTTGAGGCCACTGCTAACAAGAATATGTCTGCTGCTGCTAAGTCTGATGCAAGTAAGAAAAAGGTTGCTGATAATCCTTTGGGCAGCACATCTAGTGTTTCCAAGGATAGTGATGGAAGGAAAGGGAAGGATATTGTAACTGCTAACTCCTTTGATGCTTTATCTCCTGAGAAGAATGTTTCCTGGGCTGAGTAAATGGAGAATGAAGAATTTGTTGAAGATGATTTTGGTTCTAAGGGTTCTCAAAAGAAGAAGAAAATAAGAACAATAATGTTGCTGCATCTGTGGATGCTTCTGTGTCTAGAGGTAAAGAACCTCTTGGTAGACAGAAATGATTGGTTTCTGGAATGTGAGTGGGTTCAATAAGGTTCATAAACAATCTGTTGTTGTCAGGTTCCTTAGGCAGCACCAAATTACCTTATTTGGAATCCTTGTGTTGGAAATAAAATTTATGTTTTGATGATGATTCATCACTTATTCAGTTATTATTTTTTAGACCCCATTAATGAAGTGTCATAACTAGCTGTTATAGTTCAAAGCAAAAAGATGTCTAGAAATCAATGTATAGGATTTAATAGAGTCTGATATTTGTATAAGTTAATCAGACAAGCATTGTAATAGTTCTAGGATCGGGACTGAGAAATTGAGTATTCAACTGAAGGAAACTGAGATCCTACGAGGAAACTGAGATTCACAAGATAACTGACACAAGAGCACACCAACAGAAACTGAAGAAGGTAAGTTCGCTGAGGGACACAGACTCAGTTGGCTTATCTAGAAGACTGAAGGACTAAGGGTTCAAACTCAGTTATTGAAGACTGAAGAACTGAGGGTTCAAACTCAGTTTATAAATACTAAGTCGAGACTGTAAAGTTAAGATTTCAGGCAAGATTGTGATGACCTGAACTAACTTTATGGATCTTGTATGAAGACCTAAGAATCATAAAGACAATGATATCTTAGATGATCGATTTGAATGATGTACTCTGACTAAATAAATTATAATCAGATGAAGAATAGAATACTGAGACTTTGAAGAAGAGTAAAAACTCAGTTAATGCTCTTGACAACTGGAAACTGACTAAGCTGTATTGAATCAGTTTTGGAACTGGAAATAAGCAAAACTGATGAAGGATCAGACCGTTATGGATGTCAGAAAGGACACTGACATACATACAGGAAACCAGGACCACTAACGGCTATAAGGATTCAATTTCAAATAATCCAACCGTTAGAAAGACCCCTATAAATAGACTACTTCTACAACAAGAAGCACAAGGAATTCTGAGAATCAATCTAGTCAAGAAAAATCAAATTATGGGGAAAGCAAAACAACAAGAATTCCTGCTAAGCTTTTCATTGAAAGATCAAGATTTCTTCAAGTGTTCATAGGATTTCAAAGAAAGATCAAGATCAATCATTTGAAGAAATACAGAGATGTGCATAACTTATATATCTAGAAAAAGCTCATATCACAATTGAATCATAGTTATTGATTCAAGTCTCAACTTTGATTTCATCAAAGGTTTAGCCTGTGAAACACTAAGAAGGTGTGAATGACAGTTGAGTTGCAGTCAGGAAGACTGTGTTTGTGATGAGCTGGTGAAGAGGCAAGACAACCCTCCAAGGACCAGTGTGTTCAAACAATTGAAGAGCAGCAATCCTACCTGTTCTATAAGTGTTTAAATAGTGAAGCTAGGGATTAGTCAAGGACTATCAGTTTAGAACTTTTTGTAACCGGGCCACTTCAAAGAAGGTCTATTGGAATTTTCCTCCGCATCACAGGGAAAGAGAGGATTGACAGGATTACACCACCTGGAACCTCTATAATTCTTGTTTCATTTACCTTACGCATTTACATTCTGTTATTCATTTATTTACTGCATTATAGTTATATTCATCTAGTTCATACACTTAGCAAACACAGAAACTGAGTCAACACCTAAATTGATAACTCTTATTTAAAAAGGCTTATTTAATCCGCTGCCAGTTAACTCGACTAAGGATAAGTCAGTGTTGACTTATACTCAGTTAAGTTAGCTTAACTCCGCACAAGTTTCAGTTGAACTCAATCTGGAATAAGATTCAGTTTTTGGGTGAGCTTTTGGTGACAAGTTTATTCACCCCCCCCCTCTAAACTTGTGTTAGCCTTTCCCAAGGACCAACAATTGGTATCGGAGCAGTGCTTCTATTCCGAAGAGATCCATAGGTGAACCTTAGTATCAGTTTGTTTTTTGAAGTAACTGGTCATCAGTTACAATCTTAAATACCATTTGCTGAACACCTCTCACTGTATCAATTGTAAAAGCATATAGTTGAAACTTAATGGATACATCTACAATTAGAAGTTGGCTTAATTATACCCTGACTAATTATTTGCAAAATGTTGTATCTGATTTTCAGGATCAAGTAATTGAGAGTTTCAGTACTACAAGCTCACAACAAATCCAGAACCTCGTTTTAGTGATGATGTGGATATCGATTTCAACGCATACAATGATGAATCCAGAGGAGTTCCATCACTAAGTGATCTCTCAAAAGAAGCAGAAAAGGAGTTGCTGCAAGTAGAAGATTACATAAAAGATCTCATAGAACAACAAAAGAATGAAAAGTCAAACATTGAAGTTATAACAGATAATCAAGAAAAGCTGATTGAGGAATTCACTAAAGAATCATCTCCCACAAACAAAGAAGTCAAGATTGAAAATCTACCCATATGTTTTGGAGAAAATGATCATGGTGAATGTGATGAAGAAATCATACTTTTCGGAAATGACCTAGCAAGCAACAATGCTGGATTGGACAAAGGAAAGCAGATAACTGAAGATGAACTAAAGTAAACTGAGAATTTTTCAGTAAAACAACATGAGGCAAGTACTTCTACGTTCAACACTCACACTGCCATGGACAATCATAGAAATGAAGATTTCAATGAAACCTTGGATATACTCATAAAGGAATTAGAGGCAATTCAAAATAATTATGAGAATGTCAAAAAGGAAAAAGATTTATTGAAAACTGAAGTTCTAACGTTGACTGCTGAGATCAATCTTATCAAGACTAATAATAGAACTAAGGAGAATTGCTCGTCTGATGAACTAACAGAGGTAATAAATATTACAGAATCATCAGTTAATCTAATTCCCAATATTCTATTCAAACCTGGAAAACCATTTGGAGACAAAACCGGTTTAGGGTTTGATAGTCAGTAAAATTCTAAGTTCAGACCTAGTACAGTTACACATAAGTTTGAAGCTGCACAACAGTTAAGAACTCATAAAACTGACACAATTATTAGAACTGACAATTACTCAGCTCAGTCTCAAGTCAAAACTGACAAAATTGTAAAAATCAAGAGCAAACAACAAATTGAATGATTTTATAGAAAATATTAGAGGACTGAAAAGGGCAGAACTGATCAGAGATCAGTCAAAAGAACATTGAAGTCATATTAACAAAAGAATGAAAATCATTCATGGAATAATAGATTCAAAGGGAAAGGGAGACTCTTTCCGACTGATGAAGACTGGAATGGACCTATGATTACCCAGTTTCACAAAAATCTTAATAAAAAGACGTTTAAGTCAAGAAAGCAGAATTTTGTGAAAACTGAACATACTCAACTGAAAAATCGAGAAATGTATATGCATATAAAATCTAATCATAAAGGTCCCAAACAGATATGGGTACCAAAAATCTCTAATTTTTTTTGAAGGAGAAAATCATAAACTGAGAACTGGAAAGTTGTAATTCATAAAAATGTGTTGTACTCACAACTGAGTTTCTGAATACACTACACGTACTGGATAAGGACAAGACTGAACATGTTCAACTGGAGATACACCGCACCTACTCTATTTACTAATACCAACTACGGATGACTGAAAAGTCGTACTCTACACACATCTCAACCGTTCATCTTTTCCACTCACCGTTCTTTTCATGTTTCAACGCATGACATGGTTAATGACAAGACGTTATTTTACCCACCCAGATCTTACATCTACCAAATCTACCACTTATAAATACCCTTGTGTCTTACCCAAAGTCCTTTACACTTTTTTCTATTTTTACAATTAATCTACTGAAAAGAATTCTCTCTATCTTCAAATTTCTCAAACAATCTGAACCTTCACCAGAGTTGAACCCGGAATGATCATATCTCTAGATCAATTTGTGGCTAAATACAAAGATCAAACTTTAGCGAAACAAATAGGAAACAAAATCAGAAAAATCAAAGGACTGGAGCAAATATTCAATAAAATCTGAAGAATGTTATCGGTGATTTTTATGAATTTGGAAGCAAAAGCATTGAAGATGAAGATGTACTCACCTAAACCACACGTGTTAAAGGAAAGGAAATTAAGGTTACGGAGAACCTTATAGCAGACATTTTCAGTTTTGAAAAGTCTGGTTTCACGTCAGTTCTCACAGTATCTAAAGAACAACGCGAGAAACTATGGAAAGGCATTGCTATCATATGAGACTCAAATGTATCACTATCTGTATCAACTGGGTTGCTCAAGCCCGAATTCCACTTTCTGACGAAAATTCTAGCAAATTGCGTAATTGGAAATGCAGGCAATTTCAGTAATCTATCCGGCACAATGATAGATCTACTTTACATTATCTAGTTTGAAGAGGATTTTAACTGGCAGAGATATATTTTCGATCAACTAGTCGCTCAATCTTCTGATGTACCTAAGAAGAAGAATGCTGAGAAGAAAGAGAGATTTTATCTCAAGAAAACTCTTGCTCTTCTAGCACAGAGGATTATTGATCATTTTGGAATTGCTAGAAGGAAAGAAACTGTAGTTGTTGATGGAAAAATTTTAGCCAAGGAATAGAAGTCAAAGAAAAGAAAAGCTGGAGGTTTCGAAACTGAACCGAAGAAGAGGAAAAGATCCTCTAAGAAAATTTTAACTACAGCTGAAACATTGGAGAACCTCGAAGAACTAAGCGAAAGAAAGAGGAAACTGGAAGAAGACACAGACATACAACTTACTGAGAAAGTAGTAGAGGTGTCACCAGCAAAGTCTGCCACTTCAGTTGCTGAAAGCTCAGCAAAGAAAGTCAGAACTGAAGAAACCTCCAAACAAGTTCAAACTGAGGAAGTCCTTACTGAGAAAGAAACCTCAGTTAGAGAAGAAGTCGTTCCTACACTACCAAAGACTGTCTTATAGAATGAAGCTGATACTCAGGGGGAACAGACCCTGAGAGTTGAGTTTGATGATGAAGATACTGACAGTGAGGAAAGACTGATTGATTTAGAGACAATGGCCATGCATGCTCAAGCTACTCTCCAAATCAAGACCCGCACCTCAAAAATCGGCATCCAGGGCTGAGTATGAAGAATCACTTAAAGACATTAAAGCTTCTCAACCTGAAGAAAAAGAACTTGCTGAAGCTGAATTGGGACCAGTACAAGTCATCACTCTGGATGAACATGTCGATAAAAACGAAACTGTTGTTGAAACTGAGAAAGATCAGGTTGTTGTACCAACACCTGAAGAAGAACCAGTAGCTGAACTGGAACTTGGATCAGTTGTAGAATGAGTTGCTAAACTTGTTGCTACTAAAGGTAATTTGAAACTGAGACTGCCATCTTAGTTCCCTTGACTGGAACTGAAACCAGCGTGATCCCAGTTGTTGCTGAAGGGGAAACCAGCAAAACTAATCAGCTTGTAACTGAAGAAACTAAAAGAATCGAGAATCTTGTGGAATCTAATCTCGAGATTCCAAGAGAAACTGAATCAATCTTATCTCCACCTGAATCATCTGCCAACATTGCAGAACTAATAGTACCTGACTGCAAGAGGTTACATGCTTATCAAAACTGGAAACTCAGCTCTATATCAGATCAAAGAAGTCAGTTAGCGGAGATGGAAATTACAGAGAAATGGTTGTTTGATCTTTACAACACCACTCATTTGTCTCAACTGATCAACCTGATGAATTCTTGAACAATGGATATGCGTTGATCAGAGAAAGTCATTGGAAGGGAACTATAGCAGGAGGAAGTTCAAAGAAAGATGACAATGATGATGATGATGATTCTCAGGGAGATCCCAACTTACAGAAATGGATTCTTGCTTCTTTACAGGAAAAAGATAAAGCAAAGGATGTTGCTGAAGAAGGATCATCTGAAGCAAGTTCAGATGATAGTCAAGAGACTAAAACTGACTCTGACGGTCAGTCTGAAGAACAAGGAAAAGAAGTTTATCAATCTCCTACTGGCTATCAATCCCCAACTGACCATACTATTCATGAAATAGCACACGCTGAAGCTATTATAGCTGATAAAGATTCTAATGAGGATTTCAATGTGAAATATCACCAGTTAAAGAAACTGACCAGTCAAGACTGGAGAAAACAAGAAAACAATCTGAGGTTATAGATTACAAAGAGAAACTCAAGCAGATTGCTACTCCTATTAAAGAAGCAAAAGTGACTAAAGCTAAAACTGATAAAGTTGGAGAAAAATTTGGAACTGACATACCTTCTCAAGTTGACATTATCACGTTTTATCACAATGAACTGATTCGAATTCAAAAGGATGACATCAGTTTATTTGGAATAGTGTTAAAATCTCTGAAAGAAAGAAAAACTGAGAGGTGTAACATGGAGAAGAGATTGGATACTGTCAGGACACCTTGATTGAGATTCATAAAACAACCATTGAATTTGAAGCAAGAAAAACTGAAACCCAAGAAAGATGGGAAGGCATTCTCAACAATGTAGTTGATAGGCTGATTTTACTAGAGAATGCATCAAAGGACTAAGTTGTAGCCCAAACCATATTGGCATAAAATCAACAACATCTCAACTCCTACATCAAGAGTTTGATCGATAGGAATGATGTCAATAAGGGGGAAAGTTTAGACCTATTAATAGTCAATGCACTTGATATGCCAAAATTTCTGGAAAGCATTGATGACAAATTGATCGAACTGAAGAAAGCAAGAGGAGATTTTACCGATGAAGAAATTGAACTGATTGCAAAATTTTCTGAACCAACTGAGAAAATGATTGGTCTAGATTCTCGTCTCTACAACATTTTCAATAGCTTACCCTTAAAAGAAGGAGAAACAAGAGAACAATCCCTATCAACTTATTTGAACATGCAAAAGGTGATTATGCATTTCTGGCACAAATTGAACAAATGGGAGAGAAATGGCACTCTACAGAAACCTTCAGATAAAGTTGAGAAAGAGGAAGATGAGTTTGTTCAAGAATTGCTGAAAACTGGCACGTGTGAAAAACTGAGACAAATTTTGTTTGTGTTTGCTGTACTTTTCAAAAGCAAAATTTTCAGTAAACACGATATGTCCAACTCATGTAACATCTATGCAAGTATTCATGGAATTGAAAGCACATAAACTAATGAAGCCATGAGAGAATATGCTAAAAGATATGACAATGAAGCTGTCAAGTAAAAGGAAGAGAAGCTGTCTCTTAATTTCTTTTCATGTATTGTATTTTAATACTCAGTATTGTAACTCAGTATCTTTAAAAAAATATTAGTTTCTCAGCTCGTTTTGTTTTTGTTTGTTTTGAGTTTACCTTTTTGCATTGCTTTTAAGGAGGGTATTGACATCATCAAAAAGGAGGAAATTGTTGGAAATAAAAATTTATGTTTTGATGATGATTCATCACTTATTCAGTTATTATTTTTTAGACCCCATTGATGAAGTGTCATAACTAGCTGTTATAGTGCAAAGCAAAAAGATGTCTAGAAATCAATGTATAGGATTTAATAGAGTCTGATATTTGAATAAGTTAATCAGACAAGCATTGTAATAGTTCTAGGATCGGGACTGAGAAATTGAGTATTTAACTGAAGGAAACTGAGATTCACAAGATAACTGACATAAGAGCACACCAATGTAAACTCGAATAACGTAAGTTATTTGAGGACACAGACTCGGTTGGCTTATCTAGAAGATCAAGAAGCGAGGTTCAAACTCGATTATTGAAGATCAAGAAGCGAGGTTCAAACTCAGTTTATAAAGACTAATTCGAGACTGTAAAGTTAAGATTTCAGGCAAGATTGTGATGACCTGAACTGACTTTATGGATCTTGTATGAAGACCTAAGAATCATAAGGTCAATGATATCTTAGATGATCGATTTGAATGGTGTACTCTGATTAAATCAATTATAATCAGATGAAGAATAGAGTATTGAGATTTTGAAGAAGAGTAAAAACTTTTTAATGCTCTTGACAACGGGAAATAGACTAAGTTGTATTGAATCAGTTTTGGAACTGGAAATAACAAAACTGATGAAGGATCAGACTATTATGGATGTCAGAAAGGACACTGACATACATACAGGAAAGCAGGACCACTAACGGCTATAAGGATACAATTTCAAATAATCCAACCGTTAGAAAGACCCCTATAAATAGACTACTTCTACAACAAGAAGCACAAGGAATTCTGAGAATCAATCTAGTCAAGAAAAATCAAATTAAGGTGGAAAGCAAATCAAAAAGAATTCCTGCTAAGCTTTTCATTGAAAGATCAAGATTTCATCAAGTGTTCATAAGATTTCAAAGAAAGATCAAGATCAATCATTTGAAGAAATACAGAGCTATGCATATCTTATATATCTAGAAGAATAAGCTCATATCACAAATGAATCATAGTTATTGATTCAAGTCTCCACTTTGATTTCATCAAAGGTATAGACTGTGAAACACCAAGAAGGTGTGAAGGACAATTGAGCTGCTGTTAGGAAAGACTATGTTTGTGATGAGCTGGTGAAGAGGCAAGACAACCCTCCAAGGACCAGTGTGTTCAAACAATTAAAGAGCAGCAATCCTACCTGTTCTACAAGTGTTTAGATATTGAAGCTAGGGATTAGTCAAGGACTATCAGTTTAGAACTTTTTGTAACCGGGCCACCTCAAAGAAGTTCTGATGGAATTTTCCTCCGCATCACAGGGGAAGAGAGGATTGACAGGATTACACCACCTGGAACCTCTATAATTCTTGTTTTATTTACCTTATGCATTTACATTCTGTTATTCATTTATTTACTGCATTATAGTTATATTAATCTAGTTCATACACTTAGCAAACACAGAAACTGAGTCAGCACCAAAACTGATAACTCTTATTTAAAAAGGCTTAATTAATCCGCTTCCAGTTAACTCGATTAAGGATAAGTCAATGTTGACTTATACTCAGTTAAGTTAGCTTAACTCCGCACATGTTTCAGTTGAACTCAATCTGGAATAAGATTCAGTTTTTGGGTGAGCTTTTGGTGACAAGTTTATTCACCCCCCTCTAAACTTGTGTTAGCCTTTCCCAGGGACCAACACCTTGAGACAAAGTTGGCTCAAAATAATTTGGATTTCTTTATGAACAACAAAATCCCTTCTTAGAAATTTGTAAATAATTTTGATCATCATGTTAGTAAGAGGATGATTGTTGTTTGGGACCCTTCTTTTATGGATGTGGATGTCTTGGAAGTTGATGTACAATGGATCCACTGCAAGGTGAATATTTTGGTTTCTGGAGATAGCTTCCTGGTCACTTTTGTGTATGGCTTGCATACTGTTGGTGATAGAAGAGCAATGTGGGATAAAATTAGAGAATTAAGTGTCTGCTCCTTACTTCATTGGATGGTTTTGGGAGATTTTAACTCTGTTCTTTCTGTGGATGATAAAATGAATGGAAATGTCCCTACTGATTATGAGATGTAGGATGGTGTGGACAGTTGCTTGGATTCCAACCTTTCTGACTTCAATTCTTCTGGTGAATACTTCACTTGGTCTTCCTATGGAGTGCTTACTAGAATTGATAGAGTAATGGTTAATGCCTTTTGGTATGACTGGAACTTAAATGCTCTTGCTTTTTTTGAACCTGCTGGCCTGCATTCTGACCATTCTCTTTGTAGAATTACTCTTTCTACTGATCCCGCTCATAGAATCAAGCCTTTCAAGTTCTTTAATATGTGGTTGCAGCATGATAGTTATAAGGATGTTCTTGATCAGAGTTGGTGTCAAGATGTTGATGGTACTTCTATGTATCAATTATGCAAAAATGTGAAAAGGCTCAAGCAACCTTTGAAGGAATTAAATAAGAAGCTCTTTGCTCATAATTTTGTCAGATCAGAGAGGGCTCTTGTGGTGCTTGGTAATCTGCAATCACAGTATAATCTGATCATTAGTCAGTCTTTGGCCTCTCAGATTTTGGATCAGAAAAAGGTCTGTCATGGTTTGGAAGCTGCTGAGGCTAGTTTTCTCTCTCAGAAAGCTAAGGGGTATTATATGAAGCTTAGTGATAGAGGCTCCAAGTTTTTTCATTCTCTGGTGAAAAGGAATAATGTTAGAAGGCACATTTCTTCTGTTAGGTTGGTTGATGGTTCTTTCACTACTTCTTATTATCAGATTGGAGATGCTTTTGTTGGTTTCTATTCTGATTTACTTGGTATCGAGGTTCATGCTACCCCTATTGATGTGGATGTTGTGAATGATGGTCCTTCAGTTCCTAGCGATAGTTTGGAGGATCTGGTGAGGGATGTTACTGAAGTGGATGTCAATGAGGCTTTATTTTCTTTCTCTGATGATAAATCTCCTAGACCTGATGGTTTCTCTACTGGTTTCTTTAAAATATCTTGGGACACTGTGGGAATGGACTTTACTGCTGTTGTGTTGGAATTCTTCAATAATGGTGCTATTTTGAAGCAGATTAATCATGATGTCATTGCAATTATCCCTAAGACTACTCGTGCTGCCTCTTTGGGGATTACAGACCTATCTCTTGATGTAATGTTACCTACAAGGTTATTTCTAAAATTTTGGCCACTAGACTGTCTGCTTGCTTACCAGATCTTATTGATGAGGCTCAGACAGGTTTTGTTGATTGTAGGGCTATGTCTGATAACATCTTCCTTTGCCAAGATCTTATTAGACATTATGGTGTCAAGAGGGGCCTCCAAGATGTATGATCAAGGAGGATATTAAGAAAGATTTTGATTGTGTCCATTGGTCTTTCCTGGAGGCTGTTCTGAGGTGTTTTGGCTTCCCTGATAGATTTGTAAGGTGGATTATGATGTGTGTTTCTACTGCATCCTACTCTATATCTATCAATGGTGAATTGAAGGGGTTTTTTCCTACCAAGAGAGGACTTAGACAAGGTGATCCCCTTTCTCCTTTCTTGTTTGTTACTGGAATGGAGTGTCTTTCTAGAATGATGAGGATTTTAGGAGAAGATTTCGAGTTCAATTTTCATTCTGGCTGCCTTAAACTTCATATTAATCACCTTGCCTTTCCTGATGATCTGATTCTTTTTGCTAGGGGTGATCCCATTTCTGTCACCCTGCTGATGAACTATTTGACTGTTTTTGGAGAATGTTCTGGTTTGGTAGCCAATATGCTCAAATCTGAGATGTTTTGTGCCAGTCGGTCTGATTGTGATAAGGCTGTTTTTCTTGACATTTCTGGTTTAAAAGAGGGTGCTTTGCCTATTAGATACCTTGGTATTCCTCTGTGTGCTGTAAGGCTGAATGTTGTGCATTTTGATCCTTTGTTTGCATCTTTGAGGAATTACTTCTGTAATTGGAAAGGTACTACTTTATCTTATGCTGGCAGGCTTCAGCATATCCTTTCAGTTATTCAGGGTGTCTACTGCTTTTGGCTAGTCATTTACCCTATTATTGGCAGTGTTAAGTTGAAGATGGATCAGATGTGTATAAGGTTTTTGTGGGGAGGCTCATGTGATTCTAACAGGAAACCTTTAAAAGGTTGGGAGGAGGTTTGTTTGCCTAAATCTGAAGGTGGTCTGGGTGTGTTTCAGCTTTCTGCCTGGAATTTGGCACTTCTGTGCAGGATTCTGTGTACCTTTCAATGCAAGAAAGACTGTCTTTGGGTTAAATGGATCAGTGAAGAGTATTTACAGAATGAGGATGTTTGGGGTTATCAGTTTAGCATGGAGATTCTGCTCTGATTAAGGCTCTAGAATCAGGGATAAGATCTTGGATAGTGTTGGCTCTGCTGATGCTATTGTGGCTCTCATGCAGTCTTGGTCTATTGGCCTCAAGTTGTGTCCTAGGAAGGCATATGCCTTCATTAGGTTGCATGTTGGTCCCTTGGAAATGCTAACACAAGTTTAGAGGGGGGGTGAATAAACTTGTCACCAAAAACTGGATTTTAAGCAAATTAAGATTCAGTTAAAACTTGTGTGGAGTTAAGCTGACTAAGTTGAGTTTAAGTCAAACTGACTTAAGCAAAACTTAGTCAACCGGCAGTGGATATAGTTCTAGCCTTTTTCTTGATCTTGTTATTCTATGTGAAAGTTGAGTGTGCTAAACTGAATTCTGATGAATATCAGTTTGTGAACTGTGAGGTGTATAACAATCAATTATCAGAATGCTGTAAATAACTACTAAGTAAGTAAATAAATGCATAAAGTAAATGATCAAGAATTATAGATGTTCCAGGTGGTGTAATCCTGTCAGTCCTCTCTTCCCCTGTGATGCGGAGGAAAATTCCACTAGAACTTCTTTGAGATGGCCCGGTTACAAAAAGTTCTAAACTGATAGTCCTTGACTAATCCCTAGCTTCACTATCTAAACACTTGTAGAACGGGTAGAATTGCTGCTCTTCAATTGTTTGAAACACTGGTCCTTGGAGGGTTGAATTGCCTCTTCACCAGCTCATCACAACCACAATCTTCCTGACTGCACTCAACTGTCATTCACACCTTCTTGGTGTTTCACAGTCTGAACCTTTGATAGAATCAAAGTTGAGACTTGAATCAATAACTATGATTCAATTGTGATTTGAGCCTTTCTTCTAGATGTATAAGTTATGCACAACTCTGGATTTCTTCAAATGAGTGATCTTGATCTTTCTTTGATGCTAATGAACACTTGCAGAAATTTCTAGATCTTGCAATTAAGTATCTAGTAGGAATTCTTTTAAACTGGCTTTTCCCCTTTAATTTTATCTTTCTTGACTAGATTGTTTCTTAGAATTCCTCTCTTCTTTTTTTTTTTACTTTGTAATAGTAGTCTATTTATAGGGGTTTTTCTAACGGTCAAATTTCTGTGAATTCAAATCCTTGTAGCCGTTAGTGGTCCTGCTTTCTTGCTTGTACGTTACTTGTCAGAACAGATAGATTATCCTCCAATCATGATCCTTGTATAATAACAGTTGAATTCTCTTTAGTTTGGTTAAACCTTAGTTTCAAAACTGATTTACAGAGAACATTATCATTCTCAGTTTGTAAGAGCTTTAACTGAGTGTTTACTCTTCTTCAACAATCAGTACTCCAGTTTTCATCTGATTATAATTGACTTAATCCGAGTACACAAAGGAATTAATCAGCAGAGACATCATTGTCCTTATGTGTCTTAGCTTCCCATACAAGATCCATAAAGTCAGTTCAGGTCATCACAATCTTACCTGAAGTCTAACTTTATAGTCTCGACTTGTAATCTTCAAAACTGAGTTTGAACCCTCAGTTCTTCAATCTTCAATAACTGAGTATGTGACCCTCAGTTCTTCATCAACTGAGTTTGAACCCTCAGTTCTTCAATCTTCTAGATAAGCCAACCAAGTTTGTGTCCCTCAGCGAACTTATCTTCTTCAGTTTCATATTGATGTAATCTGAGTCAGTTTGACTAAATTCCAGTTACCCGTTATATCAGTTTTCTTGTTATCGCAGTTCACAACTTAGAAATATTACAGTGCTTGTTTGATTTAACTTATACAAATATCAGACTCAAGTAAATCCTATACATTGATATTTAGACATCCTTTTGCTTTGCACTATAACAGCTAGTTATGACACTTCATCAATGGGGTCTAAAACAATGACTGAATAAATGATGAATCATCATCAAAACTTAAATTTTATTTCCAACAATTTCCCCCTTTTTGATGATGTCAATACCCTCCCTAAAAGCAGTGCAAAAAGATAAAGCAGAATATAGTAAGTAACACGGTGAACTGAGAAACTGAGAATTTATTGATAACAAAGTTATAAAGTAGAGTAATAAAATACAACATAATAAAAAGAGCTAGAAGGGCAGCTTCTTTTTACTTAACAGATAAGCTCAATCTATTGTCATAAGTTTTAGCAACAATCCTCATAGCATCATTTGTTGTTGTGCTTTCGATGCCATGGATGCTTGCCCAAATGTTCCATGATTCAGATAAATTGTGCTTACCGAAGAATTTGCTTTTGAAAAGAATAGTGAAAGTAAAAACAGATGTTCTCAGCCTTTCACTGGTGGCTGTTTTTAGTAGGCTCTGAACAAATTCAGGTTTAGCCTTTTCAATTTTGTCTGATTCTTTATCTAGAGTACCATTCTTTTCCCATTTCTTGAGTTTATTCCAGTAATGCATGAGAATCTTCTGCATATGTAGGAGCTTTTCTAGAGATTCATCTCTTGATTCTCCTTTTCTGGCTGGTAGATTTTTGAATAGACTGTAGAGACGAGAATGCAAGCCAATTCTTTTGTCAGTTGGTTCTGAGTATTTGGCAATTAGCTCCATTTCCTCATCAGTAAATTCTCCTCTAGCTTTCTTCAGTTCAGTCAGTTTATCATCAATGTTTGCAAGGACTTGTGGCATCTCAGTTGTATGGACTTTTAAGATGTCCAAATTTTCCCCCTTATTGACATCATCTTTATTAATAAGGCTTTTGATGTAATTGTTTAGATTCTGCTGAGTTGATGCCAAAATGGTTTGAGCTACAACTGAGTCCTTCATGCCCTGTTCCATTTGAATCATTCTGTCAACCAGATTATTGAGAATACCTTTCCTTCTGTCTTGGGTTTCATCTCTTCTTGCATCATTTTCCATGGTTGTCTTTCGAAGCTCAATCAAAGTGTCTTGACAGTTATTAGTGACGATATCCATTTTCTTTTCAAGTTCGCTTCTTTCATTTTTGCTAGTCTCTAAGGACTTTAGAACTTTTCCAAATAAGTTGTTATCATCTTTCTGAATTCTGATTATCTCATTATGATAGATTTTAATAAGATCAACCTGAGTATGTACGTCTTTTGAGCTTGCAGCTTGTTGTTCATTGGCTTTGCTAGTCTCAACCTCATTTGATTTAGCTTGCTTCAGCGGTGAGAGAACAACTTGCTTCAGTTTTTCTTTGTATTCTGCCGACCTTCTCCTTTCTTCAGATTCTTTTCTAATTTCTTGTAAACTTGACTGATCAACATTTCTTGCAGGTGATATTTGTACGTTAAATTCTTCATCTGATTCTTCTTCAGCCATGTTTGCCACTGTTCTTGCTATTTCTAGCATAGACTTATCAGTAGGAGATTGATAACCTCCTTCTTCTTCTTGTTGTGCATCAGATACAGTTTTAGAACTGGAACTTTCACTGCTTTCTTCAGAATTACTAGAATGATCATCAGTGTTCTGATCAGTTTCAATCTTCTTTTCTTGTAAAGAGGCAAGAATCCCTTTTTGCAAATTGGGATCTTCCTGAGAATCATCATCATCATCATTCTTTTTGGAACTTCCACCAGCTATGGCTTCCTTCCAATAACTATTTCTGATCAGTGCATATCCCTGATTTAAGAATTCATCACTATTGATTATTTCTGATAGATTTGTAATTTTGTAGAGATCAAATACCCATTTTTCAGTAACTTCCATTTCTGATAGCTGACTCATTTTATTGGAAATGGAACTGAATTTCCAGCTTTGATAATTGCGCAATCGCTCATAATCAGCTGTTAATAGTTCTCCATGATCAGTTAAGGACTTATATGGAGTGACAATCTCCTCAGATCCTCTTGAGATTTCCAGGTCAACTTCCAGAGTATCTCGGTTCTCACGCGTCTTGATTTGCATTGGGTCGCTTTCTTTGGTTTCTCCTCAGTGATGGATAGGATGACTGGTGTGTCTTTTTCAATGGCTGAAACTGAGATTATCGGCTCAGTTTCCAAGTTCTTGTCACTAACAAGTTCTTCAGTAGCTTGTTCTCTAACAGGCTCAAGTTCCAATTCAGTAACTGGAACTTCTTTCATCAAGGATTCAGTGAGTTCTTCTTCATGGACCAGCTCGTCCAAGTGAATGATCTTAGTCGATCTTGATTCTACTTCAGCTCATTTATCTTCAGACTGAGAAGCTAAAAATTCTTTGATTGATTCTTCTAATTCTAATTTGGAAGCAGATTTTTGAGGTGTGGATCTAGATTTTGAAAGAAACAAAAGCATGTCCATAGTTTCTTTGTCAATCAGTCTTTCTTCACTGTCAGATCCTTCATCATCATGCTCAACTCTCAGGGTCTATTCCCCCTGAGTCTCAGCTTCCTTTTGTAAGTCAGTTTCAACATCCTGTTCTATGTTGACAACTTCAGTTTCCTTTGTCATTTCAATTTCTTGTGAATGTGTAACTGGCTCTTGAATTGGTAAAGCTTCAGTTACAGATGTAGGAACAGACTCGATAAGAGTAACTTCATTTCTCACTATTTGTGCTGATCGTTCAGCAACTGAAGTAGTGACTTTTGTTGGTGAAACAAGATCAAATTTGTCTTTCTCTGAATCGTCCAATTGTTTCCTTCTTTTACTTAATTCTTCAACTTGTTCCAAGGCTTCATCTCCAGTTACAACTTTCTTCGACTTTCTTCTTTTCTTCTTTTTAGGTTCACTTATAGAACCTTCAGTTTTTCTTTTTGATGGCCCAAACGAGGTGTCCAATCTAACCGGAAGTGTACCGGGTCGACTGTAGTCTAGTTTGGTGAGTCAAGGTCGTCTCCTCAGGTAACACACAATTATGAGGTTACACACTAAAAATTCTATATTATTTCGATCTAGGTCGCAATTTAGTGAGAGATTAATCAAATGCATGAATAAAGCGCTTGAATTAACAATAGTGATAAAATACAAAAGAAGCTAACCAAGATAATGTGTAGCCTAGCTACCCTCTTGTAATGTCATGGGAAGGACTTCCTACCTTCCTACCATTCGTGTTTGAAATCGTGAATTGGTGCATTCCTAAACAAGAAATTCCCCCTCATACGAGTGAATGAAATTGTTCTCTACCTCCTCATTGGTCTAGGTGCCCTAAACCTAATGATTCGGTATGCTACGCCCGTAAATGCAATGGCAAAGCCAACTATCCCCGGATAAGAAATCGAATGCCTATGAGAGGTCGATTTTACCTTCCGGTTCTCTTACCCTCTTCCCACGTCTAACATCTCCGTTCGGTATCCGTTAAACATGTAAATGCTAACACTAGGCAATTACTCTAATGCAAGCAATCAATACAATACAAGTAGGAGAAGCTTCACAACAATCAAAACTAACAACAAAAACAATCATTCCCAATCGATCACAAGAGGATAACTATTACTACAACAAAATATTGGCTAGATAAACCTAGCCACTCATGCCTACAAACATTAACATCTCGAGATTAACATTCATAAACATAAGAACAATTGAAATGAAAATAAAGATAAGGATTACCAAATCAAGAGTACAAATTCGAGTTGGTGTTCTTCATTCAACTTCCAAAAGCTTCAATGAACTAACACTAATGTGTTGAATTCAATCTGCTAAAATAGTTTTACAATCAAAATCAACGGTTAATTTCTACTAAAATTCGGCTATAAGAGCCTTGGGGTGAGTGGTGCCTGCAAGATGGAAAAGTTGAAGATGACGAAGTGTGTTTTTTGATGATAATGTTAATGGAAGAATAAAAGAGATTAAACTTTTGCTGACTCTGCACTATTGACTCAGGTCACTCCATCTTGGCGTAGGTCAAGCCCAAAAATGCACTAGTGGCGCAGGTCAGAGCTTCTTGGCGTGGGTCACGTCCAATTTGTGGTAGCTGGCTGAATGACATCTGCATTAAATGCTCAACTACTCCTTGACTCAGGTCAATGTCATGTGGCATGAGTCATCAATATCTGAAATCATAAAATCATAATTTATTCTCCCAACTGGCTTAGATTTAACCTTCCAATGTGTATCAATAATCCTCGTGGGCTGAAATCCTTGCCACAGCACAAAATCATCACAAAAGAATCAAAATCCACCCTGAGGTCAGAATCCACACTCCCCACCGTGATATCTGTACTGCAAAATAGACATAATGATACCACGCATAATTCTGATAACAAAATCGGCTAATACTAATATAATATAGCTAGAAACATGGTTTTTCTAAAAATTCTATATACAAAAATATGGTTCCAATCATCATTCAAATTGCTCAAGTTGATGTCAAAATATCACTAATTGCACCAGAAAAAGGGGTAAATCATCAGAAATTATATCATCAGGTTGACTTACAACAACCACTCCACACTTAGCGTTTGCTCGTCCTCGTGCAACTAGAGCGATAAGGTTATCAAGAAACACAAAAGTACGATCATGCAACATCAAGAATTTAGAATCCAATTAGGCGATGCAACCTATCAAAATCACAAGGACATGTTCTTCACGATCTAATGTGAGTAGGGGTGTGTGTGAGTGAATATTCGTCAAGCTTGTTATCAACTAACGATCATGAAATCATGCAATCCTTACTCAAAAGATGCAACCCTAAGCTTAGGAATGAGATCAATCTTCACTAATGAAGTACTCGGAATCAAGGAACGTTCAGGCTAGGGTAGTGGCTAACCGAAAGGAAATAAAAGGATAATCAAAAGAATAAGGCAAGATAGCAAGAATCCGCACATTCTCCTTCATGATACCATTCTTCCAAATTAGTCACTTCCTACCCTTACATCACTTTGGTTCTTGCAATTTGCTTCAAAATCGCCTTCAATGACTCATTATTGATGGTGAAGTATTTACAACTTGTAAGCTTCTCTTAAATTGTTGTTGATTTGTTAGAAGCTTTTATTCAACTCTTGAAATATGTACAAGATAAAAGAGACTCTTTTTTTTTTGAAAATGACACCACACCAATGGTTTCCAAACCAACTTCAGAAAATTCCATCTCAACCTACTAGCACTTTCATCCAACTCTTAGTTCCAACCACCGCTCTCACAATTACTAGACTCTTTCTATGCTTGCGGGAGGCCAAAGAAATATAGACCAAAATTTTGGGTAAGGGTCGGATTATAATGAGGCTAAATACGAACGGCTTGTTCGAGTGGGGTCTCACCACTCTACACGGCTTAGACGGGGACAAAAAGGAAAGCATTGTTCCAGGAAGGCCATTTGGCTATGGTTGGTCAAAGTAATGCCAAATATCGTCATCCCTATTCCGATTCCAAACACCTGTTATTTCGTCTCAAAAGAATAACATTCCTAATTTCAGGTTGCAAATTAGAGTATGCATGCTCAATTTCATGAAAGGTTGCTTGTTAACACAGAAATCGGAATATACGTGCACCATGGATCACACTACCAACAAAGATTAGTGAATAACATGCACCTATGTTTTGTCAAAGTAACTCGTTTTATTGAAATATCCGTTCCATCGATTACCAGATCGTAATTCATGCCAAAAGATAATTTATACAACTCCAAATTTCTTGGGGATGATCAATGCTATGCTTTTTCTGAAGCAATTCGGGGCATTACGCGTTGTTAGACTAACTGTACTCCCACTCCCCACTTACGATTCTGCATTGTCCTCAATGCGAAGTGAGTAATGAAGATATAGTTAAGGAAACAACGGGGAATCAGCATGAGAAAAATGAATGAGATGACCATAAACAAAATTAGGGCAAAATCTGGGCGAAGTAAGCCTCGTGACGCATGCCAAGAATAAAATGGCGCAAGTCAAGGCATTATTGCAATACTGAGAGTTTGACCTGAAAACTGACGTACGCCAACATTGGGGTGACGCGCGTCATTCTCAAAATGAAGAGAAATGGCGTGCGTCAAAGTGGTTTTGGCATAGGTCAGTAGTGCAGAAAACTCAACAAAGGAGGGTTTTTCATGCAGGGGGGTAACTAAAAGATTTGTACAAAGGCATGAAAAGGGAAACAAGTAAAGTCAAGAAAATAAAGAATAATATATTACATTATTAGGATTGCAAAAGCATTGTTCTCAACATCAAAGAGAAAGTGCAACAAAGATTCAAAGCAACAACAAAAGTTCACCAGATAAACTGCAAATCAGCCAAACCAACCAACAAACATGCAAACTAATCAGACTCGACATCAGACTCATCAGAAGACGGGGAAGCACCAAGCATATCTCGGGGAACAAGACCACGGCGTGCTACCGGACTAGGGAAAAACTCATCTTGAGAGTTGGCGGGGACTCGAGCTATACGAGTTCACAAATGGGAGATCAGCCAAGCAAAGGGAATGAAGGGGAAAGTGCACGTAGGCCTGGCATAGGACCATGCAGCTTGATGGATCAACTTACCCTAATTTATATACACCTCGCGCCTGATTTCGTAAAGCAAAAGCAACACGTTGTCCGTCATTTCCTTGAAGTTGTCTGTGGGGAGAATGCGGTTGTTGATAAAATGCTTCCACGCCTGCGTCACAGGAGAAAGAGCAGAAACTGAATAGTCCGCCCCAGGACCTTCCCGTCCCGGAAAAAGCATAGCAGTAGAAATAGAGAGATGAGCCATGAAACTGCCAATGTTGTTGAGGCCCCACTTAATTTCATATTGCTGATGGGGTGAAACAGTGGTGGAAGAGAGGTGAAAAGCGTCATTGACATCCATCCAGTGGAAGGGTACCTCAATCCCAAGAACCATGATCGAATTAGTGGACCGTTCTTCAGGCTCGGTGGACAACATGGCGTAGAACTCGCGAACAACAGTTTCATTGATACGCCCCCACGATGGTGCGACCAAACGATTCCATCCTCCCCATTCAATGCGATACTCAGACAAATCTGTAAGCTTCTTGGAGTTAACACCTCGTTCCAAGAGAATGGGACGGCGACTGAAGAGTTCGGTGTAGTTGTGCACGGCGTCTGCACCAGCCACATCATAGAAAAGCACAGGACGATCAACTTGAGGAGAAGACATGATGTAAGGAAACATAAAAAGAAGGAACAAGAAAGAGGGATAAAAAGATGGAAAGAAAGAAAAAGAGGGAAGGGTGTGGTTTTTTTATAGAAGAATTAGGGTTTCATGGGTTTAAAAGGCTGAAAACGCGTGAGTGACGCGCGTCAACCCTATCTTGACGTGCGCCACAGGTGACAAAAACTGATCCTGGGGTTCTGTGGTGGCAGTGGCGTGACTAATGGTTGTCGGTTGACGCGCGTCAAAGGAAGATTGATGTACGCCAAGTTTGTCGTGTTGTGCAAGGTGTGGACAAAGGTAATTGCGTGCGTCAAGAAGGCAAAAGACACTGACGCACGCCAAAAGGTAATGACGCAGATAAAAAACACCTGGACTGAAATATCTACCCAAATTAGTTACAATTATCACTACACAATGAGCTAAGCACAGATAATTTAACAATGCTGGGCGGATAGATAAAACACAAAACTTCAACACAATAGTAGCACTTTGAATATAAAGCAACGATCCCAAAATGAAACAATATTTGCAACATCCAAACAAAGATAAAAGAAAAACAAAATAGTTCAACAAAACAACACAAACTGTAGAATAATTCCAAAGCCACATGCGGCTAGACAACAAAAATAAACAAAGCCTGGTGAACAAAAGCACTAAACGGAATCGGCAGAGGACGCGGGAACAGAAGGAGCAGCAAGGGGAAGCTCCTCATCATCATCTTCATCAAGAAGCACGTGAGCAGCCAAATGAGTAATCGTACTGGTAGGAGGGATCGTCGAAGGGTGAAACAAGCCAGCACCCTGATTATCAGCTGCGAAAGGGTTGGATAGCATCTAAATAGGAAAATCTAGAAAACCAGCAGATAGCATAGACTGAAAAGATGAACTGCCAGCTCCATCACCAATGGACGTAATCATCGAACCTGACAAACCCTGTCCTGCAAAAGCGGCAAAACCAGCACCGGCTGAACCTGTACCTGCAGAAGAAAAGGCAGAAGCGCTACCCAGAGCCATGGGATGGGGTGGAGGTCTTGCTGGTCTAGGAAAAGGCTAAATCCAAACAGGGATCGGATAATCATCCTCCATGGGCGAATCAAAATCGTCGGCTTGATCCGCAAAAGCAGAATGACAAATCTCATCAAAGGAATGATGACCACGGTAACCAATCCTTAAATCGTTCAAACCATGCAGCACACTCTCGAATACTAACATAGAATTGGTGTCAGCTACCACCAATGCTCCACGCACAGCTGCCATCTCAGACTCAAGTAACTCAAACCTAGCTCTCACGGCTGAATAATTAATGTAGGGACGCGACGAGACAGGTGGACCGGAGGTAGGAACATCAACAGGATGCGGAGCACTATTTGAGACAGAGAATTCGGGAGATGGATCGGACTGCTTAACATTTTCTGCGATACTAAGGCCTATCATAAGAGTAACTAGTGGGAACATGGTATCATCAGACAAACTAGGGACTGCGGCAAGAGCACAAAGCTTATGAATCAGCCAGGGTAGGGGCATATTGCTATTCGCATGGCGATTCATTGCGAAGTCCACCGCTCCTTGATACATGTTGTATCCAACATCCATAGGTAAATCAGTGAAAATAGCAAGGGCCAGGCAGGACTCGGTATAATTAAAAGTATTAACCTTGTGGGATGGAATGATATTATGACTAATGAAATGCTTCATCACCCTCACATCCTTAATTGCCTGACCGTACTTGAAACACTTACCTACCCACGTGGCGGACGGACATAGATAGGTTTTTGCCTCCCGAGCCTTAGCCCACAAATTTCCCTCCTCACTCAACTTCCAAACATTAGCAAAGATGGTATCGGCAGGGATCTCGGGAATACCAAAGAAATTATTGATAACCTCGACTGAAAAAGCGACATCCTTACCACGCATGGGTACGGAACCTTTGGCTGCCTCAATAGGATCAGCGGCTAGGTTAGCATAGAATTCAGCCACGATTGTTCCATTGACCGTAGAATTACAGTTGGCCGCTAGGATTTCCCAGTTACGGTCCGTGATAATTTTTTGAATCCTAGGACTGACCGACTTAAAATCAATTCCACGCTCGAAATGTAACGTGCACTGACTGAAAAACGAAACAAAAAGCTTCCTTGCTTTCCTACTGAAGGGTGTTGAGGGAAAAGAGACAATAGGTACAGTTTCACTAGGGGCAGGGGCCTTTCTCTTCTTACTCTGGTCACTTTGACGACCACTAGTACGAGCAGATGATTTAGACATGGCTACGGGGTAACAACAATCCAAACAAAACAACAAAAGACAACAATCAGCCCTTCCTCCGGTCTCAAAAACTCAAAGCATCAAAATGACTAAATAAGATTAAACTGAAAGAGGAGGACTAAGCTAAATTACCTTGGTGGATTGATAAACACCGCAGACAGAAATGGAGGCTGCCGGAAGCTATGGAGGTGACCGAAAATGCAGCAATATGCCTTAGAAGAAAGAATGAGTCTTCACTTCCCCAAACCAATAAAAGAAAAGGAATGGAGAAAGAGTGGGTTATGAGGGGTTGTGATAAATGGAGGAAGTTGGGGAGTTGTGGGAGAAAACTGAAAGAAAAATGGGGAGAAAAGAGGGTGAATTCGATTATAATGGGAGTTATGCAGGGGAGAGAAGAGAGGAAAACCGTTTTTTTATTCAAAAACTGCCCCCTTGACGCGCGTCAAAAGCTATTGACGCAGGTCAAACCCTAGATGACACCCAATGACGCACGTCATAGGCACTCTGACTCACGCCACTAAAATTGCTCAAACTCTCAGTATGTCTATAGTGATTGTTGGCGTGAGTCAAGGAGCCTTGGTGTGGGTCAAGAGACTCTTATCCAAGCAATTAATTCAAAAATGCTAAAGTTCACCAAACTTATCAAAATAACACAGAATAACTACAATTATCACGAAACGGGCTGCCTCCCAAGAGCGCTGTTGTTTTACGTCGTTAGCTCGACAAGATTATATGGTAAATATGATGGAATTATACAGATTGTCACATTGGGACACTATCACAATTACTCAATTAAACTCGTAGCATATAAGCACACAATCCAACCAAAAGATAATGCTTAAAAGGTAACTGGAAGATAGTACCCATGGTGTGCTAAATTTATAGTCTATAGATAGACTATGCAATTCTTCAATCCAGTGGGGTGTCTTCGAGGAACAACACCTCCTCCTCTCGGGGTATGCCATCTCCTTCAACGAAATGCTTAATGTGATGACCATTTGCTATGAATGTCGTTTTGCCATTTGTAAGTTCAACTGCACCGGATTTATACACCTTTGTAACAATAAATGGACCTGTCCACCTCAATCTAAGTTTGCCTGGAAACAATCTCAAACGTGAGTTATACAAGAGCACTTTATCATTTACATGGAACTCTCGATTAAAAATCTTCCGGTCATGAAATGACTTGGTTCGTTCCTTGTAAATTTGGGCGGTCTCATATGCATCAAGGCGAAACTCGTCAAGCTCGGTGAGTTGGAGCAACCTATGATCACCAACGAGCTGGGGGTCAAAGTTAAGAAACTTTATAGCCCAGTAAGCTCGGTGCTCCAATTCAACGGGCAAATGACAAGACTTGTCAAAAACTAATCTGTATGGTGAACATCCAATAGGTGTCTTAAAAGCGGTGCGGTAGGCCCAAAGTGCGTCGTCAAGCTTCACCTACCAATTCTTACGGTTAGTGTCAACCGTTTTTCAATAATCCGTTTTACCTCTCGGTTTGACACTTCTACCTGTCCACTTGTTTGTGGGTGATACGGTGTGCCGACTTTGTGTCTTACACCATAACACTCTAGAAGTTTAGTGAATGGTCGATTACAAAAGTGTGAGCCACGGTCACTAATGATAGCTCGGGGAGTGCCAAATCGAGTAAAAATATTTTTCCTTAAGAATTTTAGCACCACCTTAGAATCATTCGTGGGATAGGCTTGTGCTTCCACCCATTTAGAAACATAATCTACCATTACTAAAATGAATTTATTACCAAATGAATGAGGGAATGGGCCCATGAAGTCGATGCCCCAAACATCAAATATCTCACATTCTAAAATAGGTTGGAGGGGCATCTCATGCCTCTTGGATACATTTCCCCACTTTTGGCATGAAACACAAGACTGTGCAAAACGATGTGCATCTTTGTAAAGTGTAGGCCAATAAAATCCGCATTGTAAAACTTTATATGCCGTCTTCCATCCTCCATGATGGCCTCCGGTATATTGGCCATGGAAAAAGGAGAGTATGCTTGAAATTTCACCAACGGGAACACATTTTATTATGATACCATCCGAACACATCCGAAAAAGGTTCGGTCTTTCCCAATAATAAAATTTCAAATCGTGAAAGAATTTCTTCTTCTTTTGCCATGTCCAATTAGGTGGAACATACTCACATGAAAAATAATTCACAATGTTGGCAAACCATGGTGAGATCTCCTTCGGTTTTGAACCGGCATGAATAAGTTGCATTGTTGGAGGAGCATCCACCATCATGAGTTGTTCATCTGGGAAATAATCATCAATCTCTCTTCGTTTTCCTTCATCTTCAATGAAATCCAACCGGCTTAAGTGATCCGCCACCACGTTCTCACTACCCTTCTTGTCCTTGATCTCAATATCAAATTCTTGAAGTAGGAGAATCCATCTAAGCAATCTCGGTTTAGCATCTTTCTTGTTCAACAAATATTTCAAAGCCGCATGGTCGGTATAGACAATGACCTAGGAACCGACAAGATAAGATCTAAACTTGTCAAGGGCGAATACTATAGCTAGTAACTCTTTCTCAGTTGTTGCATAGGACTTGAGCGGAGTTCAATGTATGAGAGGCATAATAAATGGCTTTGAGTACCTTGCCATGACGTTGGCCAGGCACGACCCCAACTGCGAGGTCACTTGCATCACACATTAACTCGAAAGGTATATTCCTTAAGGTATCAAAACCTCAAGGTATATTCCTCAAGGTATCACTTGCATCACACATTAACTCGAAAGGCCAGGCGCTAATCAATTTTTGCTTCAAGGTATCAAAACCCACCATGCACTTTTCATCAAAAACGAATGGTACCTCTTTCTCAAGGAGATGACTGAGAGGTTTGGCAATACGGGAGAAATCCGCAATGAATCTTCTATAGAAACCCGCGTGCCCTAGAAATCCTCTCAACGTCTTCAGATTAACCGGTGGAGGTAACTTTTCGATCACTTCAATCTTCACTTTGTCCACCTCAATACCTTTCTCAGAAATTCTGTGGCCTAGCACAATACCTTCTGACACCATAAGATGGAACTTCTCCCAATTGAGCACTAAGTTTGTGTCTTCACATCGCTGTAACACACGCTCTAAATGAGAGAGACATTCCTCAAAAGAGTCCCCAAAGACACTGAAATCATCCATGAAGATCTCCAAAAATCTTTCCACCATATCAGAAAAAATGGCTGTCATACATCTTTGAAATGTAGCCAGGGCGTTGCATAAGCCAAATGGCATTCTCTTGTATGCAAACGTTCCATAAGGACAAGTGAAAGTCGTATTCTCTCTATCTCCAGCCGCAATGAATATTTGCAAGTAGCCTGAATAACCATCAAGAAAACAATAGAATTTATGCCCACTCAACCGCTCCAACATCTGGACAATATACGGAAGAGGATAATGATCCCTCTTGGTATGGTCATTGAGCCGTCGAAAATCAATACACATGCGGTATCCTGTGACATCCCTTGTTGGTATCCACTCATGTTTATCATTTTCCTTTACAGTAAATCCACCCTTCTTAGGCACGACTTGAGTAGGACTCACCCACTCACTGTCAGATATAGGAAAAATAATACCCATCTCCAATAACTTGATAACTTCTTTCTTGACAACCTCTTGCATATTGGGATTCAAACGACGTTGTGGTTGAACACACGGTTTAGCGTCATCAGTGAGAATAATCTTGTGAACATAGATTTCGGGAATAATTCCACGAATATCAGCTACAGTCCAACCAAACGCTCTCTTGTGTTTCCTTAGCATCCTCAATAGCAATTCTTCATGAACATTGGTTAGTGACGAAGAAATAATAACATGAAGTAGATTATCATTTTCAATAAAAGCATATTTCAAGTTAGGAGGTAAAATTTTCAATTCAAGGTTCCTCGGTGGCTCCTCTATCGAAGGTTTCAATAGAGGACCATCATGCTCTAATGCTAGATATTGGTGCCATGGTTCTTTGTCAAACATACAACCGACATCCAAATAAGAAATCACTACTCCCATTTCCTCATCATCACTCTCACATTCAAATACTGATAAGGCTAGGCACTCTTCAAGCTTATCTTCAAAGACCTACAAGTTAGCATTCTCCATACAAACACAAGATATTGCTTCAACGAAAGAACATGACTCTCGTGAATTATACGGGTGTTTCATGGCTTTGAAAATATTGAAGGTAACCTCATCTTCATTCACTCTTAAAATCAATTCACCATGTTAAACATCAATCATAGTCCTTTCCGTGGCTAGGAATGGATGACCGAGAATAAGGGGCATTGAATACCCTTCTTCCATATCCATAACCACAAAATCAACGGGGAAGTAGAACTTATCAACTTTCACTAACACGTCTTCTATGACTCCCTTAGGACGTTTTATGGACCTATCTGCTAATTGTAGAGTCATCTCGGTGTTTTTCAACTTTCCTATTCCTAGTTTGATAAAGTCCTCATATGACATGAGGTTGATGCTAGCACCAAGGTCGCAAAGCACCCTCTTAAACAAAAAGCCCCACCAATTTCACACGGGATAGTGAAGCTACCAGGGTCTTTAAGCTTAGGTGGAAGCTTATGTTGAGCATTCCTCATTGAGACAAATGTTCTTATATTCCTCTAACCTCTTTTTGTTAGTTAGAATATCTTTCAAAAACTTACCATACACAGGCATGTTAGTAAGTGCTTCTATGACGGGAAGATTAACATTCAAGTGTATAAACGTGTCAAGGAAGCGAGCATACTTTTTATCTAGCTTCTTCTTCTTAATTTCTTCTCTAGGTGGGTAAGGCAATGACTCAAGATCAATAACTTTAGGTTTAGAGTTCATACATTCCTTACCTTTGCCGCTTGATGCACCATCGGAAGTTTTCCTCAATGTTTGAGCTGCTCGTGGCCTCCATTCATTATCGGTGTGCACCACCTTATCCTTATATTTCTTAGAAACTGTCTGCTGAGGCTTGGCTTGCGTCAAAGCATCATTGACGTCCGTCATGGCCTTATTGGCACATGTCAATTTTTGCTCAAAACTCTCTGAATATGAATAGTGACTGTTGGCGTGAGTCAGTTCATCCTTGGCGGGGGTCACTGAGACATGTTCCTTAAAAAGGGTCCTCAAATCACTTGCTCTCGGATTCTTCAAAATCCTCAGGACTTTCACCCAATCCTCGTCCTCTTTTCCAACATTGACATATCCGTCATTCTGCAAAAACATATAAACAATTCCTCCTCTTCTTCACTCAACTCCTTCTCTTCTTCGGCATCATGCAAATCATTCTTCAACTTCGTTTCCAACTTGATTCTCATGAAACTCCCAATTTCCACAAACCTTTCCACTTCGGATTATGATAGCATTCACTCCCCTCGGATTCCTTTCTGTATTGCTCGGCAGACCACCTGGTGGTCTACTAGCGTTCCTCTCACCTTCTCTACTCAAGTGTTCCTCCACATTCCTCATGGATGCCTCAATCGTTTTCATTCTCACATCATGTCCACTCATAGCTATTTTCATCATTCCTATGTCCTTCATGACTGTACTAAGTGAAGTCATCACATTTTCCATATTCTGAGCTTGAGTGGCAACTACTCCCAAAAGTTTATCTAAAGTGTTGTCCCATCTATCTCCTCGTGCGTGATTGGAACTCTCGGTTATTGGGATAGTTTGTGTGGTGGGTTGAGGAAAGGAACGAGTGTTTGGTGATTGAGTTGAGGTATTGGTGTTATAGGAGTTTCATGGTTGTGGAGCAAAGGGTGGTTGTCCTTGCTAGTATGAGCTCTCATTCCAATGATAATTCGGATGATCTCTCTTAATAGCATTGAAAGAGTTAGAGTATGCCTTGTTCAAATTCCTGTGTTGTTGCATGAAGCTTACTTCCTCCGCTTGTAAGTCACCGGGCTCTTCCATCTCAATAGATATCTCATCCTCATTGCCATAAACATTATCTCTCTTACTCTCAATCAAAAAGTTTCCTTCCATTCTCTTGCTTGACTGCAAATTGTCAAACTTCTTTGACAACTTATCAATTTTCTCCATAAGCTCAGAATTGTCCTTTGGTCCTTCTGTAAAACTGACCTTCCTTGTGCTGGCTCCGGCTTCCCACATCCGATGGTTCTTTGAAATTCTCTCAATAGCATCATAAACTTCTTGAGCATTGCAGGACATCAAGCATCCTCCACATGCGTGGTCAATATTAGCACGTGATTCTGTCCTCAACTGCCTACAGAAAAGTTGTATTTGCGTATCAAATGGTTAACCATGATCGGGGCAAGCCTTCAACAATTTCTTGAATCTTTCCCATGCACTACCTAAGGTTTCATCGGGGCCTTGTGCAAAATTAGCTATTGCAACCTTTAACTTCAAATTCCTTCCGGGTGTAAAATATTGCTTTAAGAACTCGTTTTGTACTTCATCCCAAGTGGTTAATGAATGATGGGGTAAAGATACAAACCATTCCTTAGCTCTCCCGGTCAAAGAGTATGGGAACATAGACAATCTTGTCAATTCTTTCTGAATTCCATGACTCTTGGCTGTGTTACAAAGTTGCTCAAAAGAATACAGGTGATAATGTGGGTCCTCAAAATCTTCTCCGGCGAATTGGCATTTGTTAACTATCAACGCGAAAAGAAGCCCTTTCACTTCAAAATTATTTGCCCCTTCATTGGGTAGTCTAATAGGATCATTGGGTGCATTTCTTCTCAAAGGTTGATCACATAGGGGTCTCAAAAGTTGGTCATTCTGGACTTGGTTTTGATTATGGTTTTGGTTTTGCCGGTTCTGATTGTTTCGGTTATTTTGGTTATTTTGGCCTTGGTTATTGGGATTTGGTTGGGGATTTGGATCTTCCGGTGGGGGTTCAAGTTGTGCATTATCAAAATTCTCCGCCATCTCTTCTCAAGTTGATGAGTATCGGGATGATTCTTCACCAAGTGATTCTCCACTAGACTGAGCAACCTTATGCTCAGCTCTAAACTGTCTTTCATACGTGTTAATTTCCAAACGATATGGAGTAAGGGGAGCTTTACCGGTTCGGGACTGAGTCATCAACTACAACAGTGAAACAACAAGAAAACGATCAAATGCACTTGGTAACTTACCAAATGGTAAGTACAACAAAAGTAAACAGAAATGTGATTAGAAAGAGACTTGACCTGTGCTCAAAAATTTTAAGACTGATACAAGTAGTAACTTATACTCAGAAAGAAAGCGGTCCCCGGCAGCGGCGCCAAAAAGCTGATGGGACAAACGAGGTGTCCAATCTAACCGGCAGTGTACCGGGTCGACTGTAGTCTAGTTTGGTGAGTCAAGGTCGTCTCCTCGGGGAACACACAATTATGAGGTTACACACTATAAAGTCTATATTATTTCGATCTAGGTCACAATTTAGTGAAAGATTAATCAATTGCATGAATAAAGCGCTTGAATTAACAATAGTGATAAAATACAAAAGAAGCTAACCAAGATAATGTGTAGCCTAGCTACCCTCTTGTAATGTCATGGGAATGACTTCCTACCTTCCTACCATTCACGTTTGAAATCGTGAAACGGTGCATTCCTAAACAAGCAATTCCCTCTTATACGAGTGAATGAAATTGCTCTCTACCTCCTCCTTGGTCTAGGTGCCCTAAACCTAATAATTCGGTATGCTACGGCCGTGAATGCAACGGCAAAGCCAACTATCCCCGGATAAGAAATCGAATGCCTACAAGAGGTCGATTTTACCTTCCGGTTCTCCTACCCTCTTCCCACGTCTAACATCTCCGTTCGGTATCTGTTAAACATGTAAATGCTAACACTAGGCAATTACTCTAATGCAAGCAATCAATACAATACAAGTAGGAGAAGCTTCACAACAATCAAAACTAACAACACAAACAATCATTCCCAATCGATCACAAGAGGATAACTATTACTACAACAAAATCTTGGCTAGATAAACCTAGCCAGTCATGCCTACAAACATTAACATCTTGAGATTAACATTCATAAACCTAAGAACAATTGAAATGAAAATAAAGATTCAGGATTACCAAATCAAGAGTAAAAATTCGAGTTGTGTTCTTCATTCAACTTCCAAAAGCTTCAATGAACTAACACTAATGTGTTGAATTCAATCTACTAAAAGAGTTAAACTAGGATCCTTAGCTTTTACAATCTAAATCAACAGTTAATTTCTACTAAAATTTGGCTATAAGAGCCTTGGGGTGAGTGGTGACTGCAAGATGGAAAAGTTGAAGATGAAGAAGTGTGTTTTTTTATGATAATGTGAATGGAAGAATAAAATAGATTAAACTTTTGCTGACTCTTCACTATTGACTCAGGTCACTCCATCTTGGCGTAGGTCAAGCCCAAAAATGCACTAGTGGCGCAGGTCAGAGCTTCTTGGCGTGGGTCACGTCCAGTTTGTGGTAGCTGGCTGAATGACATCTGCATTAAATGCTCAACTACTCCTTGACTCAGGTCAATGTCACGTGGCGCGAGTCATCAGTATCTGATATCATATAATCATAATTTATTCTCCTAACTGGCTTAGATTTAACCTTCCAATTTGTATCAATAATCCTCGTGGGCTGAAATCCTCGCCACAGCACAAAATCATCACAAAAGAATCAAAATCCACCCTGTGGTCAGAATCCACACACCCCACCGTGATATCTGTGCTGCAAAATAGACATAAAGATACCACGCATAATTCTAATAACAAAATCGGCTAATACTAATATAATATAGCTAGAAACATGGTTTTTCTGAAAATTCTATATACAAAAAATATGGTTCCAATCATCATTCAAATTGCTCAAGTTGATGTCAAAATATCGCTAATTGCACTAGAAAAATGGGTAAATCATCAGAAATTATATCATCAGGTTGACTTACATCACTTTTTCCAGGTTTTTCTTCTTTAATAACAATCTTCCCATCGGAAATCAGTGTTTCTTTCCTCTTTGCGATTCCAAAATGATCGAGTATCCTTTGGACCACCAATGCAAGAGTCTTCTTGTGATAGAATCTACCTTTCTTGACATCGGTCTTCTTTTTGGGTATATCAATTGATTGTGCCACTAATTGATCAAATAGATATCTTTGCCAATTGAAATTTTCTCCAAACCAAATAACATATAATAAATCTAATTTTGCTCTAGAGAGGTTGCTAAAATTTCCTGCATTTCCTATTATGCAATTTGCTAACATCTTTGTGAGAAAATTGAATTCTGGTTTGAGTAAACTTGTACTCCCGGTATGTAAAACTGTGGAGTCTGCATCAATTGCTATATATTTCCATAGTTTCTCCTTTTGTTCTTTGGTCAACTTGATGGCTGCCGTACCTCCAGATTTGTCGAACCCAAAAATCTCTGTAATTAGGTCTTCAGTAACTTTGATCTGCTTACCATTGACAGTTCTGGTAAAAATGTGTGTGTCCTCTCCTTCTACAGCTGTACTTCCAAATTCATAAAAGTCTCCAATGCTCTCCAGACATACACTCTTCAGATTGATGTTGAATACAACATCCAATCCTTTGATTTGTCGGATTTTTGCTGCAATAACTTTGGCTCCTGGTGTTTGATAGATAAATTCTTATCCGAGGAATCTTCATCATTTAGAACTTGTTTCCCATTATCATTGATATTTGCATGTTCTGCTCCCAACAGTATGATTTCCTCATCACTTTCACCTCCATAACTCGTAGGTAGAATTTCATCAATATCTTTGGCTTTTGCGATGGATGGATCTTTAATCAATTTTTGTTCTATGTAATCAGCTACTCATAGCAACTCTTTTTCTGCTTCTTCTGAGAGATCACTTAGGGATGGAAATCCTCTGGATTCATCATTATATGCGTTAAAGTCAATATCTTCATCATAACTGAAATGAGGTTCTAGATTTTTATGTGAGCTCGTAATACTGAATCTTTCATATACTTGATCCTGAAATTCAGAAACAACATTCAGCAAATAGTCAGTCAGGGGGTTATTCAGCCAACTACTAATTCTAGAAGTATCCATTAAATAGAATACTTTTTATAAATGATACAGAAATGGGTTTTCAACAACTGGTTTGTAAGATGTTTTTGGATCACTTCCAAACGGAATAACTGCTCTGATACCAATTGTTGGTCCCTTGGAAAGGCTAACACAAGTTTAGAGGGGGGGTGAATAAACTTGTCACCAAAAACTGGATTTTAAGAAAATTAAGATTCAGTTAAAACTTGTGTGGAGTTAAGCTGACTGAGCTGAGTTTAAGTCAAACTGACTGTTCTAGCCTTTTTCTTGATCTTGTTATTCTATGTGAAAGTTGAGTGTGCTAAACTGAATTCTGATGAATATCAGTTTGTGAACAGTGAGGTGTATAACAATCAATTATCAGAATGTTGTAAATAAATGCTAAGTAAATAAATGCGTAAAGTAAATGATCAAGAATTCTATAGGTTCCATGTGGTGTAATCCTGTCAGTCCTCTCATCCCCTGTGATGCGGAGGAAAATTCCACTAGAACTTCTTTGAGATGGCCCGGTTACAAAAAGTTCTAAACTGATAGTCCTTGACTAATCCTTAGCTTCACTATCTAAACACTTGTAGAACAGGTAGAATTGCTGCTCTTCAATTGTTTGAAACACTGGTCCTTGGAGGATTGAATTTCCTCTTCACCAGCTCATCACAACCACAGTCTTCCTGACTGCACTCAACTGTCCTTGAAACCTTTTCTTGGTGTTTCACAGTCTGAACCTTTGATAGAATCAATAACTATGATTCAATTGTGATTTGAGCCTTTCTTCTAGATGTATAAGTTATGCATAGCTCTAGATTTCTTCAAATGAGTGATCTTGATCTTTCTTTGATGCTAATGAACACTTGAAGAAATTTCTAGATCTTGCAATTAAGTATCTAGTAGGAATTCTTTTAAACTGGCTTTTCCCTTTTAATTTGATCTTTCTTGACTAGATTGTTTCTTAGAATTCCTCTCTTCTTCTTTTTTTTACTTTCTAATAGTAGTCTATTTATAGGGGTTTTTCTAACGGTCAAATTTCTGTGAATTCAAATCCTTGTAGCCGTTAGTGGTCCTGCTTTCTTGCTTGTATGTTACTTGTCAGAACGGATAGATTATCCTCCAATCATGATCCTTGTATTGTAACGGTTGAATTCTCTTTAGTTTGGTTAGACCTTAGTTTCAAAACTGATTTATAGAGAACATTATCAGTTCTCAGTTTGTAAGAGCTTTAACTGAGTGTTTACTCTTCTTCAACAATCAGTACTCCTGTTTTCAGCTGATTATAATTGACTTAATCAGAGTACACCAAGGAATTAATCAGCAGAGACATCATTGTCCTTATGTGTCTTAGCTTCCCATACAAGATCCATAAAGTCAGTTCAGGTCATCACAATCTTACCTGAAGTCTAACTTTATAGTCTCGACTTGTAATCTTAAAAACTGAGTTTGAACCCTCAGTTCTTCAATCTTCAATAACTGAGTCTGTGACCCTCAGTTCCTCATCAACTGAGTTTGAACCCTCAGTTCTTCAATCTTCTAGATAAGCCAACCGAGTTTGTGTCCCTCAACAAACTTATCTTCTTCAGTTTTATATTGGTGTAATCTGAGTCAGTTTGACTAAATTCCAGTTTCCCGTTATCTCAGTTTTCTTGTTATCTCAGTTCACAACCTAGAAATATTACAGTGCTTGTCTGATTTAACTTATACAAATATCAGACTCTACTAAATCCTATGCATTGATATCTAGACATCTTTTTGCTTTCCACTATAACAGCTAGTTATGACACTTCATCAATGGGGTCTAAAACAATGACTGAATAAATGATGAATCATCATCAAAACATAAATTTTATTTCCAACAGTGTATAGTTCCAAGGTTTGGTGGTGCAGACAAGTTTGGAATCCTAGGGCTACCCCCAAGAATTGTTTTTGTTGTGGATGGCTATGAAGAATTGCTTACTAACTAGTGACAGGCTTCAGTTTGATGACAAGGTCTGTTCTCTTTGTAATCTGGTGAATGAATCTGCATCCCATTTGTTCTTTCAGTGTCCAATTTCCTGTATGGTTTGGGGCAAGACAGTGGTTAGGTATTTGCAGGAGGTTAAAAAAAGTGATTAGTACTGTTAGATGGATTAGAAGAAAGTGCAGGGGAACCTCCCATAGGATTATGGTCAGATCTTCTTCTGTTTCTATGGTGGTGTATTGGCTTTGGCATATGAGGAACAAGAATAGATTTGAAGGGGTTCTTATGAATATTTCTGATGTTCTGCATTGTATTAAAACACATATCTTTTATTTAATGCAGGCTGCTTTCCCTTTGCACACGTTTACCCCATGATGTTAGGGTTTTGTACAGCCTTTGTTATCTCTTTTGGTGCTTGTTGGTGGTTGTATGAGATAATTTTGTTTCTCTACACACCATGGGATAGGCTCTGTGAGTTATGCTCTCATATGACCCATTTTTGCAGTTTTTGAGTGTTGTTAAGTGTTTAGTGGCTGTTGTTTCTTGTAGCATATAATCTCAGGGATCTTATGCTTCTTGGAATCAACAAATCTAACCTCTTTTCAACACTGTGTAGGTTTGAACTAGTCCCTTTAATTTGTTTAGGATGTAATCAGTTGTGGTTTGCATGCCTTGGTTATATATATTTACATTTAACAAAAAAAAAGGATAAATCCAAAGGTAGGTCTGACGCACTATCTAGACCTGCTAATAACAGATCTACTACAAGATCTGCTGAACCCCAAAAGGCTAATCCAAGATCAAACAAGATACAAAAATATCCCAAGAACAATAATGTCAAACCTAAGAATGTTAATCATTCAAAGGATACTTATCTCAGGGGGAAAGGCAGATTGTCCCCTGTTGATGAAGATTGGGATATTCCTGCCCCTGCTGTTAGAAACAAGAAGTTTAACCATAATGCTAAGGCTAGACCTCAGTAGTGGAATCAGCCAAGGACACAACAGAGGCCTCATCAGAGACCATAATATAGGGATGTTCATAACAGACAGCAAACTTATGGTTACACTGTTGCATCTAACAACAGAAATCACTTTGCATAGCATTATGTACCAAAAGGCCAGAAACTATATATGAATGCTACACAATCCAACAAAAGATATTATGGGAATGTGGCATACATATATGAACAAAAAGGAAGCACTGTTTGGTAGATTTTGACAATGGATGTTTCAGACACATGAAAAAAAGGAAGCACTGTTTGGTGGATTTTGTTACCAATGATGGACAAAAAGTCAACTTAGGAAACAAGGATAAACATGGATACACGAGAGGATATGGCATACTAGTGAAGAATGGACTTACAATCAAGAATGTTGCTTATGTTGAAGGGCTGGACTACAACCTGTTGAGCGCAAGTCAGTTTTGTGACATGGATTACAGTGTCTTTTGACAAATATCATAGCATTGTCTTAAGTGAGATGGCACACCAAGTAGTACAAGTTGGAAGTAAAAAACAAAATATGTACATTGTAGTCTGGACCACTATTGTACCAGAAACATGTCTCATTGTAGATACAAAATCAGAACTCAATTGGCTATGGCATAAGAAGCTAAATCATCTAAACTTTCATGATATCAATATGTTAATGAAAAATAAGCTGGTAATTCGTTTACCTGAAATCACATACAAGAAGAATGGTATATGTGATGCTTTTCAATGAGGGAAGCAGACAAAAGCAAGTTTCAAAACTAAGACTCAGCAATCTACTAAGAGAGTTTAGTAGCTCATGCATATGGATCTTTTTGGACAAGTTATACCAACAAGTATAAGTGGAAAGAAGTATACTTTGGTAGTTGTGGATGATTATTCAAGATACACTTGGGTAATCTTCATGAACAATAAAAGTGAAACACTACAAAAGTGATACAGTAGTAAAGATTAAATCAGACAAAGGTACTGAATTCTTGTTGGTCCCAGAAAAGGGTAAAAGTATAGTTAGAGGTGAGGGGTGAATGACTATACTGGAGTTTCAAAAAAAATTTCTCTTTTAAAAGCTTTGGGGTAGTGGATAAGTCCCTTCTTAAAAGTTGTTTCAAAGTAGGTTATGCACACACAGAGTATGAATAAAACGCTATAAGTAAATGCAGTAAGGTAAAGTGTTGTAAAGTAAATGAACACAAAGGTTTATAGTGGTTCAGGATGGTGTAAGCCTTTAATCCACTCATCTCATGTGATGATTGGAGGAATTCACTATTGACTTTTACCAATACAATAGTGTGATTGTCCTTGGCTACACAAGCTTCACAATCTCCAAGTCTATCACTCCCTGGCAACAAAAGCTTCAGTGACTCAGTCTTCAACACTGCTCCATAGGAACAAATATTTCAGTAGCTATCACAAAGGGTGCAACTCCTTCTCAGAATTCTCTAATTCAGTTGCTGCAAACTGGTGTGAATGATATTAACAAGGGTTGATCAATCTCAGTGCTTGATATAACTTTATGCTCTGAATGCTGAGTTGATATGCTAGATGTGTTCTTTTAAGTTCAAGAAGAAGTCTTAGGAAATTTGACAGAGTTTCTACTCCTTTTTTCTTTTCAGTCTTGTATTCTGTGTATTTTTCTTGACTGTCAAAGCCTTCTATTTATAGCCTTGATTTGAAATTCTGTCTGTTGGCTATTTAATGTGGAGAATAATCCTGATTTAATTCTTAATTCCTTCTTGATTTCAGTGCTCCGGATTTTGCTCAAACGTTCAGAAAATCCGTCCTTGATTGATTCTGCATTAATTGCTTGATTCTGCATTAAATCCATGTTCTGATTAAGTTGCAGATGGAATACTTGATTTTGTTGTTTATGCTATAGCTTGACCGGCTCAGTGAATCTTCTTCCTTTCCTGTTGAGATATTCTTCACTGATTCTTTTAGTCAGCCGATAGAGCTGTTACTTTGCCATTTTTCTATTTCCATTCTTCTTTGATTTTCCAAGAGTACTTGTACATCATTGATCTTTCATTTGTATGCGATCAGTGCAAACCATATTTAACATTAAATTTCATCAGTTGTAGTACAACTTAGACTTATCCGAGGTCATCACAGACTTCCATGGTTATAAGTCAGTCCATATGTCTTCATGCTTCTCTACTGGTACTAGGTTGTCTTCACTTTGCCGATTTTCGGTTTACTTTGCATCCTACCAACTAGTACAATACTTTTTTGACTGAACTTATACAACATGTCAGACTCTAAGTAAAGACTTATACAGAGATTTCTAACTTATTTCAGGCTTATAATAACTGCTAGTATGACCATCATCAAAACAAATAAAATGTTCCCAATAATTTCCCCCTTTTTGATGATGCCAAAACCCTCATAAGACTGAACATTAAGTCATACACTTATGTATAAAAAATTAGAATAAAACTCAAAGTTATCTACTAATGCTTTTTTTTGGTGCCCTTAGAACTTTTTAGAACTTTTAGGCTTACCTCTTCTTTCCCCCTTTTTGGCAGTATCATCTTGCTGTTGTAACATAATGCTTTTGGTAGTTTCTGTAGTGTAGATCAAACTATCCGATTTGGATTCAATAGATGTACTCCTTCTTGTGTAATGGTGATTTCAGTTGCAGTATTGTCTCTCATTCCTCCTTGCTAGGTGCTGAGAATTGTCTCTTGAGGTGCCTGTAGTAGATGTGTAGGGCTGGTGGAGTAGTTTAAATTTCCACTTGTAAAACAAATTCATTTCACACTGTACAACAATGTTTTCTCCATAGTATTAAGTGGTTGAGTGTCTTGGCTGATCCACTAGGCCAGTGAAGTGGACTTGACAGTCTTATCTGATTCATTGGGCCTATTTACTTAGCTGCTGCAACGAAACAACTGTTCTTAACAATCAGTGAAGCAGACTTCATTGGTACCGGTGCCTTATCTGCCAAGTGAGCGCATCCAAAATGGCAATGGTTCAGTCATCTGGTGAAGTGACTCCACTGATTACTGCAGTTAGCTGCTCCTTATCACTTAATCAATTTCAATCATTCCCAACTCAGTTCTTAGTTTGCAAAATCTTTCATGAATGAGTGGTTTTGCAAAAATGTCAACCAATTGATCTTCTGTAGATATATATCAAGATTACATCTCATTTTTCCTCATGATCTCTGATAAAATGATGTCTCACATCAATATGCTTTTCTCTTGAGTGAAGTAATGGATTCTCTGTAATAGATATTGCACTTGTATTTTCACACATGATTGGAATTGTCTTCTCCTCTATTTCATAGTCTCTTAATTGCCGTTTGATCCATAATACTTGTGCACAACAGCTACCTGCTGCTATATATTCTGCTTCAGCTGTTGAGGTTGATATGGAATTTTGCTTTTTACTAAACCATGACACTAGTCTACTGCCTAGCATCTGACAAGTTCTTGAAGTGCTTTTCCTGACAATTTTACATCCAGCATAGTCTGAATCTGAATAAGATATCAGTTTGAATCCACCATCTTTTGGATACCAAATTCCCACATTTATTGTGTGCTACAGATATTTGATAATCCTCTTTGCTGCTAAAAGGTGTGATTCATTTGGTTGTGCTTGAAATCTTACACATACTCCTACTACAAAAGCAATGTCATGTCTGCTTGCAGTTAAGTAGAGTAGTGAGCCGATGATTCCCCCGTATAGTTTCTGATCAACATCTTTTCCATTATCTTGTTTTCCAAGAACTATCCTTGCACACATTGGTGTGTCTAATGTGTCACTTGTGTCCATTCCATATTTGTGGATTAAGTCCTTTGTATACTTTTCTTGATTTATGAAGATCCCATCCTTCATCTGCTTCACTTGTAATCCAAGAAAATAGTTGAGTTCTCCCATCATACTCATTTGGAAATTTCTCTTCATCAGATTTGCAAATTTTTCACATAGCTTTTCATCTTCTGATCCAAAGATGATGTCATCTACATAGATCTGAACTAGCAAAGTGCTTGCTCCATATTCTAGCTTGAAGAGTGTCTGGTCAATGGTTCCTTTACTGAATCCATTGTTGATCAAGAAAAGTGATAGTGTCTCATACCAGGCTCTTGGTGCCTATTTGAGTCTATATAATGCCTTTTTGAGTTTTTACACTTTGTCTTTTTTTCCTTTGAGTTGGAAACCAAGGGGTTGCTACACATATACTTCCTCTTTCAGGAGTCCATTCAGAAATGCACTCTTGATATCCATTTGATATACCTTGAACTCCTTGTGGGCTGCAAAAGCTAGGAAGAGTCTGGTTGCTTCTAATATAGCTATTGGTGCAAAAGATTCATCATAATCTATTCCTTCTGCTTGAGAGTATCCTTTTGCTACTAGTCTTGCTTTGTTTCAGACAACAGTTCCTTGTTCATCCATCTTATTTCTGAATACCCATGTTGTTCCAATGATGTTTGCCATGTCAGGTCTATCAACAAGTTCCCAGACTTCATTTCTCTCAAATTCATTGAGCTCCTCTTGCATGGCTGTGACCCAATCAGCATCTTGGATTGCATCATCTATTTTCCTAGGTTCTACCAGTGACAGAAAACAAGTTAGCATACTCTCCAGTTGTCTTCTGGTTCTGACACCTGTATGACATCTCCAATGACTTGTTCTTCAGGATGATCTCTAAGAAAATTTAAATCAGGTTGAAATTGTACTTGATCTAATTCTTCCACTGTTTCTTCTTGTGCATCAACTTCATGATCCTGTGTTGGTGCCTCAGTTGTTTCATTAGATGGTACTTTATCTTGATTATCAAAAGTGTGATTTAGAATGGTAGATGGTACTGTTGTATTCCTGTAGATTGGTCCTTGTGCAGCTTCTTCTTCAAAAGTGTGTAAATCTTCACAGTTGGTGTTTGGTTCATCAAACACTACAGGAATTGATTCTTCAATCACCAAGGTTCTTTTGTTGAGCACCCTAAATGCATTGCTGGTGTCTGGGTATCCAATGCATATTGCTTCATCAGCCTTTTCATCAAAAGTATGAAGCTGATTCCTATTCAAAACAAAACATTTAGATCCAAACGTGTGTAAATGAGATATGTTAGGCTTTCTTCCATTCCACACTTCATAGGGTGTTTTCCCACGATGTTTGTTGATGATGGATATCTTTTAAGTATATCATGATGTGCTTCAGCCCAAAATCTATATGGTAAGCTGGCTTCTGCAATCATGGTTCGATTTGCTTCCTTCAGTGTTTTGTTTCTTCTTTCTGTAACTCAATTTTATTGTAGAGTTCCAGCTGCTGATAGTTGTTGTAGTACTCCATTTTCATCACAGTAAGTTCTGATAATTTCATTCAAAAATTTTGTTCCTCTGTTTGATCTTATCTTGATGATCTTCAATTCTTTTTCATTTTGAATTCTTCTTAGTAGATCTGGGAGCTTCTTGAGTGTTCCTTTCTTCTTGTTCATGAAGATGGTCCATGTGTAGTTTGAAAAGTCATCTACCACTACTAAAGTGTATTTCTATCCACTTACACTTACAGGTGTAACTGGTCCAAAAAGATCCATATGTAGTAGATGTAGGATCCTTGTTGTTGATTGTTGTGGCTTTGAATTGAAGGAACTCTTGATTTGTTTCTCTTTTTGATATGCATCACAAAGACTTTCTTTCTTGAATGTAATGTCAGGTAGGCCTTCTACAAGCTTGTCCTTTGATAGTTTGTTGAAAGTCTTGAAATTTAGATGATTCAGTCTTCTGTGCCAAATCCAACTGGTTGATTGCTTATTCTTGACAAGTATTCAAGTTACTGCTTTTGATATCTTCCAATCTACAACGTACATGTTTTCTTCTCTTTTTCCTACAAGTACAACTGTGCTGGTTTGATTGTGAATCACTGTTCATCCTTCTTTGCTGAAGTGCACATTGTAGCCTTTGTCACAGAATTGACTAATGCTTAAAAGATTGAAATTCAGTCATTTAACATATGCCACATTCTGAATCTTCAGATTGTTTTTCAGCATGATGACTTCCCCCTAAATCTTTCTTGGGGTTTCTTTGCCTCCAAAGGTAACTTTTGGCCATCAAAGGCTTTAAAGTCAGCCAGCCATCCTTTATTTCCCGTCATATGTATGGAACATCCATTGTCCATGTACCAGACATCCTACAAAACAAATTAAGAACGTTTAGGTACCTAACACTGTTTGGGTCCATACATGTTAGCAGTCATGCCTCCTACTCCAAGTGTAAATCCAAAAGATCTTCTCCTTGGATGGTTGAAGTCATCAACCTCATATGTATAAGGCATGGTAGAATACTTCTTGATAGAATTATTCTGATACAATTCTCTACCTTTAGGTGTATTTGCATCCTTTTTCACTATCCAATATGCAAGAGGAAACCTGTTTTCATATTGATTCTTGTATCCAGGAACATGCCTAGATTGCCTTTTCCAAAACATATGTTGCATGACATGAAGTGGTTTCTTCTTGTATTTTGGGGGTGTAACATTCTAATCATCTTCTGAAGGGTAAAGTCTTCCCTCACCGTTTAGTAACCATTTGCGATTAGTAGGCTGGTAAGATGATTTACTCTGCTATTTTACTGCACTGGTTTTTGGCTTTACTAGTGTAGGATGAGTAGTTGAAACTATGGTCTGTCCTTTTTTGAAATTAGGTCCATTGTTGGTCCTAGGTTCAGATTTGTGTTGTCCATTGTTTCCTTTCTCATCTTGACTTTTGTAGCCAAGACTAGATCTGTATCCAAACCTTTTTGGGGGTTTGTAAGCTGGTACATCAAGTGGTGCAGTGGTGGGCTTAACTGGTAGGGAGGTTTTCTCACCCGGTCTGTCTACACCAGATAAGTGATCATCTGTTGCTTGTTGATTAGCTAAGTGTACTTCCTTACTAGTTGATTCAGCTTTTTACTTGTCCAGTTCTTCTATTAATCTTTTATTTTCTTCCCTTAGATTCTCATATTGTTGTTCCAGAATTTTATAATTTGTTTGAATTTCTTCAAATTTACTCATAAGATTTTGGATTAGGTTTGGAAAATCTAATGGAGAAATAGAAGATTGTGCAGTGTCAGATGTGGATGTTTTAGATGAGCATGAACTAGATATTTCCTCTGTTTCTTCAACTTCTTTTGCCATCAAGCATAGACAGACTTTGTCATTGTCTGTGATGGTGCCTTCACCATCATCTAAATTATTGTCAGATGATTCTTCATCACTTTCACTGCTTGTTTAAGCTTTTAGTGCTTTCTTGCTCCTTCTTTTATCTAATGACTTGTACTTCTTCTTTTTTTTCATCTTTGTCTTTTTCTTCAGGACAGTCGGCCTTGAAGTGTCCATTCTTTTGCAATTGAAACATCTATATTCATCATCATTTTTCTTCATGTCTTTGCTTGAGCTTGACCTCTTGTTGGATGATGAACTTTCTTTGAATTGTTTCTTGCTAAACCTGCAAAACGTTTAATAAGTAAAGCAATTTGTTCTTTTAGCTCTTGTGTCTTTTTGCTCTTGAGTTGGCCACTTTGCTTTGATGGGGTGCTACCAGTGCACTGGCCTTGTGTGCCTCTACTGGTACACCATGTTCACTGTTTAACTCAAATTCATGAGCTTTAATTGAGACATCAGAGTCAAGGTATCGTTCTTTGCAAGATTTATATGCCTCTGAGTACTGATGTCACGATCTTCCATCTTTCAGGTAGACCTCTCAGGATTTTTAGACAAACTTCTTTCTGTGAATACGTATGTCCAAGTTGTTGTAGTTCACTGATGATGCTTGAAAATCTGTTATCCATTTGATCAATGGATTCACTAGTCTTCATTTTGAAATTCTCAAATTTCTGCTTTGCAATGGATAATTTGTTTTCTTTGATTGCCTCAGATCCCTTATTGATAAATTCCAATTTGTCTCACATCTCCTTAGCTATTTTGTAGTCTTTGATCCTCATAAACATATTACTGTCCAGAGTCTTATGGATCATATATTTTACAACAAAATCAAGATTTGCTCTTCTTCTGTCATCATTGGTCCAATCTTTCTAAAGCTTTGGTATTTCGTTTCCTTTATCTACACATGTGGCTATCACAGTCATGATCTTGATTGGGCCATCATTGATAACATCCAGCATCTCCTCATGAGTTGTTGCAAGATGAGACAATATTCTTATTTTATATTCATCAAAATTGTTAACATTGAATACTGGTACTTTAGACATGAAATTTGAAGAGTCCATAGTCATAGACAAAAGATGTATGTATAAAATCACAGATTTGCAAACTACTTTGAAAGTATGTGATCTCCTTGTTACCAGAAATAAGATTTGAATAGGTTCTGATACTAGGAACACTGCTCTGACACCAAGTGTTGGTCCCAAACAATGGTAAGAGTATAGTCAGAGGAGGTGAATGACTATACTGGAGTTTCAAAAAAAATCACTTTTAAAAGCTTTTGGGCAGTGGATAAGTCCCTTCTTAAAAGTTGTTTCAAAGTAGGTTATGCACACACAATGTATGAATAAAATGCAATAAGTAAATGCAGTAAGGTAAAGTGCTATAAAGTAAATGAGCACAAAGGTTTATAGTGGTTCAGGGTGGTGTAATCCATTAATCCACTCTTATCCTATGATGATTGGAGGAATTCAATATTGACTTTCACCAATACAATAGTGTGATTGTCCTTGGCTACACAAGCTTCACAATCTCCAAGACTATCACTCCTTGGGTACAAGAGCTTCAGTGACTCAGTCTTCAACACTGTTCCTTGGGAACAAATCCTTCCGCAGCTATCACCAGGGGTGCAACTCCTTCCAAAAATTCTATAATTCAATTGCTGCAAACTTGTGTGAATGATATTCACAAGGGTTGATCAATCTCCGTGCTTGATATAACTTTATGCTCTGAATGCTGAGTTGATCTGCTAGATGTGTCGTTTTAAGTTCAAGAAGAAGGCTTTGGAAATTTGAAAGAGTTTCTGCTCCTTTTTCTTTTTAGTCTCGTATTCTGTGTATTTTTCTTGTCTGACAAAGACTTCTATTTATAGCCTTGATTTTCTTTGATTTGAATTTTAGTCCATTGGCTATTTAATGTGGAGAATAAACCTTGATTTAATTCTTGATTCCTCCTTGATTATATTCTCCTTGATTTCAGTGCTACGGATTTTGCTAAAACGTTCATCAGAAAATCCACCTTGATTGATTCTGCATTAATTGATTGATTCTGCATTAAATCCATGTTATTATTTAGTTGTAGATGGAATACTTGATATTGCTTTTTAAGCTATAGCTTGACCGGCTCAGTGAGTCTTCTTCCTTTGTTGTTGAGATTTCCTTCACTGATTCTTTTATTCAGCCGGTAGAGCTATTACTCCATTCTTCCTTTGATTTTCCAAGAGTACTTGTACATCACTGATCAATGATTTGTGTGAGATCATTGTACACCATATTTAAACAATAGCTTTCATCACTTGTAGTAAACTTAGACTTATCCAAGGTCATCACAGACTTCCCTGGTAATAAGTCAGTCCATATGTCTTCATGCTTCTCTGCTGGTACTAGGTTGTCTTCACATGCCAATTTTCTGTTTACTTAGCTATACTACGAACTAGTACAAAAGTTTTATGACTGAACTTGTACAACATGTCAGACTCTAAGTAAAGACTTATATAGAGATTTCTAACTTATTTCAGGCTTGCTATAACAACTAGTATGGCCATCATCAAAACAAATAAAATGTTCCTAACTATTCCTAAACAAAGTCATCAGAGAGTATTGTGAACAGAATGGTGTGTTGCATCAATTACCAGCCATTGGAACCCCTCAGCAGAATGGGGTTGCTGAAAGAAAAAATAAGACTTTGAAGGAAGCAAGCAGGACAATGATTAGTGAAGCAAAATTACCAGAAAGAATAGAACTTCTATAAATAGAAAGCTTGAGAAAACACCTTATGAAGTTTGAAATGGAAGAAAGCCTAATATTGTAACACCCCGGTTCCCAATCCCGTCGGCCGCCGGTATTGGTCACTGTAGTGCCACTCATCACGACACACAGTCGTGGCGGTAACATCCAACATCCCACAACAGAAAGAAAATAAACATTCACCATTCATTATTTTGAGAGAAAGTATTAAAGTGAGTACAAATATCCTGAAGTAAATGAAATTATGCGGAACGTCAAAATCTTTAAAATTGGAAATTTCAAATAATGTAGACGACATGTGACTGCGACTACGTGGCTCTCAAACCCCGCGACATCCCAGCAACAAGCAAACATCCAAAGGAATACCTGCTCCCCATAAATGGATCATAGCAGGGTCAAACGAAAGTACAAACTGTCAACTACAAAGTTGAGTAAGAATAAATCTAGTGTACATAAAGTAAAGCCAACCCATGAAGGATACCCCCAATTTATTCAGGACCCAACAAATCAATAAAGGTTACGACCAACCATAACGGACACCATACTTCACAACTAACCACCTAAAGGTCCCGAATGTGCACATCCCTCAAAAGGGTAAAGCCCTAGAGAGGAGGATCCTAGAGGTCACATAATGGTACCATAACTAGGTGGACCACCATGTACTGGGGTGCAAGGAAACCTTCCCGGGTTCCCGGCTTCGGGTGCTACCCTATCCGGCCCGAACACACCCCTGTCTGCAACTCCCCAAGTACACTAAGAACACTGAAGTCGTAAGGAAACCTTCCCGGGTTCCCGGCTTCGGGTGCTACCCTATCCGGCCCAACCACTACGGGTCTACGAACTTCGATGCCCAAAATCCGAATCTCACCAAGACACTAAAATTCTTAACTCACCAAAGCATAACCCACTGAACATGTTCGTAAGACTAGCCAACAACCCATAACGAAGGAAACAATATAGACTGGACGCCCGTTTGGAAGGCCGGACGCCCGTCCAAAGACTCTACTGGACGCCCGTCCAACACATCAGAGTTAGATCCTGAATGTAAAACAACCCCTCAGACGCCCGTCCAGGTAACCCAGACGCCCGTCCAGGTAACCCAGACGCCCGTCCCCTTAACCCAGACGCCCGTCCACTAAGAACTGTTACATCCTGAATCAAATTTAACACCCCAGACGCCCGTCCAGCTAATCCAGACGCTTGTCCGAAATGTACCAAGGGCAGACGCCCGTCCGCATAAATCAGACGCTCGTCCAACCTGGGTTTCGACTAGAACCCTAACAGCTCTCTACGCGATTTCTGAGCCGTTTCTCCACAACACAGCAGCAAAACAACACTTTAAGCCCAGAAACTCCATACAAAAGCATCATATCAACTATAGGTTTCAACCAACGCAAAAACACACCACTATCCATACACAACAAAGCCAAGTAATCCAAACGGAGCACAAAACATAGAAATATTCTTACCGGTTAAGCTGCGTTTCTTGAGAACCCTCTGCTATCGAGCTAAAATCACTCCTCCACGAAGTCCGAATCTATAAAAAGAAAATAGCGATCACCGATGATGAATTCCTAAACACCAAGGAGAGATTTTTCTCTCCTTCTTCCTTACAAGAGGCCGACGGCAAGGGGAGGGTTTTTGGGGCTGAAAATTTTGTGTTTGGGGCAATAAGGGAGGAAAAGGAGAAATATCCTTTTAATTTATTAAATGATTAAAACTCCTTTTTAATTATTAGTAAATTCCTCCTTAAACTAATAAATCCCATAATTTCCCAAATAATTAGATCTTTTACTAATTAATTAGGAAATCAAAATTTCGGGATATTACATCTTCCCCCCCTTAAAACAAATCTTCATCCTCGAAGTTCAGGTTCTTACCGGGCGTTGATCCACCCCCCCTTAAAACACCCTTCGTCCCCGAAGATAAGCAAAAGGATTTAACGTGCAAGGCTTGAAAATTGCATACCTTAAGAGAACAAATGCGGGTACTTCTGTCGCATAGCATCATCAGCTTCCCATGTCGCCTCCTCGGTGGCATGGTTAGACCATAAGACCTTGACGATGCTAACCTCACGTCCCCTTGTTTTCCGTACCTTGGTATCTAATATCTGCACCGGTACCTCCTCGTAGGTCAAGGACTGATCTAGCTCAACCACCTCCGGTTCGATCACGTGAGAAGGATCACTCACGTACTTGCGCAATTGAGATACATGGAACACGTTATGCACTTTATCCAACGCCGGTGGCAAAGCTAATCGGTATGCCACTTCACCTATGCGGTCCAAGATCTCATATGGCCCCACGTACTTGGGACTCAACTTCCCCTTTTTGCCAAAACGCATCACTCCTCTGGTTGGTGATACTCGTAGTAATACTTTATCGCCCACGGCGAACTCAATATCCCGGCGGTGTAAGTCTGCATAACTCTTCTGCCTATCTTGGGCAGCCTTCATCTTTTCTCGGATTATCTGTACCTGCTTGACCGTATCTTCGATCATCTGCGGTCCCAAAACCACTGCCTCGGACGAATCGTCCCAACAAACCGGACTCTTGCACTTCCTACCATAAAGTGCCTCAAAAGGTGCCATCTTAATCTTTGGCATGGTAAATTTGTTGTTGTATGAGAACTCAATAAGATCGAGCTTTTCCTCCCAAGAGCCTTTGAATTCTAACACACATGCCCTCAGCATGTCTTCCAAGGTTTGTATGGTCCTCTCCGTCTGACCATCGGTAGCAGGGTGAAAAGCTGTACTCATTCGTAGTTCCGTCCCCAAGGCTGCCTGTAGCTCCTGCCAAAACCGTGATATGAATCTCGCATCTCTATCTGACACAATGCTGCTGGGTATACCATGTAGTCTCACAATATTCCTCCGGTATGCCATAGCCAACTCCGTCTTACTCCAAGTGTCTTTCATCGGAATGAAATGTGCCGCTTTAGTCAGTCTGTCCACAATGACCCAAATCATATTATTCCCTTTAGGGCTCCTCGGTAATCCACATACAAAATCCATGGAGATGGAATCCCACTTCCACACCGGCACATCCAAGCTCGCTGCAAAGATACCTCGTGGCCGTCGATGTTCAATCTTGATCTTCGACAAGTCAAGCATTTTGACACAAATTCCGCTACGCCAGCGTTTCATATTGGGCCACCAAAAGGTTTTCCTGAGATCTTTATACAGTTTGTCTCCTCCCGGATGAACCGAATAAGGCGTACTATGAGCTTCACCCAAGATCCACCTCTTGAGTTCTTCGTCGGCTGGTACACACCACCGACCCTTAAACCGAATACTACCATCCTCATGTAACGTAAAATCAGCCGCACCATCTGTACCAATCTTGGCCTTCTTTGCCTCGATTACCTTGTCACCCACTTGTCTCACCCGGATCTCAGCATATAATTCGGGTTGCAAGACGAAGTCGCTTTTATTTCCGCCTTTCTGGATGACACAAATATCCATGCGGTCCAACTCTTCTCGCAAACTGATCCGAGCTACTTCCTCGCACAAGGAATGAATCGATTTCCGACTCAAAGCGTCCGCCACTACATTGGCCTTCCCTTCGTGGTATTGGATTTCCATGTCATAATCTTTAATTAACTCCAACCAACGCCTCTAACGCATATTGAGCTCCTTCTGTGTGAATATGTACTTCAGGCTCTTGTGATCTGAAAACACCTTGAAAGTTATTCCATACAAGTAGTGTCGCAATATCTTCAATGCGAAGACCACAGCTGCCAACTCTAGGTCGTGGGTTGGGTAGTTACTCTCATACGGCTTAAGCTGCCTTGATGCATACGCGATCACTCGCCTCCGTTGCATCAGCACACAACCCAGGCCATTCTTCGATGCATCGGTATAAACCTCGATGTCCTCATTCCCATCCGGCAACGCTAACACCGGAGCTGTAGTCAACCGTTCTTTGAGTAGTTGGAACGCCCTCTCACAATTGTCATCCCACTTAAACCGGTTCTCTTTCTGCATCAATGCAGTCATCGGTCTCACAATCTTGGAAAAGTCTTTTACAAATCTTCGGTAATATCCAGCCAAACCCAAGAAGCTTCAAATTTCTGCAACATTCTTAGGCGTTGGCCATCTCGTCACTGCCTCTATCTTGCTCGGGTCAACGGATACACCGTCTTTCAAGATGACATGCCCCAAGAATGCCACTCGTTCCAACTAGAATTCACATTTAGACAGTTTCGCATTCAGTTGTTTTTCCCGTAAAATCTGCAGTACGAGCCTCAGGTGTTCGGTATGTTCTTCCTTAGTCTTAGAGTAGACTAAGATGTCGCAATGAAAACTACTACAAACTTGTCTAAGTAGGGTCTGAATACACGGTTCATCAGATCCATGAAAACGGCTGGTGCGTTGGTCAATCCGAATGGCATGACCGTGAATTCATAATGTCCGTACCTGGTACGAAATGCGGTCTTTGGGATATCCGCATCTGCTACCCTGAGCTGGTGATACCCTGACCACAAATCAATCTTCGAGAAAATACCTGCCCCCCGTAGTTGATCGAACATGTCATCGATCCTCGGTAACGGATACTTGTTCTTCACTGTGACGTTGTTCAGCTCCCGGTAATCAATACACAGCCGCATACTACCATCCTTCTTCTTCACAAACAACACCGGTGCTCCCCACGGTGACACACTCGGTCGGATGTACCCCTTATCGAGCAGTTCCTCCAATTGTACCTTTAGTTCTGCTAATTCTTTAGGTGCCATACGATAGGGTACTTTCGATATCGGTCTGGTCCCGGGCACCAACTCCACTGCAAACTCTACCTCCCTCTGGGGTGGCATGCCTGGTATCTCATCAGGGAATACATCCCCAAAATCATGGACTACATCAATGTCCGCTAGTTTAGGATCCCCCGTGCTTACATCATGTACGTGACACATAAACAACGGGTGCCCTTTCTCGACGAGAGATCTCAAAGTCATCACCGGAATAATCTTCACATTAGGTTTGTCCACAAATCCCTTGTAAGATACCCGCACCCCTTTAGGACCTCTCAAAGTCACCTTCTTCTGCTCACAATCAATTTTGGCTTTATGCCGGTTCAACCAATCCATACCCAAAATAAAGTCGAAGTTCTCGAGAGGGAACTCGATCAAGTCAACCGACAAGTTGACTCCCAAAATCACTAATGGTACATCTCTATACAACTTAGAACATGGTACTAACTCTCCGATGGTTGCATAAATTTCTTTGTCAATTACCTCAGATGTAACTAGACCTAACCTCAAAACATGCGAACTTGCTACAAAGGAACATGATGCACCCGAATCAAAAAGTACATAGGATAAGAATGAGTTAACCAGAAAATTACCCGTCACTACGTGGTTGCTCTGCTCGGCCTCCTCTCTGCCCAAAGTGCGAATAATCTCCTAGTCTGATTTTTCCCCCCTGAACCGTTGCTGGCCGACCCTGATGGTCGGTTTCTGTTTCCACCAGTGGCCGTAGGTGAATCCCCCTGTCGGCTCTGTGCAGGAGTACCACTCTGCTGCTGGTTACCCCTACCCATGTTCCCCGTGTTGCTCCCTGGAGTCCCACCCATGTTGCTTCCCGTAACCGATGCCGACCCGCGGTGTGGGAGCCGTAAAGCACTCATACCGTCTATGTCCAAACTTCCCACAATTGTGACATCGAACGGCGCTTTGAACAATCGGTACCGGATGATTTCTCGGCACCGCTTGCAATGATAACTTCATGGCCGACTAAACCCTGGGAGTTACCTCTCCTCGGGTGACCACCACCGCCTGGTAAGGTGGGAATTTTCCGAAAAGGACGGTCGTACTGGTGGGTTTCCGGAATTGCTCCGCTTTTGCTGCCCCTGATTGTCCTCAGAGACACTCTTCCTCTTGTTAGAAGTATATGCCGCTTTAACCTCTCTCCGAATCCTCTCAATGTTGCACGCTACTTCACACATCTCTTTTAAGCTCGTGAAGCCCCTGCTTGCACCCATACGATCCCGGATCGCTAAATCTAAGTGTTGCTCAAACTTCACCATCTTGGCCTCTTGATCGGCACTAGCTCGGATGCATAAAGCGCCAAGTCGACAAACTTCGTAGTATTCTTGAGCAGTCATATCCCTCGTCGGAGATTATCGAACTCGACCGCAGACTCTTTCCTCTTAGATTCGGGAAAGAATTCACGCCTCAGCTCCTACTTAAACTCAGTCCAGTTCAGTGGTACCAATACCGTTTCCCCTTGCTCATTTACAGTCGGAGCCAACCGATCTTTGTTAGCACCCCACCACAAATCAGCCACATCAACCAAGTAGAAAGCGGCTTGGTCGACCTTTAGTTCCTCCGACTGCCCCAGTGGTGAAGATTTTCTCAAACTCCCTAATCCACCGCTCGAGTCCCTTAGGATCTCCCTTACCATCGTACTGACTATGCCTCTGCTGACTCACGGCCCTAGTCATGCCGGTGGTCGACCCCTGAGAACGATCCTCTGTCAGCTTATTGACCACCTGAATCAGGTATTGATTCATCTTAACCAACTGATCAATCAGCTGGTCCCTCTCATTTCCATTCCTAGGAGGCATAGCTAAAACTACAAAAGTAAACAATCATATATTCAATTATCACCTATATCATGCCACAAAATATTTCACATATACTAACACTTACTGTCCAAAATTAATTGTAACATGCGGCCACATTTCCACATACATCAGAACTAACCGTACCTTCCCTACATAGGACTCAATACCTACCCCACACATCCTCACTGTGCTCATTTTAGTGAACTTATTCTTAAGGTTCATTTTAGGTGGTGGTCCTGGAGTCGAACGTCTCTGATACCACTTTGTAACACCCCGGTTCCCAATCCCGTCGGCCGCCGGTATTGGTCACTGTAGTGCCACTCATCACGACACACAGTCGTGGCGGTAACATCCAACATCCCACAACAGAAAGAAAATAAACATTCACCATTCATTATTTTGAGAGAAAGTATTAAAGTGAGTACAAATATCCTGAAGTAAATGAAATTATGCGGAACGTCAAAATCTTTAAAATTGGAAATTTCAAATAATGTAGACGACATGTGACTGCGACTACGTGGCTCTCAAACCCCGCAACATCCCAGCAACAAGAAAACATCCAAATGAATACCTGCTAAGAATCTGCTCCCCATAAATGGATCATAGCAGGGTCAAAGTTGAGTAAGAATAAATCTAGTGTACATAAAGTAAAGCCAACCCATGAAGGATACCCCCAATTTATTCAGGACCCAACAAATCAATAAAGGTTACGACCAACCATAACGGACACCATACTTCACAACTAACCACCTAAAAGTCCCGAATGTGCACATCCCTCAAAAGGGTAAAGCCCTAGAGAGGAGGATCCTAGAGGTCACCCAATGGTACCATAACTAGGTGGACCACCATGTACTGGGGTGCAAGGAAACCTTCCCGGGTTCCCGGCATCGGGTTCTACCCTATCCGGCCCGACCACACCACTGTCTACAACTCCCCAGGTACACTATGGACACTGAAGTCGTAAGGAAACCTTCCCGGGTTCCCGGCTTCGGGTGCTACCCTATCCGGCCCAACCACTACGGGTCTACGAACTTCGATGCCCAAAATCCGAATCTCACCAAGACACTAAAATTCTTAACTCACCAAAGCATAACCCACTGAACATGTTCGTAAGACTAGCCAACAACCCACAACGAAGGAAACAATATAGACTGGACGCCCGTTTGGAAGGCCGGACGCCCGTCCAAAGACTCTACTGGACGCCCGTCCAAACCATCGGACGCCCGTCCAACACATCAGAGTTAGATCATGAATGTAAAACAACCCCTCAGACGCCCGTCCAGGTAACCCAGACGCCCGTCCCCTTAACCCAGACGCCCGTCCACTAAGAACTGTTACATCCTGAATCAAATTTAACACCCCAGACGCCCGTCCAGCTAATCCAGACGCTTGTCCGAAATGTACCCAGGGCAGACGCCCGTCCGTATGAATCAGACGCTCGTCCAACCTGGGTTTCGACTAGAACCCTAACAGCTCTCTACGCGATTTCTGAGCCGTTTCTCCACAATACAAAGAAAAAACAACACTTTAAGCCCGAAACTCCATACAAAAGCATCATATCAACTATAGGTTTCAACCAACGCAAAAACACACCACTATCCATACACAACAAAGCCAAGTAATCCAAACGGAGCACAAAACATAGAAATATTCTTACCGGTTAAGCTGCGTTTCTTGAGAACCCTCTGCTATCGAGCTAAAATCACTCCTCCACGAAGTCCGAATCTATAAAAAAGCAGCGATCACCGATGATTTAATTCCTAAACACCAAGGAGAGATTTTCTCTCCTTCTTCCTTACAAGAGGCCGACTGACAAGGGGAGGGTTTTGAAATGAAAATTTTGTGTTTGGGGCAATAAGGGAGGAAAAGGAGAAATATCCTTTTAATTTATTAAATGATTAAAACTCATTTTTAATTATTAGTAAATTCCTCCTTAAACTAATAAATCCCATAATTTCCCAAATAATTAGATCTTTTACTAATTAATTAGGAAATCAAAATTTCGGGATATTACAAATATATCCCACTTTCATCCGTTTGGGAGTAAATGCTTTATCTTAACCATAAGGAGCAACTGAAGACTTTTCAACCAAAATCTGATGAAGGAATTTTCTTGGGTTACTCTTCAGTCAGCAAAGCTTTCAGTGTGCTGAACAAAAGAACACTTAAGCATGAAGAATCTATAGATGTTGTGTTTGATAAACCAAACTTTACTGGAATGCAAGATAAGGAAGTTCCAGAACCTGTTGTGAATCTTGCAATCACAGACCCTGAGTATATGAATATCCTAATAAAGTTAAGTGATATTAAAGTTTTTGATTATGGATGTGAAGTTGGACCTAATATTGCCTCTGCTGAAGAACCTACTGCCAATACTACTGATACAACAAGTGAACCTGCTGAATGATCTGTAGGTCCCTCTTCTGAACCTAGAGAAGACCCTCCAATAAATCAAGTTTTAGTAAATCAAGAAAACAATAATTTACAATGGTTAAAGGACCACCCTGCTGAACCACTAATTGGTGATGTACAGCAATGTGTCAAGCCTAGAGGCAACTAGAAGTAATATTCACTTGTTTTCTATCTCAGCTGGAACCTAAAGCTATTAAAGAAGGAATTGCTGATCCTAACTGGATAATTTCCATGCAAGAAGAACTTAATGAGTTTGCAAGAAACCAAGTATGGACACTAGTTGAAAGGCCTGATCATGCAAATATCATTGGTACAAAATGGGTTTACAGAAACAAGTTGGATGAATCCGGTACCATTGTTAGAAAAAAGGCTAGACTAGTTGCAAAAAGCTATTCACAAGTAGAAGGAATAGATTTTGATGAAACATAATCCCCAGTTCCATGATTAGAAGCTATCAGACTGTTTTTGGCATATGCTACACACAAAAACTTCAAAGTTTATCTGATGGATGTTAAAAGTGCATTTCTAAAGAGAATTTGGAAGATAAGGTTTATGTACATTAGCTTCCTAGCTTGGAAGTTAAATATTAGGAAGATAAATTGTACAGACTCAACAAAGCACTTTATGGACTGAAATAGGCACCAAGAGCTTGGTATGAGACTCTATCTCAATTCTTGGTGAATAATGGTTTTACTAAAGAAAATATTGATAAGACTCTTTTCAGAATCAATGAAGGAGACAATAGTTTACTGATCGCATGTAAGTCACTAACGTCGATATTACTAGCAAGAATACTAGGTCCATCGTAGTATAGTAAGGGTGAATCAAGTTGATCCCACAGAGACAATGCAACTCTAAGTATAAAAAATCCTACTCTTAATTAAGATGATACATATAAGTGGTCATTGACCAACAATAAACAGAAAAGAAACATGGTATTCCTCCCCCTATTCCCACCGATCTACTAACTTGGATTAGTTAATCCTTACGTTTACTTCCCCACATAATTTCCTTAAACTAATCGATCAAGCTTTTAAATTTGTTTTAAGCTACGGGTGCAATCCCTAACCCTATCTACACCGACCATGGTAGTAGACAATCTATACGCCAGCTACCCTCCTTACTTGGTCCGTAATAGCCCATATGCATAAAGAACTAGAATTGCCGGTATCGAGCGCTAACTCATACCGCTAACCCGCCTAGACAGTTGTCGACACTGATCAGGACGTTCCTAGGGTCCATCAAGACAATTTCCTAACTAACACTACACTATCAATACTTCATGTTAATTTACAAATTACGAATACTAGATCGGCCAGACTTATTACTCGTTTCAATTATTTCTGTCGATCAACGTAGCTGTCGCGAATCCCAGATTAAGTTTCCTAAATTTTGCCTCGGTAAACCGGTATAGACCGCTGGTTTACCAGGGGTGGCTCATCTTAATTTTGGATCTACATTGCTCAATTCTGATTAATCTAAGTAAATCATGGGGTCGTTAAACATGCAGATTAACTAAAACACGTAAATACAAAGAGATCTACCATATTGAAGACAAAAAGGATTTTTCAAAGCTTCATACCTTCAACAATGAAGATCTAGCTTGATCCACTCAAGCTAGAGATGGTGAGGAAGGGAAGGAAACCTGCAAATAAACTTCAAAAGCCTTAAAGGAACTTTATTTCATCAAATTGTATAATATAGTAATAAGATATGAAAAGGCTTATGTAATAATCAGTTGATGTGGAATTATATAGATATAGTGACTGACTTATGACTCTCAGAAACCCTAACCGACCTAGTCAATGCGGCAGAATCGTTTTCGTGTTCCACAATGCTCTCGGTTTACCGGACCTCTCCGACGGTAAACCAGGCTCACTTTTCTTCCTTTTCTTCGGCAGATCTCTTCTTGGACTTTATTTACTTGGCCCAATATCCTTCTCTTGATCCGATTTGTTCCTCCATTGATCCAGATTTGATACATCTGTAAAACACATAAAACACGACCAAACAGTACCAAATCTTCAGGATAATCACACAGATGCAGAATTACGAACCTAGGAACATGCTCATAGCATTTAACACATATTCCATATAATAATGAGCATGTCTATCCTTTCTTGAGTATAGTTCAGGGTGTATAAAGGTATAATTAATGGTACTATTTAGAGCGTGATCAACTACCCCCCACTTAGCTTTTGATCGTCCCGAGCAAAAAGGTGAAAAGAAAACGACATCCTGATCAATATACAAGTTAATTAAAAATAGCTATGCTTCACAAAGTCAAGATCAAGATCATGTCACTCATATCCATCAGTAACGCATTAAACATTATTCATGTCATGAGCCAATGTGTGTGTAAAATAACTCATCTCTGCATAGTAATGCAAATAATCTCGTATTAAGTCAACCCATAATCGAACTAACCAGTCTCGAACATGTTTTTATTAATAAAATTAGCTAGCAAGGCAGATCGAGAACTGAGTATTACTCTTAGGCTCGTGTTTATCGGTCTATGCAAAAGTCGTGCGTTTATCGGTCTATGCAAATGTATCTATCCTAACGGTCTCACTCTTGATAAACTCCTGAATCTGAAATTCCTTTGCCCTTATAATCGTTGGTGGAACATGATTCGGGATAAAGCCAGGGTCAACTCTAGTCAAGGACATGCGCTATCAACTACACACCAAGGAAAGTGAGTTATACGTGCTTAAAAATGGTGGCCCCAAACAGAATATGCGCTTAATACGCCACTACTTCAGAAGTGGACACAAATTTTAGATGTAATTAATTAACTCGAAAAGATCAAAGATGTCATGTTTTTTCGAAATTCTGTCGAAACGATTCAAATTCTAGGTGGTGAACAGTGCGTCAAAGAGAATTAAGATAATCACGCAATTAACAGAATATAATGCTAAAAAGCTGAGTGACGTCCCCTACCCCCCACTTAATCGAAAATTTGTCCCTAATGTGTAAGATGTAAAAGTTAAAACAAAAAGGAACTTAGCTTCATTAAGGGTGGAGCCAAAGGAAAAACTGGATCATCATATAATGCATCGGGCATTTGTAAGTAGTCCTCGAATAATCTATGCTAGGTAACTCGAACAAACCAAGAAGAATGGTGGTGACAAGAAACCGTATAACAAAATTGTGGCAGTAAAAGAGAAAATAAATAACTCGAAACAAATTAAGCCGACAAAATCATCATATTGTCAAAAATCTGCTACATCTACTAGATAGGAAATAGAAAATAACAACAAAATAAAAATAATGAAAACTAGTCATTATCAGAATAATCCTCACAGTCATCTCTAGGCTCAAAACCGGGAGGTGGTGCAGAACTAGAGGCAGCAGCAACGGAAGAGGATGTTCCGTGATGTGGGGTTGTCCTAGGAGGTGGGGTCGATGGAGGAATGCTGGAAAAGTCTATAATTCTATCCATTTTGAGATGTGAACTCGCAATCTCTCTTGAATGCTCCTCCAGCAAGGCTCTCTGGGATCGAGGTGCTCCGAGGACCGGAGTACGCTCTATCTCAGCTCTCTGACCGACCCATCTTGGTACTTGTTGAACTGACTACAAACTGATATTCGGTTTAGGGTCCTCCCAATCATCGCTAAAGAGAACTTTTACCTCGTCCTCCAGAGTGAACATATCAATCATAGGCCCATACAGCAACTGCTCTAGCTTAGACGTAGCTGCAATCTCATGTATGCGGCTATGCATCAGTAGACCGATGTTGACTAGAGATCCCTGCTCCAGATAGAACATCAACTCCACCCTCTTTGGTGTGACAGAGACCGTCTCCTTGGTCGGCAAAAGGCGGGCACATACAAATCGGTTGACCATCTTCCGGTCCCTGGATAATTCATTCTCTGGGAAGATGGTGGGGGCTCTCATAGGGGTAGCGATTCTATTGCACCCTAACATACTCAGCAATCATCTGCATCCTCTCAAGATCTTCAATATTGGTCGAGGATGTATACTCATCAGGGCCCACGGGATGATTTCAAACCCCAAAATGTGTGTTTATCCGTTCAATCGTGAAGTCAACCTTTACTGCACGGACCATTGCAAATGTACCTCCTGGGTTATGCGGCAGATATGCATAAAATTCCCGCACCACTATAGCATTAAATTCACTCGGTGCCTCTGCCATGTCCAAATATCTTGCGCTTTCATAGCTTCTAGAAAGATCGAGCCACAATCCTCTAAATCCATGCCATGCTCACGGCTAACAGACCGGCCATCCCAGTGTCCTCTGAACGACGCATAAATCTCAAATGAATCAAATTCCTTAAAGGGTTTGGCATCTCCGTAAAGAAACTGTTGACCGCTTGGAGGACGTGTTGTTCTGCTATGTTTGGGACCCATCCTGATTGATACAGAGACTGATGATGAAGCTGATTCTGAAAATAGACCCTCGGTTAACCGGCCATATACCCTGATTTACCGGTGTTGTTTTTTCCCGGTAATTCCTGGGACTCTGCTCTGATGATGAAAGAATAAGAACTGTAGCAATTACACTACTGCAGCAGCACTACTAATCAGCATAAAGGGATGGAGAGGATGGTGTGGCTGGTGCTTATGGTGATGATGGGGGCAGAAGTTTTTAGAAGAAGAAGAAATTGAGATTTTTGGTGATTGTAGAGGAAGATAATTGTTGAGGACGATGAATAACGGTGGTGGAAGAGTGTTTATTTGTAAGAAATGGGTAGAAGGTGGAAGGATTTGGTGATAGTGGGTAGAGGAGTATGAGGTTGAGGGATTTGAGGGTTTGATTAATGTGATTGAGGTGGAGTTATAGTGGAGTGTGGGAAAGGATGAAAAGGTGGAAAATAGTTAAAATTGGGCGGTTTTGCTGACTGGTGGATTGCTGGTGCAATCCTTCAAGTGTCTCTAAAAATCTTGCTTCTAAATCTGACACTCAGAAATCAAAAAAACTAAGCTCGGTAACCCGGAGGTAACTCCCGGTTTACCAGGGTTTATTATCCCCAAATTTCTCTGTCCTCCTTCTCTGCACACTTTAATTTAGCTCTCTACTCAATCCTGACCTCAAAATGACTAGTTTCTTACTCCTATTGTTGCTACTTCCGACTCAATCCTAACCTACTAAACTAGAATCAACAAAGAGAGAAAAAAACCTTCACAACAACCATCGGTTTCAAGCCTAAGGGTGTGATAGGATGAAAAAAAGCTCGTCCCTTCATCCAACTACTTTTATTCATTCTTATCATATCTAAGGGTTCAAGAGAATAGTTTTGAGTTAAAAGTCGTCAGCTCGACTTACCTTCGGATCTTCACTCAGTCAAGAGTTAGGGCTTTAACTCGCCAAACTTGCATCTTCGAGGTTTCACCCATCATGCACTTCCCTTCTCGTAGGTCATTATCGTTTAGGAAAGACATTTATTGGTGTCCTGTAGAAGCTTTCTGAACCCTCTTCCTAGCACGCCTCTCTCTTTTTGCTTGCATACTAAGTCTGCCTCTGCGTCGAGATTTAAACATGATGCCCAAGGACTCCATATTTTCCACTTTAAGCTCTAATCTTTCACTATGCAATACGGAAGGACTAGCTTCCGCGCCTTGTTATGGTCCTTCTCTTTGCGCACTCTAAGCATTCATCTTATGAATTCTTGCTCACAGGTTTCCACTAGAACCTCTCGTTGCCAATGCCTTTCCTACTCTATCTCCATGATTTCCAATTTCCCTGAATCATAAGTCATGTTGCAACTTTCTGGCCTATTGTCTAGGGGCTCTAAGATTTTCATCGATACGGCATCATTGTTCAACCTTAGAGTGATTTCCCCATTATCAAAGTCCATGATTGCTCTGCTGGTCGCTAAGAACGGTCCACTAATAGAACAGGGGCACTCGGATCCTCAGGTACGTCTAAAACCATGAAATTTATCGGGAATAAGAATCCTCCTGCCTTAATCATACAATCCTTTAGCAGGCCGGCAAGCATATATAGGGTTCGATCAACAAAAGTCATGGACCGGGTTTGATCCATGACAACCGGAATCTTAATCTTCTAGCAGAGGGATAGAGGAAGAATGATACATCGTGAACCGGAATCACATAGGCCTAAACCTATAGATATACCGTTGATAAAGATCGGGAGTCGAAACGTCCCAGGGTCTCCTAACTTTTCAAACATGTCAGAGTCCGGGTAATCCTCAGACTCTGAGAACATAGTGTCCGGATCATACTCCGGATCATCGGAGTCGTAGTTGGAAGAAATATCAATTAGCTCGATAGGAAACTTACATGGCCGATAAGCCTCGTACTCTCTCAGGCTTTCTTTGGCTTCCGGTTTAAGCGTTACAGTCTCCTCCTCCACACGCTTCTTACAGCTTCTTATTGCTCCCTAGCTTCTGATCCAGGATACATAAAGATTGGCTTGGTGTTCAACACAGTACGAGGCATTGCATTTGACTCGTACGGGCTTTATTGCACTTGCTTGACAGAATTTCCGAAGTGTCCTGATACTCCTACAAAAGAGACATAATAAAACAAAGAAAAGGTTAGCAACTCACGCTTCAGTTGGGGGTGATCCCAACTGTTGCGGACCTACTAACTAAAATCAACTGCGAATAACATAGAATAACAGGGGCTGTCAAAATTCAATTTTCTGGACCTCGGTAAATCAGGGGTAACCCACGGTAAAACGGGCCAAGAATTTCTTATTCTGGAAGTTATACAGTGCATGTTTGATCCAGAATGACTCAAGACTCAAAAAGAAAATAAATTTAAAAGAAACAACTTCTTAATTAAAATTAAAACATTTTTCCTTAAAATTGGCCATTGTCCCCGGCAACGGCGCCAAAAATTCTTGATCGCGTGTAATTCACTAACGTCGATATTACTAGCATGAATACTAGGTCCATCGTAGTATAGTAAGGGCGAATCAAGGTCGATACCACAGAGACAATGCAACTCTAATTATAAACAATCCTAATCTTAATTAAGAAGATACATATAAGTGGACATTGACCAACAATAAACAGAAAAGAAACATGGTATTCCTCCCCCTCTTCCCACCGATCTGCTAACTTGGATTAGTTAATCTTTACGTGTACTTCCCCACATAATTTACTTAAACTAATCGAGCGAGCTTTGAATTTAGTTTTAAGCTACATATGCAATCCCTAACCCTATCTACTCCGACCATGGTAGTAGACAACCTATACGCCATCTACCCTCCTTACTTGGTCCATATTGCCCATACGCATATAGAACTAGAATTTCCGGTATCGAGCGCTAACTCATACCGCAAACCCGCCTAGACAGCTGTCGACACTGATCAGCATGTTCCTAAGGTCCATCAAGACAATGTCATAACTAACACTTCACTATCAGTACTACATGTTAATTTACGAATTATGAATAATAGATTGGCCAGACCTATTACTCGTTTCAATTATTTCTGTCGATCAACATAGCTGACGTGATTCCCAGATTAAGTTTCCTAAATTTTGCCTCGGTAAACCGGTTTACCGGGGGTGGCTCTTCTTAATTCTAGATCTACATTGCTCAATTCCGATTAATCTAAGTAAATTATGGGGTCGTTAAACATGCAGATTAACTAAAACACATAAATACAAAGAGATCTACCATGTGGAAGACAAAAAGGAATGTTCAATGCTTCATACCTTCAACAATGGAGATCTAGCTTGATCCACTCAAGCTAGAGATGGTGAAGAAGGGAAGGAAACCAGCAAATAAACTTCGAAAGCCTTAAAGGAACTTTATTTCATCAAATTGCATAATGTAATAAAAATATATGAAAAAGCTTATGTAATAATAAGTTGGTGAGGCCTTTTATAGATACAGTGACTTACTTATGACTCTCAGAAACCCTAACCGACCTAGTCAATGCGGCAGAATCGATTTCGTGTACCACAAGGCTCTCGGTTTACCGGACCTAGCCCACGGTAAACCGGGCTTACTTTTCTTCCTTTTCTTCAGCAGATCTCCTCTTGGAATTTACTTACTTGGCCCAATATCCTTCTCTTGATCCAGATCCATTCCTCCATTGCTCCGGATTTGATGCATCTGTAAAACACATAAAACACGACCAAACATAACCAAATCTTTAGGATAATCACACAGATGCAGAATTACGAACCTAGGAACATGCACATAGCATTTAACACATATTCCATATATTAAGGAGCCTATCTATCCTTTCTTGAGCATAGTTCAGGGTGAATAAAGGTATAATTATTGGTACTATTTAGAGCGTTATTAAATACCCCCCCACTTAGCTTTTGATCGTCCCGAGCAAAAAGGCGAAAAGAAAATGACATCCTGATCAATATACAAGTTAATTAAAAATAGCTATGCCGCACAAAGTCAAGATCAAGATCATGTCACTCATATCCATCAGTAACGCATTAAACAATATTTATGTCATGAGCCAATGTGTGTGTGCAATAACTCCTCATCCGCTAGTAATGCAAACAATCTCACATTACGTCAACCCGTAATCGAACTAACCAGTCTCCAACATGTTTTTTATTAATCAAATTAGCTCTCAAGGCGGATCGAGAACTGAGTATTACTCTTAGGCTCGCGTTTATCGGTCTATGCAAAAGTCATGCGTTTTACGCTCCATCGACTCATTTTTCTTTTTCCAAAGAGAATATAGATGTATATATTGCAATGCACTTCTCTTTCTTGGTGGGTGAACTGTCATAAAAATTTTCTATCCTCACTGTCTCACTCTTGATAAACTACCGAATCCGAAATTCCTTTGCCCTTATAATCGTTGGTAGAACATGATTCGGGATAGAGCCAAGGTCAACTCTAGTCAAGGCAATGTGCTATCAACTACACACCAAGGAAAGTGAGTTATACGTGCTTAAAAATGGTGGCTCAAAACAGAATATGCGCTTAATACGCCACTACTTCAGAAGAGGACACAACTTTTACTTGTACAAAGTGAAACAACGATGTAATTAATTAACTCGAAACTATAAAAGATGTCATGTTTTCTTCGAAATTATGTCGAAACGATTCAAATTCTAGGTGATGAATAGTGCATCAAAGAGAATTAAGATAATCACGCAATTAACGGAATATAATGCTAAAAAGATAAATGACGTCCCCTACCCCCCACTTAATCGAAACATTGTCCCCGATGTGTAAGATGAAAAAGTTAAAATGAAAAGGAACTTAGCTTCGTTAAGGGTGGAGCTAAAGGAACAACTGGATCATCGTATAATGCATCGTGCATATGTAAGTAGTCCTCAAATAATCTGTGCTAAGTAACAAACTACAAAGAATGGTGGTGACAAGAAACCGTATAACAAAATTGCGGCAGTAAAAGAGAAAATAAATAACTCGAAACAAATTAAGCCGACAAAATCATCATATTATCAAAATTCTGCTACATCTACTAGATAGGAAATGGAAAATAACAACAAAATAAAAATAAAGAAAACTAGTCGTCATCAGAATAATCCTCCCATTCATCTCTAGGCTCAAAACCGGGGGGTGGTGCAAAACTCGATGCAGCAGCGGCGGAAGAGGATGCTCCGTGATGTGGAGCAGTCTTAGGAGGTGGGGTCGAAGGAGGAATGCCAAAAAAGTCTATAATTCTATCCATTTTGTGATGTGAACTCGCAATCTCTCTTGAATGCTCCTCCAGCAAGGCTCTACGGGATCGAGGTGCTCCGAGGACCGGAGTACGCTCTCTCTCAGCTCTCTGACCAACCCATCTTGGTACTCGTTGAACCGACTATAAACTGATCTTCGGTTCAGGGTCCTCCCAATCATCAATGAAGAGAAATTTGATCTCGTCCTCCAGAGCAAACATATCAATCATAGGCCCATACCGCAACTGCTCTCGCTCAAACGTAGCTGCAATCTCATGTATGTGGCTATACATCAGTAGAATGATGTGGACTAGAGATCCATGCTTCAAATAGAACATCAATTTTTCCCTCTTTGGTGTGACAGAGACCGTATTCTTGGTCGGTAGAAGGCGGGCACATACAAATCGGTTGACCATCTTCCGGTCCCAGGATAATTCATTCTCTAGGAAGATGGTGGGGGCTCCCATAGGGTTGCGCTTCTATTGCACCCCAAAATACTCAGCAATCATTTGCATCCTCTCTTGATATTCAATATTGGTCGAGGATGTGTACTCATCTGGGCCCACGGGAGGATTGCGAACCCCGAAATGTGTGTTTATCTGTTCAATCATGAAGTCAACCTTTACTCCATGGACAATTGCAAATGTAGCTCTGGGGTTATGCGACATATTTCCCACACCACTATAGCAATAAATTGGCTCGGTGCCTCTGCCATGTCCAAAATATATTGTGCTTTCATAGCTTCTGGCAAGATCGAGCCACAATCCTCTAAATCCATGCTGCGCTCATGGCAAATAGGCCGGCCGTTCCAGGGTCCTCTAACAACTCATAAATCTCGAATGAATCAAATTTCTTAACACCGTCGATTAAGAGGTTGGCAACTCAATAAAGAAGCTGTTGACCTCTTGGACGACGTGTTGTTCTGCTATGTTTGGGACCTATCCTGATTGAAACAGAGATTAATGATAAAGCTGATTCTGAAAATAGACCCTTGGTTAACCGGCCCTATGTTGTTTTCTCCTGGTTTTTCCTGGGACTCTGCTCTAATGATGAAAGAAGAAGAACTGTAGCACTTACACTACTACAACAACACTACTAATCAGCAGAAAAAGGATGGAGAGGATGGTGTGGTTGGTGCTTATGAAAGAAAAAGGTTTGATTTTGGTGAAGTTATGATGGTGATGGGGGGCAAAGTTTGTAGAAGAAGAAGAAGTTAATTGTTGAGTACGATGAATAATGATGGTGGAATAGTGTTTATATAGGAGAAATGGGTAGAAGGTGGAAGGGTTTTCTGGGATTGTGGGTAGAGGAGTAATGAGGTTGAGGGATTTGAGGGGTTTGATTGATGGGATTGAAGTGGGGTTATGGTGATGTGTTGGAAAGGATGAAAAGGTGGAAAATTCGGAAAATTAGGCAGTTTTGCTGACTAGTGGGTTGCTGATGCAACGTGTGTCCTTCAAGTGTCTCTAAAAATCCTGCTTTTAAATCTGACACTCAGAAACCAGAAAAACTTAGCTCGGTAACCCGGAGATAACTCCCGGTTTACTGGGGCTCATTTTCCCCGTATTTCTCTGTCCTCCTTCTCTGCACACTTCAATATAGCTCTCTGCTCAATCTTAAACTCAAAATGACTAGTTTCTTACTCCTATTGTTGCCACTTCCGACTCAATCCTAACCTACTTCTCTAGAATCCACAAAGAGTGAAAAAAAACCTTCCCAACAACCATCGGTTTCAAGCCTAAGGGCGCGGTAGGATGAAAAAAAGTGTGTCCCTTCATCGAGCTACTTTTATTCATTCATATCCTATCTATGGGTTCAAGAGAATAGTTCTGAGTTTAAAGTCGTTAGCTGAACTTACCTCAGATCCTCACTTAGTCAAGAGTTGGGGCTTTTTAACTTGCCAAGCTCTCATCTTCGAGGTTTCACCCGTCATGCACTTCCCTTCTCGTAGGTTATTATCATTCAGGAGTGACATTTCACTGTGTCATGTAGAAGCTTTCTGAACCCTCTTCCTAGCACGCCTCTCTCCCTTTGCTTGCGTACTAGGTCTGCCTCTACATCGAGATTTAAACTTGGTGCCCAAGGACTCCATATTTTCCACTTTAAGCTCTAATCTTTCACTACGCGATACGGAAGGACTAGCTTCCGTGAGCACCCTGTTGTGGTACTTCTCTTCGCGCTCTCTAAGCATTAATCTTATGAATTCTTGCTCATAGGTGTCCAATAAAACCTCTCGTTGCCTATGCCTTTCCTTCTCTATCTCCATGATTTCCACTTTCCCTGAATCATATGTCATCTTGCAACATTCCGGCCTATTGTATAGGGGCTCTAGTATTTTCTTCGATACGACTTCATTGTTCAACCTTAGAGTGATTTCCCCATTATCAAAGTCCATGATTTCTCTATTGGTCGCTAAGAACGGTCTACCTAATAGAATGGGGGCACTCGGATCCTCGGGTACGTCTAAAACCATGAAATTTATTGGGAATAAGAATCCTCCGGCCTTAATCGTACAATCCTTTAGCAGGCCGGCATGCATATCTCGGGTTCGATCAACAAAATTCATGGACCGGGTTTGATTCATGACAACCGGAATCTTAATCTTCAAGCAGAGGGATAGAGGAAGAATGATACAACCGGAATTACAGTCTCCTCCTCCACACGCTTCTTAAAGCTTCGTATTGCTCCCTGGCTTTTGATCTAGGATACATAAAGATTGGCTTGATGTTCAACATAGTACGAGGCATTGCGTTTGACTAGTACGGCCTTTAGTGCTCTTGCTTGACTGAATTTCCGAAGTGTCCTGACACTCCTGCAAAAGAGACAAAATAAAACAAAGAAAAGGTTAGCAACTCCGCTTCAGTTGGGGGTGATCCCAACTGTTGCGGACCTACTAACTAAAATCAACTAGGAATAACACAGAATAATAGGGGCTATCAGAATTCGATTTTGTAGACCTCGGTAAATTGGGGGAAACCCACGGTAAACCGGGCCAAGAATTTCTTATTTTGGCATTTATACAATGCAGGTTTGATCCAAAACGACTCAAGACTCAAAAAGAAGATAAATTTAAAAGAAAATGACTTCTTAATTAAAATTAAAACGTTTATCCTTAAAATTGGCCATTGTCCCCGTAAACGGCACCAAAAAATCTTGATCGCGTGTAAGTCACTAACGACTATATTACTAGCAAGAATTCTAGGTCCATCGTAGTATAGTAAGGGCGAATCAAGGTCGATCCCACAGAGACAATGCAACTCTAATTATAAACGATACTAATCTTAATTAAGAAGATACATATAAGTGGTCATTGACCAACAATAAACAGAAAAGAAACATGGTATTCCTCCCCTCTTCCCACCGATCTACTAACTTTGATTAGTTAATCTTTACGTGTACTTCCCCATATAATTTACTTAAACTAATCGAGCGAGCTTTTAATTTAGTTTTAAACTACGGGTGCAATCCGTAACCCTATCTACTCCGACCTTGGTAGTAGACAATCTATATGCCAGCTACCCTCCTTACTTGGTCCTTAATAGCCCATACACATAAAGAACTAGAATTGCCAGTATCGAGTGCTACCGCTAACCCGCCTAGACAGCTGTCGACACTGATCAGCACGTTCCTAGGGTCCATCAAGACAATGTCCTAACTAACACTTCACCATCAGTACTTCATGTTAATTTATGAATTATGAATACTAGATTGGCCATACCTATTACTCATTTCAATTATTTCTGTCGATCAACGTAGCTGACGCGAATCCCAGATTCAGTTTCCTAAATTTTGCCTCGGTAAACCGGTATAGACCGCCGGTTTACCAGGGGTGGCTCTTCTTAATTCTGGATCTATATTGCTCAATTCCGATTAATCTAAGTAAATTATGGGGTCGTTAAACGTGAATATTAACTAAAACACGTAAATACAAAGAGATCTACCATGTTGAAGACAAAAAGAAATGTTCAAAGCTTCATACCTTCAACAATGGAGATCTAGCTTGATCCACTCAAGCTAGAGATGGTGGAGAAGGGAAGAAATCCAGTAAATAAACTTCAAAAGCCTTAAAGGAAATTTATTTCATCAAATTGTATAATGTAATAAAAAGATATGAAAAAGCTTCTGCAATAATCAATTGATGCAACCTTATATAGATACAGTAACTGACTTATGACTCTCAGAAACCCTAACCGACCTAGTCAATGCGGTAGAATCGATTTCATGTTCCACAATGCTCTCAGTTTACCGGACCTAGCTCACGGTAAACCGGGCACGCTTTTCTTCCTTTTCTTCAGCAGATCTCTTCTTGGACTTTATTTACTTGGCCCAATATCCTTCTCTTGATCCATATTTGTTCCTCCATTGCTCCTGATTTGATACATCTGTAAAACACATAAAACACGACCGAACAGTACCAAATCTTCAGGATAATCACACAGATGCAAAATTACGAACCTAGGAACATGCACATAGAATTTAACACATATTCCATATAATAACGAGCGTATTTATCCTTTCTTGAGCATAGTTCAGGGTGAATAAATGTATAATAAATGGTACTATTTAGAGTGTTATCAATTACCCCCCACTTAGCTTTTGATCGTCCAGAGCAAAAAGGCGAAAAGAAAACGACATCCTGATCAATATACAAGTTAATTAAAAATAGCTATGCCTCACAAAGTCAAGATCAAGATCATGTCACTCATATCCATTAGTAACGCATTAAACAATATTCATGTCATGAACCAATGTGTGTGTGCAATACCTCCTCATCCGTTTAGTAATGCAAACAATCTCGCATTACGTCAACCCGTAATCGAACTAACTAGTCTCGAACATGTTTTTTATTAATCAAATTAGCTGGCAAGACGGATTGAGAACCGAGTGTTACTCTTAGGCTCGCGTTTATCGGTCTATGCAAAAGTCGTGTGTTTTACGCTCCATCGACTCATTTTTCTTTTTCCAAAGAGAATATAAGCACGTATAACTCACTTTTTCTTGGTGTCTCATAAAATTTATCGATCCTCACGGCGCATTGCCTTGATTAAAGTTCCTATGCCCTTATGAGTTTATGGAATCATGTTCGGGATAAACGAGGGTCAATCTAATCAAGGGCATAGGAATTTTGGATACACACCAAGGAAAGTGAGTTATCGTGCTTAAAAGTGAGACCGTGAGGATAGATAAATTTTATGAGAGTTCACCCACCAAGAAAGAGAAGTGCATTAAATTTTTGAAATTCTGTCGAAACGATTCAAATTCTAGGTGGTGAACAGTGCGTCAAAGAGAATTAAGATAATCACGCAATTAATGGAATAGAATGCCAAAAAGCTAAGTGACGTCCCCTACCCCCCACTTAATCGAAACATTGTCCCCAATGTGTAAGATGAAAAAGTTAAAACGAAAAGGAACTTAGCTTCGTTAAGTGTGGATCCAAGGGAACAATATGATTATTGTATAATGCATCGGGCATATGTAAGTAGTCCTCGAATAATCTGTGCTAAGTAACTCAAAAAATCCTGCTTCTAAATCTGACACTCAGAAACCAAAAAAACTTAGCTCAATAACCCGGAGGTAACTCCCGGTTTACGGGGGCTTATTTTCCCTAGATTTCTCTGTCCTCCTTCTCTGCACACTTTAATTTTGCTCTCTGCTCAATCCTGACCTCAAAATGACTAGCTTCTTACTCCTATTGGTGCTACTTCCGACTCAATCCTAACCTACTTCACTAGTATCCACAAAGAGTGAAAAAAAAAAACCTTCCCAACAACCATCGGTTTCAAACCTAAGGGTGCGGTAGGATGAAAAAAGCTCGTCCCTTCATTCAGCTACTTTTATTCATTCATATCCTATCTAAGGGTTCAAGAGAATAGTTTTGAGTTTAAAGTTTTCAGCTCGACTTACCTTCGGATCTTCACTCAGTCAAGAGTTGGGGCTTTAACTCGCCAAACTCACATCTTCGAGGTTTCACCCGTCTTGCACTTCCCTTCTCGTAGGTCATTATCGTTCAGGAGTGACATTTCTTGGTGTCCTGTAGAAGCTTCATGAACCCTCTTCCTAGAACGCCTCTCTCTCTTTGCTTGCGTACTAGGTCTGTCTCTGCGTCGAGATTTAAACATGATGCCCACGGACTCCATATTTTCCACTTTAAGCTCAAATCTTTCACTACGCAATACGGAAGGACTAGCTTCCGTGAGAGCCTTGTTGTGGTGCTTCTCTTCATACTCTCTAAGCATTACACTTATGAATTCTTGCTCACAGGTTTCCACTAGAACCTCTCGTTGTCTATGCCTTTCCTTCTTTATCTCCATGATTTCCACTTTCCCTGAATCATAAGTCATCTTGCAACTTTCCGGCCTATTGTCTAGGGGCTCTAGGATTTTCATCGATACGGCATCATGATGAACGGTCGGTCAAGTGATAAATTAAAATACTTGATCAACTTAATACTAAATAATGGCAAAAAGACTAGGTCCATCGTAGTATAGCATAAGTGAATCAAGGTCAATCCCACAGAGAACCATTTCTAAATTAAACATTCGATAACTAACTATTCATATTAAGAACATAAAGGCGGTCTACAACCAACGAAAGACATAAAGGTAAAAAGACACAAAATAGTACTTAACCTCCCCGAATAATTATATTATCGTTTGGACTCAACTAACCTATATAACTAATGACACTAGACAACTATCAACCCAATACGTATTTCTTATTTATCATGGCTACGGAAGTCATCCCGTAATATGGTTCTAATTCCGGGTAGGACATTAGACCCATATGCCTAATTACATGACTTTCACCGGGTAGGTCTACATCTCATATAACAGACATGTATACAAAGCTAGGTATGCCGGTATAAACCGTATTCCACATCTAGGCAACCATCCCGGGTAGGGTGGAACACCTCCTAAACGATCGATTTAACTATGTCCAAATTAACAATCCACTTTTAGGTATCATGCTAATCTATGAAAATGTATAAATAGACGTGCACTTTTCTAGGTATACATAGGTTAAAACAGATAAACCAACGTAGCCGTAGCCATACCACTGAAACTGGAAATTCTGGGTGGTTGGCTCCAGCCGTAAAGACTGCGGCTGTGGCTAAATCGATGAAATTCTAAATCTCAGTGTATTTAAATACGTGAAGGACTAAATAGATGTTTTATGACGAAATTACATAGATCTTCTATATACACGTTCGTCGGTTATAAACAAAGTCATCTACGGCGCACCAAATAGACGTATTAGTGGAATATTCATCCTTATAGACAAAGATGAATACTCCCTCGAATCGTATTCTTAGATCCACATCGTTCGTTATAAATGAATGAACTCAAATGATAAATAAAGAGTGGAGGGGAATTAATCACACAAAAGAGAACTCGAAATAATAATATAAAACTTACATTGTTGCTAGAAATCCTCTCAAAAATGCTAGATCTAAGTTATAATAATGCTTGTCTTCAATATATGTCTTCCTCTTTTTATTTGTGATGAATGAAAACTATATATAGACGATTCTCGCCGACCTAAGGATAAGTCCTAGTCGTATTATGTATATCTCTTAATTTATGATAGAGTAGTAAATGCGTCTGTTGAGAGTCCTCTGTTTTGCAGATTTCCTTTAGAGCATTAAATCCTCGCCGTAATACTAACAGGTATACAAAGTCAACAGATCTCATCAATGAATACAATAGGATTTATGACTACACAAACTGTTGAGAACGGTGGTTCAAAGCGAACGTCTGCAGGGGCTTTATTAAAACCCTTGAATTCGGAATATGGTAAATTAGCTCCTGGGTGGGGAACAACTCCTTTGATGGGCGTCGCAATGGCTCTTTTTACGCACGAACGAAGATCATTATACTGGAGCACTTTTTCTATTATTTCTTTCTGCCAAATTTTTAATAGCGGGTTGGTTACACCTACAACCGAAATGGAAACCGAGCCTTTCATGGTTCAAAAATGCCGAATCGCGCCTGAATCATCATTTGTCAGGACTTTTCGGAGTAAGTTCCTTGGCTTGGGACAGTCATTTAGTACACGTTGCTATTCCCGGATCGTGGGGAGTCTGTTCGATGGTAAAATTTCTTAGATATCTTACCGCATCCCCAAGGGTTAGGTCCACTTTTTACACAGTCGGTGGAATCTTTATGCTCAAAACCCCGATTCGATAGTCATTTATTTGGGACCTCTCAGCAAGGCGAGGAGCGCCATTCTAACTCTTCTCGGGGATTTCATCCACAAACGCAAAGTTTATGGCTAAGCGATATTGCCCATCATCATTTAGCTATTGCTTTTATTTTTCTCGTTGCTGGTCATATGTATAGAACTAATTTCAGGATTGGACACAGTATGGATTTCTTCCTCCATCCCTAGAAGGAGCATATCCGCTAGTTCAATCAACCTAGAGCTAGAGGGGAGGCAACTCACTAGTGGTAGCTCTAATATGTCTAAACCTCAGGAAAACTTCATAGCCAAGCTCTAAGATTAGCAGTCGGACTGTAAACCATAGGCCATAGGATTCGAAACCCTTACAGAATAACTACTTCTCTTAGATAGCGGTCGATCGGTTCGCATCTATGGTCAATAAAAAGGTCCGTTGATCTATTCTTCTATATGATAAATAGCCATCTCGTAGCTCGTAGCACAACCACGACACTGATTCTTGTTTTTTTCTGAGCCCCCCATGCCGTGACTTCGACTTTGAGTATGATGAATGAGTGGAAAGATCTTTATAGAAGTCCATTTCCGATCCAGTTAGCATCTAATATATATTTGATAAGGGGGAGAACATCGAGTTTTTTCATAAAAGAGCCCCCCTATCCGTATCCCGCGAGTGACTAAGCTCGAGACGAACCATAACATAAGGGGCGAATCTACTTTTCGTAGAATCGACCATAGATATCTTCTTTTTTCGGTATATTTCCTCCTGTATTGTTGCCAGAAAACCGTCTCCGGCGGCGGTGACGGAGAAGAAAAATGTTAGCCAGAAGGGGAAGAAGAAAGGTCCGATTGTGCAGCTTCAAAATTCAAAGATCAATGGCTCATATCAACATTCTTCGATTTTTCCAAATCAACAAAATCAATACATGGGGTTTGCAGACCTGGATTTTTTTCCCCTTTTCTTGGCAATTTCGTTCTTCTAACATCAATTATTATCTTTTAATCTGTCATTGTAGATTATATTTATTCACGGTGGTTAGTTATTTTTTTCTTCGACTTCACCTCTCATTTGATGTTTCTTGTAAATAGTAGAAGATTTAAATGGGTCAGCTGCAAGTGATGATCTTGTTTTTCATCTCATTGGCATTTACAGCTCTCCATTCTAAAATAGAAAACCCAGAAACGAGAAGCTGTATTTCTTATGTTCAACGGTGGGTAAGGCATTCCTCTTTAGCAATTTTACTCTATGCTAAGTCTGAATGTGGTAGATCCACCACTCTTTCTGGATATGTGATTTCATCTTTGTAAATATAATTTCATTTCACGGTGTCAGTGGGATGACTAAGAGGATTTTTTGTTTGAAATAGAATAGTTGTGTTTTACTCTTATATGTTATTGATCGACACGTTGCATTTTGGATTGAAAATGAAAAATATATGCACATATAAGAGGTTAAAACGCTAAAATGAAACATTGAGGATGAAAGTGCAAATTTTGTGAAACAAAAAGGACTAAAAGTGTCTTTATCCGAAATAATTTGAGTATTATATGATTCATTCAGATGTACTGATCTTTTTGAAGAAGCCTAAAATGGAGGATGTTTGTCATTTGGGGTTCATTGAATAGTCTAGGAAGGGGAGAGTATGAGAGCAGTGAGAACATGGAAGGTCCCTCGAGCGGCGACGATCACAATAACCACGGTGAAAAATTGTCTAAAAGAAAGAAATATCATAGACATACTGGTTCTCATATTCAAGAGCTTGGAAATTTTGTGAATGTGTCGGTTTCTTGATCTCTCTTCTCTTCTCGCCTCTGTTTCATCTTCTTCCTTCATCGTTACCTTTCGTGGATTAAATGCGAGTTTTGTGATTTTCTTTTTTCTATCTAATGGGCTTAAATGCTCGATTGTTGATTTGTTTTTGCCGAGATTTTGATATTAGCTCACCATATTGTGAGATTCGTTTTCTCTTATTTTGTTATAATTCGTCGACAAAAAAATGAACCTAATTTGTTGTAATGTGGCTCTGCGTCTCTGAATCTTTTGACGATTTACTTTTTGGATAAAGTGATACTACTAATGTTGTTGTTGTTGTAGCTAAAATGAAACTGCTCAATGAATTTCATGGATGATGTACCTTTGAGTTATGTTGTCATCCTTGCAGGAATCTGGATAATGCAGGTGTGAAGGGGAATTACTTGTGGTGAAATTCTTTGATTACAAGTTTTTGGTAATTAAAACAACGAAAGGTTGAGATATTGCGTAACATTGTTAGAAGAACATGCGAGATTTGTGATTTCTTTTGCGTTAGTTTTATTTGCATCTACTGTTTATTTGATGCAGAACTGTAATTCAAGATGAGTTGGCCATCGCCAGTCGAAGTTCACTATGGCAATTTAGCTTCGGGAACGCCATATAATTCAATCGGAAGCTTTATGGATTTTTTCGGTGGCCTGACTTATGACCACGTCAATTTCATTTATTCAGATGCTCATCTATATACGCAGGTGGAGTTTTTTTTCTTCTTTTTCTCTCATCTTTTGATACTAAATTTCAATTGTTTTGTGATGTTTGTAGTTTTTGTCCTGATTTTCTTTTTGTTACTAAGTCGATCTGTATTTCAAGTGAAGCCAGCTCGATCATGTGTTAATTTTGGTCTACCTCAATACATGTTGTAGTGTTGTTCTTCATCTGAGCGAAATTTTGATCACCTTGATCTGTATGGAGCCAAGAAACCCCTGTCTCATAGAAAGGACCTTATTTGGCTTTGGGTTCTTTGATATTCGTAAGCTTATCAATGAGTGGATCACCTACTTCAAAAACCATTTGTTGATTGTATACTGGTCTTGAGAAAATGTCTAATTTCATTCAGAAACATTTAGCAAAAGAGCATAATATAAAGTGTTGACTATGCAGTTGTTATTTTGACAAGGTTATGTGTAGTGTGTGTTCAGATGGATGTAGTACCATTTCCGTGCTGTTGATTGATTTCTGGCTCATGAAGGAGAACATCTACCCCTCAACAAACAAAATTTTTTACAAATTTGGATTTTCCCAGCCTGGTAGTTTTTATTGTGATTACGGGCATGGATATGTGGTTAGTGATCATGCGTCAGAAATTAATGAGTATGGTATAAATTTAGAGATCCCTTCAACGATTTCTGAAGAAAGTGTCCCTGAATATCCACAACATCAGGTGGACTCAAGCACTAGAGCACAAGCTGATTCTGTTGAATGTAAGTTACCACTGCTAGAGAAGATGGCACCCTTGAGATTTGGCTTGTCTCTCCTGCCTCCGTTGGCTGGTACTGTTAGCTTGTATGCTATTCATTTTCCTAATTTTGTTTGTTCATTACTTTCTTTTTCGATTTTTTTTATGTATATGATTAAAATGTTGAACTCTGTTTGTAGACTATACATGGGAATCCTGAGGCAAGGGTGTCTTCATTGGTTTTGTGTCGATTCGGATCAAGAGACCACACCCGTGGCCGGTTGTTTTCTTCTAGCATTGATGGATCAGTATCTGAGTGGGACCTTCTTGATTTACTTAGCATAATTAAAAGGCCTGCTTCACATACATCGCATCACAAATAAACAGGCCTATATTACAAACTCGTAAAATTTGACAAATACAGGGCCTACCGTGCATCGCACGGTACGCCTGGCTAGTGTATATATATTTATTAATGGATAGACCAAAATTCAACTTTTACACATAAGCTTCGGTTCGCTTTTATGTTAGCCTAAAACAATAATAGAAGGCCCATGTTAAAATTCATCCAACCCTAATTGATATGTATTACTTCCTAAGTTCTATAATAACTGAGACAGTTGCCAAGAAAATTTGTTTCAAAATAAATATATCGCGGGTTCATCAGGACAGGTGATTTTGCCCATGGAGCTATCTTTTTCATTAGATATTACAATCCGGAGGGCGATCAAGGGGACCCACACTTTAGATCTCCTCTCTATGGCGGGAGGTTTTTTCTTTCATATCAAGAGTGTGTTGGGAGGCCGGGAAGATGGATTGGATCGAGAGGTGATGCTTATACCTCGATAAAATTCCCATCATTATTCAGTCTCCGGCGAAGGAGACAAGGGCGAGGCACCGAACATGTTCTATCCTCAACCTTCATCCGTCATTAATAATCTCAATTCGCTTTTCCAAGCAGAACATTTTTCAAAGCAACATTTATTGCAAACTTTCCTACTTTACCATTATTTAATACTAGGAAGGAAGTTAAAAAGAATACTGCATTAATTGTATCATAGGGGTTTTTAGTCATTGCATTAAATCACATTCTTAATAAACGTGTTTTTGACAACTTTCTCAAATAATTTGGAACGGAGGAGTATCTAATAGTAATCTTGATTCACGACAAATTAATTTGCCGCCACCCATCCGCACCTTCGAAAGTCAGCTCCTGAATCGAAAACACCATACCGCCTTTGAAGCCACTTTATGGGCAGCCATACCCGACGTTACACTAAGGCGCCGGAACCACCCACCAAAAATGGAGAACTCTAAATCGGTGGCAAAATGGCTATTACGTGAGTACGTAACCTTGAGGCCATGTATTTCTCCACAACCACCGTCAATGGTGGCGATGACGGGCGGCGGGGTGTGCATACAAGGAAAGATTCGTCTTCCATTCTGTGCTTGAAAACTATCGAGAGACATGAGGGCTAATTGGACTTTGTTGACTACATTTATGTCAACCGGTATTAAGAAATTGAAAACAGAATAAAGCTCATTTAATCATTCAGAGAGCTACATAAACGCTGAATAAGCAAGAAAACAAAAGAACAAAAAAGATCTGATCAAACCCGTAAAATCGAATAATATGAATTATAGGATGGCTCCGATACCACATGATAGAAAACGATAGATCTAGAGGACCTGAATATGCGGAAGCGAAAAAGATTATCAGGATCTTTTCCCTACATCTATAGTTATTCAACTCCGTCTCCGTTTTACCATCATGATCTAAGCCCTAGAAAAGAGAAGAACTCACTTCACATACAAAGTGACGGTATACGGTGCTTCTAGGTCTTCTGATCTATGTCTAATTATCTAAATGATCACACTCTTTATAGGCAAGACTAAAGACCTAGTGCATTATTTAATAAACCAGATAAATATAAAATAACTCTAACGTGATAACTATAAGGTCCACGTAATATTATCTATATTTATTAGATAAATACAAGATAATTCCAACAGTATTACCATAACCATGAACAGAACTATACTATCACTTTAAGGACATTAACTTTTTGTTAACAATAACACGAACCATTATGTTGAAATTGTGCCCTAAACCGAATCGGGTCAGACCGGATCCGACCGGGTCGGGTCATTTACAGTCTATTTAGTTAATGTAATAAATTTATTATAATTAATAAAACCACTTTTGTTATTATATATTTTGTTTATTCTTTTGAACCAATTATGTTAATAGAATATATATTAACGCCCTTAGTATTAAACTATGATAGAGAAACTATAATAGTGATTATGGTTGACGAGATCTCTAATTACTTTAATAAGTTTGATACTTAAGGGTCTCTAGCCGTATGTACAGTCATTCAGGACATTGATAGTATGATTAGACTAGCACGTATTGGATGTCTTCTATATTATTGAAGATGTGGATAGCTCTTGTCTATAAAAGTGTAGAGACACTTGGGCTGTACGTGGACGTGTATTGAAGAATGCGTATGTTAGACTGACCCACTTACATTAAATGTCGCAGTGTGTAGCAATTGTGCAATTATCCTGAGACCGGAACCTACATGGCATCAGGCTGTGGATAGTCATGCTTTGACGCTATTGAGGTTTCCCCTAGCCATGGAGAGATCATGCAGTAGTGGTCGGGTATGATATTGAAGCATGCATAGGATACATTTTTGGTCGTCCGAAAATCGCGTATCCTATTAGTTGGAGTGAATATCCGAAATGGCCTTCTTATAAGGAATGTCTAGCTCTCATGAATCTTTGCACAGTGAGAGTAAATGAGTTATTCCGAGAGAGAATGATATCCAGATTATAAGATACGATCATTGATGTACTGACACTCGAGATACGATTATATGGATATTGTAACAGCGATAGGATTCTATTTACACGGTAACTGTTTCACATGAAATGTAGTAGTCATCGCTTTTGACTCTTCCGATGATTGTGGGTCATGGTGTGTTGCTAGATGCTATTCTGTGATCGTTAGGTATGAAGGGCCTTTTTTTAATTTGCACTTTGTGTCTAGGGCCTACATATTCGGAAGCCGGGCACACACATAAGAACATCCGGCCGGATTAAAATACGGTTATAGTGATAACCAAATAAGAAAAGTTTATCTCGACAATAAAGTGTTATAGTGATTAAATTAATATGGCGGTATTTATTTATTATGAATGAATTAAATACAATATATTAATTATATTGATAAATTAAAGATGTTCGGAAGCCATTTAATGGCTAGGCGGGCGCCACTTTCTAGTGTATAAGATATACTTGGATTGTGCAATTTAATTAATTGTATTATCATATATTAATAGAACTATGAAAAATAGATTTATGGTAATAAGATAATGATAGTCAATATTAACAATATCTTGGATTTATTTAATATAAGATAGTAAAATTCAATGAGATAAATCTAGAATATCCATTTTCCTTATTTTACTATTAAAATGTTTTCTTTCTCATTAATCTACATGTGAAGCTTTTCCTATTGGAAATAGGACACAATGGGTGCGCCACTCCCCTACATAAGCAAGGGGTTGGCTAGCTTTTTTGTACATCACAATTAGAAGAGTTCTAATTTACAAAATAAACTGAGAGCTTTTAGAGAGAGAAAATATCGGTCTAGCAACCGGATTTTTCTAGTAGCTATCCAAGGAGGATTCCGGCGAGGTGCTCATGTGGATATTTATAAAGGCCGGACACATGGACGGCTTGCACACACTACTACTCTCCTTAGACGATCAAAGCACCGATTTTTTAGATCAAGCAAGGTAATCACCGTCTACTAGCTCAACGTGTTTATTGTATTAAACGGAGTCGATCTTGGGATCGGAAATCAAGTTTTAATTTCCGTTGCGTTAAACTAAGACTCCATGTCACACTTAACACACGCCCTAGGAATTAGAATGGAAGAAAAATAGTTAAACGTTTAAACTAACAACAAGAAATTGATAGCTCTAAGACTGTTAAGGGTAGAAATCTCACCACTGACCCTAGGCTATGACCTATAGTAAGTCCATTTATCTGATGTATCAACTTTATAATCCGCACACAACCATCAAAGCAATTTTAGACCATCATTTTCATATATTAACATAATGGTACTATGATGGAAGAAAGGCCGAAAGTTATAAATTATCCAAATCTTCATAGAACATGCAAGAATCAATGAAACATGATATGCAGAGTTGTTGTTGTTATCTTTATGCAAAAACTGTATATTTTCTACCAACAAAAATATTTGATTATAAATTTTTTTTAAAATTTAAATTTGAGCCACTACGATAATTAACTTGATTTTTTTATTATTAACATCTATTTAGTGAGTTCCACATCTAAATATACTCCATAATTCTAAAAGACCATTACAATTGCTCTAAGCATAAACACAGTTTGTACCAACTACCAACTATTGGCTCTCTGTAATATTATAATAGAAATTTACAAAGGCAACTAAAATCTTAGAACTACAGTTCACCATTTACAATACTGAGAAGTATAAACATTCTGTGCTCAAGTTTTGGAACGAAAACCTGCTGAGTTGGTAACTAAATTTCTTCAATAGGAGGAGGGAGGAGGGAGGAGGGGAGGGGGTGGGGAAGAGAACAACATATACATTTACATGTCCGCGTATACATATACATATACATTTGCTTGAAATGTTATCTGGTGTGAAACAAGATCGAAATAAAAAATAATCCGCACTTTAGATGACAGCTTTACCGCCTTCGAAGCTTCCATAAATGTTTTGAGGAACGTAGTGGCTTCAAAAGGATATATCGCAGTAACTTTTATTTCCATATCAGGATTTAGACACGATGATGAAGGGAGACCCCGAGAAGTGAAAATCTGCAAAATATTTGCAGAAACTCAATCAAATCATTGGATATACTTGCAGGCGAGAGGAATCGGTGCACAAGAGAGGGGGAAGATGATGGCACCGTATTCCGTCAAAATCGCGAGAAAGAGAACTGAGGTGGTGGCTAGCCGAATCCATCTCCTATTTACGATAAACCCCTTTCAGTGTACGACGTCGTTTCCTTTGCATAGCCAAAAAAAATCACCAAACGACAAAATTGTCGTCCAACAGATGCGCTTTTAGTTACAGGAACCACCGATAGCACTTATCGATCAACAAAACATGTGAATATATTCATCTAAACCCAGTATATATGATTAACATGTCCATAGTCCCATAAAACCATAAAACGAAAAGATGTGTTGCAGCATTTTTATCAAAAATATGGTCCATGTTTCTTATTTCTCAAATTGTATAAGGAAAATCACATGTGTTGAGAAACAATCAAAGCTTCATGAGCCTTTTTGGTGCGAAAGTCAAAAACTTTATCCACAAATCAACAACACACTCAATAATAACAATAATTAGCTGCATAATCATATGTCATGACTATACTCTAGGTACCCAGAAACACTGAAGCAGCTAGAAACTAAAATATAATACCTTTGAAGCACAATCAACTCTTGTGGTCAATGTAATTCCAGGATGAAATGCATCTGCCCCGTTGAAAAAGCCAAGCAACTCTTTCATAATGTGGCTGCAGAAATTCAACTGAAATATGAGCAAGACACATCCTTCCTGTTTCAATTCACATCAAAAGGAATGGTAGGGAATCCAATATTCAACCGTTGGAAGGTCAAATCTCACACCCTGGTCTGTTGCTATAAACGGCTCCCAAAAATAAAATGCTTCCAGCAAAGTAGCACATATATGAATAGTCCCTACCTACTTTGGTTCTGTTAATATTTGTAAACCATGTACAAATTTACATTATTGGGATAAATGCACTTTTAGTCTTATCTGTACCATGAATTTTACAATCCTACCCCCACCCCCCTCCCAATATTACAATTTATGCATATTTGCCTCTTGCCTAAGAATTTTTTACCATTTCAGTCACATTTTCCCACATGTCAAGTGAGCAGCATGTTGTACTCCAAGTCAGGTTATCGGATACGTGACACATTGGAGTGAAAAGGTTAAAATAACAAAGATTGCATCGATAAGGGATAAATGTGCAAATTGGAACATTGAGATAAAATCTGCAATATTCGCTAAACCAAGAAAGTCCAAAAGTGTCTTTATCCTATATATATATTTTGACCTACAGAATCTCAGGCGAGTAACAGTTTTTTCAAAGGACAGCACCATGATATAGTCTGCTATTTATGTTCAACAACAAGGCAGAATCGGTTCAAGTTTCTTGTCCCGGTTCAAGTTTTAACAATTACTCAGTTGCCTCAATAGTCAATACCCATGAAAAATATTTTCAAGATTTGTCAAAAAACAACAAACAGCATTTGAAAAATAAAAAGGCATGACCTTGTTCATATTGGCTTTCTGGAAAGCAGATCTCCGAAAAGATTCATATCTATTCATTTGATCCTCGGTGAACTGTGGCAAAATAGCGCTAGAAAAGATATCAGTTAGAATGGGAATGAAAAAGCTAAGGGAAACATCAGAAATAATACCAACTGTAAAGCAATCCTCTTAACAATTCAACAGAGCTTTCGTTTTTCTTTTTATTGAAATATCATGGGAAATAATAGCATCCTTTCAATTTCATATATATTCACTGTCTTCATGAACAATCAAACATTAATCTAGCCCTTCACTTCTGTCAACTCAATAATTCACCTTAAAGAGGAGGAAATGCTTATATTCATGAGAGAAAAATAAGAAACAAAAATAAACTGCCATTTTCAAGGAGCGGATGCAAATGAGCATGTTAAGGCATTTTCAGTTCCAGGACGATCATACCATGATAAACACATAACGACAGTTAGTCCCTTACAAACCAAGTCAAAATTAAGCAACTCTTGCAACTCAAGCGTAGGGGGTTGACACTCAAATGCATGTTCACACGAGGCACGAGACAAATGCATAGGACAACAAAAACATTCACTAATGATATTCCGATAACAAGAACTCTGCATTACCTAACTACTGCGTAATCAATATCTCGTTACCCCCATGCATACTATAGCTATGAGCTGCCGTAAGCGCTATTGCATGAGTACACTAAGAAGATAGAAACTACGAGCAGAAATCAGTAGTCACTCTGCTACTTAATTTTAAAAATTGCGTAAAAAGAGAGATAGTCAGTCACTTGAATCTTGAGCGGCTAAGAATGTGACCAATGACGCGGTGCATATATGATATTTTAAGGTATAAGTGGGGTACATAAGATGAGATCGCCTTGATCTCGAACAATAAAATTCTTTATGAAGTAAGTGGGTGCCAACTTACACAATGATACTACGTGTTTGGCTCCCTTATAAATTAGAATAGTAAATCCGCACTTCTTTCAAGCGAAAACTCAGATCAAGGGCTATTGACCATGTTTGTTGTACTTCTGACCCTGCTAACGCCGTGTCGCTGGAGCTAGGGCACCATTTCGCTAGGGCAAAATTTGTTCTCAGCCCGGACTTCGCTTCACAGTATCTTCTTCAGTCCAGGTCCATTTCTGTGTAATTGTCTTCTTGAAGCCCAGCCATCTAGCTTGCGTTACAAAGACCAATCTAATAAAACCAATAAAACAAAGCTTGTAATACCAAATAAAACCATAAAGTGATTAAATGCAGAATAGCAAATCGTGACTCGGTTAAGGTACAAATTATGCACGAGCCATACAATTCGTATCCCTTTATAACCTTTTTAAGGTAGAATCGGGGGTAATTAATAGTGAAATAAGGGCATAAAGTTGAGCGTCATCACATCATTTTTAAACCTAACAGTGATTTCCCCATTATCAAAGTCCATCATTGCTCTGCTGGTCGCTAAGAATGGTCTACCTAATAGAAAGGGGGCACTTGGATCCTCAGGTTTGTCTAAAACCATGAAATTTATCGGGAATAAGAATCCTCTTGCCTTAATCGTACAATCCTTTAGCAGGCCGGTAGGCATATCTTAGGTTCGATCAACAAAAGTCATGGACCGGGTTTGATCCATGACAACCGGAATCTTAATCTTCTAGCAGCGGGATAGAGGAAGATTGATACAGCTTGAACCGGAATCAAAAAGTCCTAAACCTACAGATATACCGTTGATAGAGATTGGGAGTCGAAACGTCCCAGGGTTTGGTAAATTTTCAACCGTGTCAGAGTCCGGGTAATCTTCCGACTCTGAGAACATAGTGTCCAGATCCTCCTCCGGATCATCGGAGTCGTAATCGGAAGAAATATCAATTAGCTCGATAGGAAACATACATGGCCGATAAGTCTCGTACTCTCTCAGGATTTCTTTGGCTTCCTGTTTAAGTGTTACAGTCTCCTCCTCCACACGCTTCTTACATCTTGGTATTGCTCCCTGGCTTCTGATCCAAGATACATAAAGATTGGCTTGATGTTCGACACAGTACGAGGCATTGCGTTTGACTCGTATGGCCTTTATTGCTCTTGCTAGACTGAATTTCCGAAGTGTCCTGATACTCTTACAAAAGAGACAATAAAACAAATAAAAGGTTAGCAACTCCCACTTCAGTTGGGGGTGATCCCAAATATTGCGGACCTACTAACTAAAATCAACTGGAAATAACACAGAATTACAGGGGCTGTCAGAATTCGATTTTCTGGACCATGGTAAATCGGGGGTAACCCATGGTAAACCAGGCCAAGAATTTCTTATTCTGGCAGTAATACACTGCAAGTTTGATCCAGAATGACTCAAGACTCAAAAAGAAAATAAATTTTAAAGAAAACGAATTCTTAATTAAAATTAAAACGTTTATCATTAAAATTGACCATTGTCCCCAGAAATGGCGCCAAAAAATCTTGATCGCATGTAAGTCACTAATGTCGATATTACTAGCAAGAATACTAGGTCCATCGTAGTATAGTAAGGCCGGATCAAGGTCGATCCCATAGACACAATGCAACTCTATTTATAAACGATCCTAATCTTAATTAAGAAGATACATATAAGTGGTCATTGACCAACAATAAATAGAAAAGAAACATGGAATTCCTCCCCCTCTTACCACCGATCTACTAACTTAGATTAGTTAATCTTTATGTGTACTTCCCCACATAATTTACTTAAACTAATCGAGCGAGCTTTTAATTTAGTTTTAAGCTGCGGGTGCAATCCGTACCCCTATCTACTCCGACCATGGTAGTAGACAATCTATATGCCAGCTACCCTCCTTACTTGGTCCATAATAGTCCATACGCATAAAGAACTAGAATTTCCGGTATCGAGCGCTAACTCATACCACTAACCCGCCTAGATAGTTGTCGACACTGATCAGCACGTTCCTAGAGTCCATCAAGACAATGTCCTAACTAACAATTCACTATCAGTACTTCATGTTAATTTACGAATTATGAATACTAGATTGGCCAGACTTGTTACTGGTTTCAATTATTTCTGTCGATCAACGTAGCTGACGCGAATCCCAGATTAAGTTTCCTAAATTTTGCCTCGGTAAACCGGTATAGACCGCCGGTTTACCGGGGGCGGCTCTTCTTAATTCTGGATCTACATTGCTTAATTCCAATTAATCTAAGTAAATTATAGGGTCGTTAAACATGAAGATTAACTAAAACACATAAATACAAAGAAATCTACCATGTTGATGACAAAAAGGAATGTTCAAAGCTTCATAACTTCAACAATGGAGATCTAGTTTGATCCACTCAAGCTAGAGATGGTGAAGAAAGGAAGGAAACCAGCAAATAAACTTCAAAAGCCTTAAAGGAACTTTATTTCATCAAATTGTATAAAGTAATAAAAAGATATGAAAAAGCTTATGTAATAATCAGTTGATGCGGCCTTACATAGATACAGTGACTGACTTTTGACAATCAGAAACCCTAATCGACCTAGTCAATACGGTAGAATCGATTTCGTGTTCCATAAGGCTCTCGGTTTACCGGACCTAGCCCACGGTAAACCGGGCTCACTTTTCTTCCTTTTCTTCAGCAGATCTCTTCTTGGACTTTATTTACTTAGCCCAATATCCTTCTCTTGATCCAGAACCGTTCCTCCATTGCTTCGGATTTGATACATCTGTAAAACACATAAAACACGACCAAACAGTACCAAATCTTCAGGATAATCACACAGATGCATAATTATGAACCTAGGAACATACACATAGCATTTAACACATATTCCATATAATAACGAGCCTATCTATCCTTTCTTGAGCATAGTTTGGGGTGAATAAAGGTATTATTATTGGTACTATTTAGAGCGTTATCAACTCCCCCACTTATCTTTTGATCGTCCCGAGAAAAAAGGCGAAAAGAAAATGACATCCTGATCAATATACAAGTTAATTAAAAATAGCTATGCCTCACAAAGTCAAGATCAAGATCATGTCATGCATATCCATCAGTAACGCATTAAACAATATTCATGTCATGAGCCAATGTGTGTGTGCAATAACTCCTTATCTACTTAGTAATGCAAACAATCTCACATTACGTCAACCCGTAATCAAACTAACCAGTCTCCAACATGTTTTTTATTAATCAAATTACCAGGAAAGGCGGATCAAGAACCGAGTATTACTCTTAGGCTCGCGTTTATCGGTCTATGCAAAAGTCGTGTTTTTACGCTCCATCGACTCATTTTTCTTTTTCCAAAGAGAATATAGATGTATATATTGCAATGCACTTCTCTTTCTTGGCGGGTGAACTCTTATAAAATTTATATATCCTCACGGTCTAACTCTTGATAAACTACCGAATCCGAAATTCCTTTTCCCCTATAATCGTTGGTGGAACATGATTCGGGATAAAGCCAGGGTCAACTCTAGTCAAGGCAATGTGCTATCAACTACACACCAAGGAAAGTGAGTTATATGTGCTTAAAAATGGTGGCTCAAAATAGAATATGTGCTTAATACGCCACTACTTCAGAAATGGACACAAGTTTTACTTGTACAAATTGAAACAACGATGTAATTAATTAACTCGAAACGATCAAAGATACCATGTTTTTTTTTAAATTCTGCCGAAACGATTCAAATTCTAGGTTGTGAACAGTGCGTCAAAGAGAATTAAGATAATCACGCAATTAACAGAATGTAATGCAAAAAAGCTAAGTGATGTCCCCTACCCCCCCCCCACTTAATCGAAACAATGTGTCCAATGTTTAAGATGAAAAAGTTAAAACGAAAAGGAACTTAGCTTCGTTAAGAGTGGAGCCAAAGGAACAACTGGATCATCGTATAATGCATCGGGCGTATGTATGTAGTCCTCGAATAATCTGTGCTAATAACTCGAACAAACCAAGAAGAATGGTGGTGACAAGAAACCGTATAACAAAATTGCGGCAGTAAAAGAGAAAATAAATAAATCGAAACAAATTAAGCCGACAAAATCATCATATTATGAAAATGTTGCTACATCTTCTAAATAGGAAATGGAAAATAACAACAAAATAAAAATAAAGAAAACTATTCGTCATCAGAATAATCCTTCCAGTCATCTCTAGGCTCAAAACTGGGAGGTGGTGCAGAACTCGAGGCAGCAGCGGCGGAAGAGAATGCTCCGTGATGTGGGGCAGTCCTAGGAGGTGGGGTCGATGGAGGAATGCCGAAAAAGTCTATTATTCTTTCCATTTTGCGATGTGAACTCGCAATCTCTCTTGAATGCTCCTCCAACAAGGCTCTCTGGGATCGAGGTGCTCCAAGACCGGAGTACGCTCTCTCTCAGCTCTCTGAACAACCCATCTTGGTACTCGTTGAACCCACTACAAACTGATCTTCAGTTCAGGGTCCTCCCAATCGTAACTGAAGAGAACATTGACCTTGCCCTCCAGAGCGAACATATCAATCATAGACCCATATGGCAACTGCTCTCGCTCAGACGTAGCTGCAATCTCATGTATGCGGCATGGCATCAGTAGACCAATGTTGCTTAGAGATCCCTGCTCTAGATAGAAAATCAACTCCGCCCTCTTTGGTGTGATAGAGACCGTATGCTTGGTCGGCGGAAGGCGGGCACATACAAATCGGTTGACCATCTTCCGATCCCAGGATAATTCATTCTCTAGGAGGATCGTGGGGGCTCCCATAGGGTTGCGCTTCTATTATACCCCAAAATACTCAGCAATCATCTGCATCCTCTCTAGATCTTCAATATTGGTCAAAGGTGTACTCATTTGGGCCCGCAGGAGGATTGCGAACACCGAAATATGTGTTTATCCATTCAATCGTGAAGTCAACCTTTACTCCATGGACCATTGCAAATGTAGCTCCTGGGTTATAAGACAGATACACATAAAATTCCCGCACCACTGTAGCATTAAATTGGCTCGGTGCCTCTGCCATGTCCAAAATATCTTGCGCTTTATAGCTTCTGGCAAGATCGAGCCACAATCCTCTAAATCCATGCCGCGCTCACGGCTAACAGGCTTCAGTGTCCTCTGAACGACTCATATATCTCGAATGAATCAAATTGCTTAACCCCGTCGATTAAGGGGTTGGCATCTCCGTAAAGAAACTGTTGACCGCTTGGACGACGTGCTGTTCTGCTACGTTTGGGACCCGTCCTGATTGATACATAGACTGATGATGAAGCTGATTCTGAAAATAGACCCTCGGTTAACCGGCCCTATGCCCCGATTTACCAGTGTTATTTTTTCCTAGTTCTTCCTGGGACTCTACTCTGATGATGAAAGAAGAAGAACTGTAGCAGTTACACTACTGCAGCAGCACTACTAATCTGCAAAAAAAAGATAAAGAGGATGGTGTGGTTGGTGCTTATGAAAGAAAAAAAAAATTATTTTCATGGAGGTATGGTGGTGATGGGGGCCGAAGTTTTTAAAAGAAAAAGAAATTGAGAGTATTGGTGATTGGAGAAGAAGATAATTGTTGAGGATTATGAATAATGGTGGTGGAAGAGTGTTTATATAGGATAAATGGGTAGAAGCTGGAAGGATTTGGTGGGATAGTGGGTAGAGGAGTAACGAGGTTGAGGGATTTGAGGGGTTTGATTGATGGGATTGAGGTGGAGTTATGGTGGAGTGTGGGAAAGGATGAAAAGGTGGAAAATAGGGAAAATTGGGCGGTATTGATGACTGGTGGGTTGCTGGTGCAACGTGTGTCCTTCAGGTGTCTCTAAAAATCCAGCTTTTAAATCTGACACTCAGAAACCAGAAAAACTTTACTCGGTAATCCGGAGGTAACTCCCGGTTTACCGGGGATTATTTTCCCTAGATTTCTCTATCCTCCTTCTCCGCACACTTTAATTTAGCTCTCTGCTTAATCCTGACCTCAAAATGACTAGTTTTTTACTCCAATTGTTGCTACTTCTGACTCAATCTTAACCTACTTCACTAGAATCCACAAAGAGTGAAAAAGAACCTTCCCAACAACCATCGGTTTCAAGCCTAAGGGTGCGGTAGGATGAAAAAAAACTTGTCCCTTCATCCAGCTACTTGTATTCATTCATATCCTATTTAAGGGTTTAAGAGAATAGTTCTGAGTTTAAAGTCGTCAGCTCGACTTACCTTTGGATCTTCACTCAGCCAAAAGTTGGGGCTTTAACTCGCCAAACTCGCATCTTCGTGGTTTCACCCGTCATGCACTTCCTTTCTTGTAGGTCATTATCGTTCCGGAGTGACATTTCTTGGTGTCCTGTAGAAGCTTTCTGAACCCTCTTCCTAGCACGCCTCTCTCTTTGCTTGCGTACTAGGTCTGCCTCTGTATCGAGATTTATACTTGATGCCCAAGGACTTCATATTTTCCACTTTAAACTCTAATCTTTCACTACATAATACGGAAGGCCTAGCTTCCGTGAGCGCCTTGTGGTGGTCCTTCTCTTCACGCTCTCTAAGCTTTAATCTCATGAATTCTTGATCACGGGTTTCCACTAGAACCTCTCGTTGTCTATGCCTTTCCTTCTCTATCTCCATGATTTCCACTTTCCCTTAATCATAAGTCATCTTGCAACTTTCCGGCCTATTGTCTAGGGGCTCTAGGATTTTCATCGATACGACATCATTGTTCAACCTTAGAGTGATTTCCCGATTATAAAAGGCCATGATTGCTCTGATGGTCGCTAAGAATGGTCAACCTAATAGAACGGGGGCACTCGGATCCTCAGGTACATCTAAAACCATGAAATTTATCGGGAATAAGAATCCTCCTGCCTTAATTGTACAATCCTTTATCAGGCCGGCAGCCATATCTGGGGTTCAATCAACGAAAGTCATGGACCGGGTTTGATCCATGACAACCGGAATCTTAATCTTATGGAAATTGGACAGAGGAACAATGATAAAGTTTGAACCGGAATCACAAAGGCCTAAACCTACAGATATACCGTTGATAGAGATCGGGAGTCGAAACGGCCTAGGGTCTCCTAACTTTTCAACCGTGTCAGAGTCCGGGTAATCCTCCGACTCTGAGAACATAGTGTCCGGATCCTCCTTCGGATCATCGGAGTCATAGTCGAACGAAATATCAATTAGCTCGATAGGAAACATACATGGCCGATAAGTCTCGTACTCTCTCAGGCTTTCTTTGGCTTCCTGTTTAAGCGTTACAGTCTCCTCCTCCACACGCTTCTTACAGCATCGTATTGCTCCCTGGCTTCTGATCCAGGATACATAAAGATTGGCATGATGTTCAACACAGTACGAGGCATTGCGTTTGACTAGTACGGCCTTTATTGCTCTGCTTGACTGCATTTCCGAAGTGGCCTTTATTGCTCTGCATGACTGAATTTCTGAAGGTTAGCAACTCCGCTTCAGTTGGGGGTGATCCCAACTGTTGCGGACCTACTAACTAAAATCAACTGGGAATTACACAGAATAACAGGGGCTATCAGAATTCGATTTTCTGGACCTTGGTATCGGGGGTAACCCACGGTAAACCGGGCCAACAATTTCTTATTCTGGCAGTTATATAGTGCACGTTTGATCCATAACGACTCAAGACTCAAAAAGAAAATAAATTTAAAAGAAAATGACTTCTTAATAAAAATTAAAACGTTTATCCTTAAAATTGGCCACTGTCCCCGGCAATGTCGCCAAAAAATCTTGATCGCATGTAAGTCACTAACGTCGATATTACTAGCATGAATATTAGGTCCATCGTAGTATAGTAAGGGCGAATCAAGGTCGATTCCATAGAGACAATGCAACTCTAATTATAAACGATCCTAATCTTAATTAAGAAGATACATTTAAGTGGTCATTGACCAACAATAAACAGAAAATAAACATGGTATTCCTCCCCCTCTTCCCACCGATCTACTAACTTGGATTAGTTAATCTTTACGTGTACTTCCCCACATAATTTACTTAAACTAATCAAGCGAGCTTTTAATTTAGTTTTAAGCTAAGGGTGCAATCCCTAACCCTATCTACTCCGACCATGGTAGTAGACAACCTATACGCCATCTACCCTCCTTACTTGGTCCATAATAGCCCATACACATAAAGAACTAGAATTTCTGGTATCGAGCGCTAACTCATACCGCTAACCTGCCTAGACAGCTATCGACACTGATCAGCACGTTCCTAGGATCCATCAAGAAAATGTCCTAACCAATACTTCACTATCAGTACTTCATGTTAATTTGCGAATTATTAATACTATATTGGCCAGACCTATTACTCGTTTCCATTATTTCTGTCGATCAACGTAGCTGACGCGAATCCCAAATTAAGTTTTCTAAATTTTGCCTGGGTAAACCGGTATAGACCGCCGGTTTACCGGAGGCGGCTCTTCTTAATTCTAGATCTACATTGCTCAATTCCGATTAATCTAAGTAAATTATAGGGTTGTTAAACATGCAGATTAACTAAAACACGTAAATACAAAGAGATCTACCATGTTGAAGACAAAAAGGAATGTTCAAAGCTTCATACCTTCAACAATAGAGATCTAGCTTGATCCACTCAAGCTAGAGATGGTGAAGAAGGGAAGGAAACCTTCAAATAAACTTCAAAAGCCTTAAAGGAACTTTATTTCATCAAATTGTATAACGTAATACAAAGATATGAAAAAGCTTATGTAATAATCAGTTGATGCGGCCTTACGTAGATACAGTGACTGACTTATGACTCTGAGAAACCCTAACCGACCTAGTCAATATGGCAGAATCGATTTCGTGTTCCATAAGGCTCTCGACTTACCGGACCTAGCCCATGGTAAACCGGGCTCACTTTTCTTCCTTTTCTTCAGCAGATCTCTTCTTGGACTTTATTTACTTGGCCCAATATCCTTCTCTTGATCCAGATCCATTCCTCCATTGCTCCGGATTTGATACATCTGTAAAACACATAAATCACGACCAAACAGTACCAAATCTTTGCGATAATCACACAGATGCAGAATTACGAACCTAGGTACATGCACATAGCATTTAACATATATTCCATATAATAACGAGCCTATCTATCCTTTCTTGAGCATAGTTCAGGGTGAATAAAGGTATAATCAATGGTAGTATTTAGAGCGTTATCACTTACTGGTACGAATATATGTGTATGATATCATATTTGCTTCTGAAAATGAAGTATTGAGTGAAAAGTTTGCAAATCTCATGAAAAGTAAGTTCCAGATGAGTATGATGGGTCAAATGAACTACTTCTTGGGATTACAAGTCAAGAAAATAAAAGATGGAATCTTCAATCATCAAACAAAGTGTACCAAGGAGCTGCTGAAGAAATTTGGTATGAAAGGTAGCACCAAAGCTACAACTCATATGGGTACAAGCATCAGATTGGATGAAGAGAAAGAGGGTATCAGACTTTATACAGAAGAATGATAGAAAGTCTGTTGTACCTGTAACGCCCCCAGACCCCGGGCCTGGTAGCGCTAAATAAGTCATAAATGTCCGGTCAACTGCTTAGACCGCCGTCCTCGCTTGGTCTAAAAGGGCTAACCCGAGTTGACAAGACCTTTATGTCTCACACTTATATGGGGGTGAGCATTCTCTTACCGATGTGGGACTTTACATTCTCTCCCCCTTATAAGGGACTGGCGTCCTCGCCAGGACGGCCAAGACTGTTCTCGGATCGTCCCTACCAGAGGTAACTAGAGGCCATCCTTACACCGTCTTCTTGTACGGTGCAGCGCATAGTTCCGTCTGATAGTCGGCTCGATACTATTCTCAGAACGCCCTGCACCCGGGCCTGGTAGCGCTAAATGAGTCATAAATGTCCGGTCAACTTCTTAGACCGCCGTCCTCGCTTGGTCTAAAAGGGCTAACCCGAGTTGATAAGACCTTTATGTCTCACACTTATATGGGGGTGAGCATTCTCTTATTTTACCGATGTGGGACTTTACAGTACCTCACAGCCAGCAGACTAGATATATCTTTTGCAGTTGGTGTTTATGCTAGATTTCAATCAAAACCAAAAGTAAGTCACTTAGCTACTGTAAAAAGGATTCTAAAGTATCTAAAAGAAACTTTGGGAGTAGGAATCTGGTACTGTAATGAAGGAAGTTTTAAAGTCATATCCTTCTCAGATTTTGATTATGATGGATGCAAGATTGCAGACAAAGCACAACAGGAACATGTCAGCTGATGGGTAATAGACTTGTTTCTTGGTTTAGCAAGAAGCAGAATTCTATATCAACCTCGACTGCTGAAGCAGAATACATAGATGCTGGAAGTTGTTGTGCACAAGTCCTATGGCTACGAAAATAGTTAAGAGATTATGGGATTGAAGAAAGAGAAATTCCTATATTATGTGATAACATAAGTGCAATTGCTATAACAGAAAATCATGTATTGCACTAAAGAACCAAACATAATCTTCTTCAATATTTTTCTCGCCCACATACAAATTTTACGTCTTTGAGCGCGGATAGAACCCTTAATTTGATGTGAGACATCATTTTATAAGAGATCATATTGAAAGTAAAGATGTTGTGGTTCATTACATATATACTGAAGATCAACTAGAAGATTTCTTCACAAAACCACTGGATGCTGATAGATTTGCTAAGTCAAGAACTGAACATGGCATTATCAAGGTTTGATGACCTATTGATGGCCAGCAGAGCATTGGAATTCACCAAGGGGACTAGTCTTTGCCCTATTAGGTGCACTCACTTGGCAGATTATTCATTGGTATCAACAATTCCTAAATGATCTTGTTGATTAGTCAACTGAACAAATGAGATTGCCAAAGGGATTGGTCTTTGCCCTGCTGGGTGCGCTCACTTGGCAGATCAGTCATTGGTATTAAACTTCATCTTCTATTAGCAGTTGGGCAATTCTATTTATGGAGTCAGCTGAATGAAAATGTGATGATCAGCTGGGTACTCAAGATGTCAGCAGACTCACACCTTGCTGAAGCACATCAGCAGAGTATCTACTCCAAAAAATCTACTGATGGCTCGATCTACTAAAGAAGTCAACTTTTAATGGAAGTCAACTTTTAATGAAAGTCAACAAATGAAGTGAAAAGGTTTTAACCTTATCTTTATTAAAGTTGTTACAAGGACATAATCATTTCTTACACTTAGTGGGGTTATGAAATGGGACACTTGGCATTTTCTCATTTGATGGTAATAGTTCGTGCATTGGGATCAAGTAAAAACAACAGTACATGCCCGGAGTTTATGTACCCGTGTTTCCTATATAACAAAGAATTTGAAAAGAATCATTCCTACATTCTCTCATTTACACTCACGAGTTTTCTTACACTCTTTGCAAAAACATACCCTTTCTTCTCAAAAACTCAAGTTTCAAAACTGTCTGCCGATGATATATTTACCGGTACTAGTCAAAGTGTTCGAAGGTTTGTCAAAGAGACTGGTGAAAGAGATATAGCTATAAACCTTGGATGACGCATTCATCGTTATGATGGATAGGTGAATTCCTTGAACATAAGTCTGGACACGATTTCATACAATAATGTGTGTGATTTTTGGAGAAACATGGTAGTATCACCAGAAAAAGAAAAGTTTACGACTACTGTTCATGGTCAGGAGATACTTGTCACATCATATTTGCTAAGGGAGATTTTTGGATTTGCTCAAGGAAATGAAGCACAAACAAATCTAGAAAACATGGATTTTCCCTGATTAACCTTTGTTGATTCAATCAAGATTGATCCTAATTGATGTGATTCTTATGAATCAAATCCTTTGTTTTGCCCAGGAAGAAATTGGTGATAACCAATGGGAGCTAAATCCGCGCCTTAGACCAAGACAACGGTGGGAACGCCACAACGTAATGCTCACTTACGTTGATAAGTTCTCCAAGGGGGCGATCCTCCAATCCAAGAGAACCTCACACACACAAGGTGCACAATTAAGACAATGCTTAATCAAATAATATTTCACTAAATGTAGCTATATTGATGTCTTCTAAAAGAACAAGTAGAATGCCTTTATATAGGCTACAAAATAAGAGACAAATAACTTCCTAAGCAATGTGGGACAAATTACTTAGTAATTTTCGCCACTTTATTTCCTAGTGGGCCTAACTTGCAACTAATAAGCCCAAATGACATTTATTTGCTAAAAATAAACACTTAACCCAATATACTAACATATGGGCAACTTTTGACACGGGCCTAAGGCCGTTTTATTAAATAAAACACCGAAACTAAAATAATCAAAATAAATAACTATGATTGTAATTTAACCAAGTCCATTCAAAAAAATTGTTGAAAATTCTGCAGTTTAGTTCTACAAACTGCCCGGAAAACCAATGCTTACCTTAAAATCCGTAAAATCTTTCATTTACGTCCAAAAATTCTGATATTTTGCGATTGAATAGAAAACTTCCATATCTAAATTTTATCTCTTTTGTGCAACTTCAAATTCGTAATTTATCATGCCTGAAATCATCTTTTAGCCGAAAATATCACACCTAGGTGTGAAAACTTTCACACCCGTGCAATTCTACAGTCATCCATTTTCTCCCCTTCTTTGAGTCCTTTCTTTTCCCAGTTCTTTCTAATCACCTTTAGCAACTTTCCTACACCTCAAGCACTAGCCTAGATTCGTTTTGATCGTTATTTTGATTTGTTTATAAAAGGGTGCTTTACTTTCCACAAGAGAGAGGGTGAGTGTAAACACGAGCGCATTGGTGAGGTTTTATTGTCTATCCTATGGAGGACTCTAAACATTCTAAAAATTTGAGTAATGAGTATCTTGAAGAGAGATTGGCTTCCCTTGTCAAAGAATTTAGCAAGGCATTTAATGACGAGAATGATGCAAAATTCGAAAGGATTTTTGCGGATATGACTGCTATAAGGGCTTCTATTGAGACTTTAACAGCGCAAATGGCTAATCTTAATCGTGGTGCACAACCAGCTGCTATTGCTGCGGTACCTAGACTTCGACATCCGCTCCGTGTACTTCATGCTCCGAATAACCGTGATCATGCAGTTGGAAATGTTGACGAAGATGTGCTCATCCCGGATAATAATATGACACAGGTAAAGATGAAGCTTCCTAGTTTTGCGGGTTCCGGTAGTGCTTCGGTATATCTTGATTGGGAGAGTAAGCTAGACCAGATCTTTGCGTGTAACAATTATACCGAGGAGTTGACAGAGAAAGAATGTGAGAGTGTGGTGGATTTGAAAAGACCTGAAATTTTAGAAGAGTTGGTAAAGAGTGTTGATGAGACAGTTCTCACGACTGAGGCTCATGTTGACCTTCCTGTTGCTGATGTTGTTGTTACTACAGAGGCTGAATTGGTCGTTGATACTGACGTAAGTCCGATTGAGGTTGAAGTTCGCATGAATGAGGTTGTCAATGAGATTACTGCTACAGATGATCCTATAGTGCTGACAGAGGATGCTGTGGAAGTTGAGGAGTTACCAACTATTCGGAATTGTATTCATCTTTCCGTTCAGGTACAAGATGATTCACTTTATTTTGATGGTGAAACTGTTGAAGCTGTGAAATCAGTTGACGTGATGGTGATATTCAAAAAGTTACGGTGTTTACACGATTATTCTGATCCGTTCCTCCTGCATTGTAATGCGTTGGATTTCGTTATTGCTGATTTTTATGTTGCTTCCAATCCATTATACGAGAGGAGGGATGATTCATTGTTCACTTTGTTCTATTTTGTTGGTGGTATTCAAGATATATGGACCTCTGGCGTATGTTGGTCCAAGATTTCTATTTGATCAGGTGGTTTCAAGTATCCTTTGATCCGAGGCGAGATCCTTCCCAATCGGGAGGGAATGATCCGTCCTCGGATCAAAGGGATACTTGAAACCACTCGGATCAAATAGAAATCTTGGACCAACATACGCCAGAGGTCCATATATCTGAATACCACTAATCGATGTGATTCTTACGAATCAAATCCTTTGTTTTGCCCAGGAAGAAATTGATGATAATCAATGGGAGCTAAATCCGCGCCTTAGACCAAGACAACGGTGGAACGCATACAACGTAATGCTCACTTACGTTGATAAGTTCTCCAAGAGGCGATCCTCCAATCCAAGAGAATCTCACACACACAAGGTGCACAATTAAGACAATGCTTAATCAAATAATAATTTCACTCAAAAAGATGATTGTTGACAAATTTATTTGTTGACACTTTTTGAACGATTTCCACTGAGAATTTAGAGAAACACAAAGAATGAAACTTGTAGATAACACAAAGAACTAAAACATATAATTTTTTTGGAATTTTTGGTTATGATTTATTAGGGTAAACAGACAACGAAAAACAAGAACAGGAAAAACGCAGGAAAGAAACGCAGAAACAGATTTAGGTTTTTTTTTTTTTTAATCACAGCAACAAGAACACAGATTTGTAGAAACGAAAACAAAAACGATGAACGAAATAAAACGAAACGAAAAGGGATATTTGATTACCAACAATTACTGAGCTCCGATACCAACTGATGTGATTCTTACGAATCAAATCCTTTGTTTTGCCCAGGAAGAAATTGATGATAATCAATGGGAGCTAAATCCGCGCCTTAGACCAAGACAACGGTGGGAACGCCACAACGTAATGCTCACTTACGTTGATAAGTTCTCCAAGGGGGCGATCCTCCAATCCAAGAGAACCTCACACACACAAGGTGCACAATTAAGACAATGCTTAATCAAATAATATTTCACTAAATGTAGCTATATTGATGTCTTCTAAAAGAACAAGTAGAATGCCTTTATATAGGCTACAAAATAAGAGACAAATAACTTCCTAAGCAATGTGGGACAAATTACTTAGTAATTTTCGCCACTTTATTTCCTAGTGGGCCTAACTTGCAACTAATAAGCCCAAATGACATTTATTTGCTAAAAATAAACACTTAACCCAATATACTAACATATGGGCAACTTTTGACACGGGCCTAAGGCCGTTTTATTAAATAAAACACCGAAACTAAAATAATCAAAATAAATAACTATGATTGTAATTTAACCAAGCCCATCTTCATTGTCTTCAAATAATGCTTGGTCTGGATCACATCACTAATGAAGCTTCATCACTTGGGATCAATGTCAGGTATATAACTCATGAATACGATCAGCTGAGCAAATACTTAGCCAAAAATGCCCTTGGTTTGTCTGGAAGTTATGACACCTTATCTAGGTCTAAGATTGATCTAATGATTATCATTGAAATATGAAATTTGATTGGGCTGGTTTTTTATACACTATATGAAGAAAGTCATGACGGAAGAAAGAGATATTATTGACAAGAGGATCAAAAGCAAGATGTTTGTTAAATATGTTGGATCTAGTTTCTTCATCAAAATGAAACCATTGGGTTTGATGGTACAAAGAATTCCGAATCATCCACAAATTGTAGATGTTGCTCCCCACACCATCAACAAAGCCAAATTTTAAACCTGAAGTGTATACACCAATTCTAGGCCTGGATGATGATGATGATGAAGATGTTGATGAACCAAAACAATAAGAAGAAAGTGAACCGAATCCTGAAATAAGAAGCAAAAGGAAAGCTGGTTCCCAAGTTACTGAATCAAGGAAGTCAGTAGATAAGTCCACTGACAGTAAAATCAAGAAGAAACCTGCTGACCATACAAAATCAATAGCAGTTTTTAAGTCTGATACAAGGAAATTAACTGATATTCTTTAGCCTACTGAAGCAAAAAAGGTCAGCAGATCATACTAAAACCACTGAACAACTCAAAATAGTGGATGTGCATGCACTAAAGAAGAGGAAAACTAGCAGCAAGGACGGTCTTGAAAATGTACTATTTGAAGAATCAGAGATTCCTAGTAAGAGGCCAATGGAAGTTGTTAAGAAAATGTTGAAATTTGTTGATACAAAACATGGAGTTGGCAAAGAGTAAAGAACCCTGGAAAAAGAAAAGGAAATTGAAAAAGCTGGTGAAGTTCAACAAGCTCCCATATAAGTTAATATTGATGATCACACTCAGGGGGAAACTGATGTTCAACAGATGGCAGATGTGAACACCAATTCCCCTCAGGCTACTGAACAAAAATCTAATGCTTTTCACACTGCTGAGGAGACATTATCACATTTAGTGGAGACTTTGGGAGGTCAAACTATTGAGCCTCAACCTGCCAATAGAAAACCCACTATGCCTTATACCAGAAAGCAAAGAAATCAATAGGGAGATCCGGCTATGGAAAAAATCTCACAATATATTCAATGGAAGATGGGTTTTTATAAGAAGCAAAAACCTGCTGCTGAAACAATGACAAGCTTTGAAGAATGGGCATTTGAATCTCTGGGAACTGAAAGTCTGAAAAATCATGTAAATTGTGAAGAGTTTGTGTCCAGACTTCAAGAAGCTGTTGAAGAAGGAAGAAGGTCAGGATATTTTCTATTCAAGGACCCAAATTTCAAACCTTTTGGTGACTCTTATGATGATCATCTTATGCACCCAGGAGAGACAAGTGGTATTGTTAAAGAAAGGATACTGGAACCAGAACAGGAAAAATCTGCTGAGAACGAAAAGGAGAAACCTGCTGAGGACCCAAATCAGTCTACTAAGGGTCAGTAGGCTACTGATACTAATGAAGCAATAGATTATGTCTTTATTCACAGAAAGACATTCCTAGAAGATGAAGATGAGTTTTTGGATGCCTTTGTTGGTGAATTAGAAGCTGAAATTGAAGACACAACCATTTTGGGTGGTGTTGCTTTGGGAGATTATGATGAAGTGGCAAGAAATGAACATATAGATGATGTATTAGAAGAATCCATCTCATTTCAAGACATGTTTAACACAAATGGTAAAATGGTTGATGATGTTGTTAATCTGGAAGTGGTTGCACAACAAGTAGCTGTCTAGGAAGAAAATATGGCAATTTTCCCTGCTATTGCTGAAGACCATGTTGGTCAATTGGGTGTAGTTGCACCTACTGGACAACCTATTCCAATAGTTGTAATCCCCAGATACACCAATTGAGCCAAATTTGGTAACACCTATGATAACACAGGAAGCACCACATAAGGCAATTGGATCTAACACTCCAATACCTACACATATCCATGTTGAACAAGAAACGGTGGTTCAGCAGACTGGGTTACCAACAAATGCTGAACAAAGGTCAGAACTAGAGGTTCAGCAAGCTGAGAATCAGTCAGCTGCTGAACAAAGGTTGGAACTAGGGCTGGAGGATGCCCCTACTGGTGAAAGAGAACAAGTTGTTGGTGTTCTTTCTGAACAATCTGAGGAGGACTAACTTGTTGATTATTGTGACAATCAAGATGAACTTGTTGATGAATCCCTGAGGAAGAATTTGATGTTGATATTCAAGGGGAACAACAAGTTGCTATTGATGAACTTGGTCTGGATGAAGGTAGTCCTGAACCGTTTGAAAGCGATGTGAACCTTGCAATAGTTGTGAGACAGCCAAAATTTGATGATGATACGGGGAGGGCCACTGAGAATATGACTGGTGTTGCTTCCACCATACTAGGATATATTCTCGTAGAGTTAGGGGCTGTTAGGGAAGATATCAGTCAATTGAAAGGTTAGCTTAGATATAGTGAGCAAAGATTTGAAGATCTTGTCAACTCGATTGATTGAAGCAGGTAGAACGACCGAGGCATCTACTTCTAATATTACTTATTTACAGACTAGATGCAATGATGTACATCTTGAAGTCAGTCAGGTGAAAATAAATTCTGCCAAGGGAGACAAGAACCTTGCTGAGGAGCTCACTAAACTTCATCCAAAGGTTGCAAACTGACTGAAAACCCCCAACTTACCCCAAGTGATCCCAAATATTATGAATGGTTAAATCTGCTGGAATAGGCTTTGCAATCCAGAATTACTTAAGTTGATACTAGAACAGAAATCATGGAAGGACAACTAATCAATCTTGTATCTACTCAAGAAGGATTTTTAAACATACTACACCATTTTATTGATGATGTCAATAAGAGGGAAGAAGGTAGGACAGCAGAAGCAAAAGAGGCAGCCAGGGTTTATCAACAAATGAGATATGAAGCTGAGATTGCTGCATTTGGAACCTCTGCACCTGGCAGAGTTCAATTAACTGATGACCTCCTATAGGAATTTACAACTACCTTTAATGCAAGAAGAAGACCCTACAATCAGATGACATTCTTGGAAGGGTTAAATTCATTTCTGGAACTGAAGATTTAGGAAGTAAGAATTAGATCTATGAGATCTACAAGGGGTACTGGAAGAGACAGTCTGCTGAACAAAGACTAAAAGGATTGTCAGCAAAAGACTCTATAGATGAATTCAAGGAAATGTATACGAGAGGAGCTTTCTGATGTGATCCAATCCAAGCACGTTGAAGACCCTTCCATAAAATGCACTATCTATATTATTGGGCTTGAAGAACATGAAGATGGACTTGGATGATGTGGAAGAACGTCTTTTATTTATTTATTTTGTCAATAAGGTTGATCCATTTAGGTGTCGCCATTTTATTTGGCTATTTTGGGCCAGTTTTATTATTTTTAATGTTGGATTTAGTTAATAATTATCTTGTGGGCTCAAAAAACACAAGAGACACTAGAAAAGCCCACAAGTGGGGCGCCTACTTTTATTTACCTAGGATTGTTAGGATTTTATTTAATTTCATTCTCCCACATTGCTTAGGAGATGGAAAGGTCTTTTATTTGTAGCCTATATATAGGCGTGATACTATCATAATAAAGACACACATTATTATTGAAATTAAGTTAAAACTTTTGCTTAAGTCGTGTCGGCTTAGTCAATCACTTGCGAGTGAGTTTTCTCTTTGTCATAGAGAAGACACCCCCTTACAAAAACGAATCAGCGTCGCGAGCGATACATTGAGTATTCTTGGCCTCAGTCCTAGGTCGGAGATGCTAGGTCTAGGTTTCCTTAGCTCGTCATTGATCCTTTAGTCAATTCCTGGGCACGTATATCGTCAATTGGTAGCAGAGCTCAGCGACTAAGGTATCAAATATCTCCATTTTTTTCCTTGTATAATTTTCGTTTCTTATTCAAAAAAAATTTATCGTTTTTTTATTCATTATTTTCGTCCCCCTCCCCAAGAACATCCCTAAATCTTCAAAACTTCAAACCTTCATCCCAAGAACCCAAATTTTTTTTCCAGACCCGTTTTTGTAGCAGGTCGTTCCCTAACCAAAAGCCATCTAAAAATTATGAAATTTTTACCACATCTCCAAAAACTCTCGATCTACAATTGTTGTCTTTTCACCCAACCCAGATTCCACGTAGATCCTGATTAAAACAGCCGATTAATCCAAACAATCTGTCCAGAAAAACTGCAGCAGTAAATCATCGTTTGAATTCGTTTTCAGTGGGTCAAACGAATCGAAATTATCTGAACATTGGTTAAATTATAGGAAATTCATAGATATACAACTTTTGTCTTTTGAGTTTTTCCAAATTCGATGTAGTTTTTTCGGAATCAGCACCTTAAGTCACTGCTATCAATCTGAAATTTTCTGACAGATTGCACCAGTTCCCGAAACACGATTGTTTGATCACCTTGCAAAACTCCAAAAAGTCTGAAATTTTTCTTTCCCCTAGAAAACCACCTACTCTACAATTTTTTCTTTTGAGTTTTCTCAGATTCGTATTTGTTTCATCACAATCGGCACTTTAATTCACTGCTATCAATCTGGAAATTTTTGACAGATTGTACCAGTTTCTGAAAAACGATTGTTTGATCGACTTCTATATCTCCAAAAAATCTGAAATTTTGAAATCCTTCAGAAAACTCTCTGATCTAAATCTTTCATATTTTGTGTTTTCCCAGATTCGTAATCGTTTGCTCACAATCTGCACGAAATTTCATTGTTTAAATTCTGGAAATCCTGACAGCATCATCATATTTAGGGTTTGCTCATTGTGGTGATTCGTTTTTTTTGGTTGATATCTATATATCAGTGAGTGAAACATGAGATTTTTGAGGATTTAAATGTTTTGGTCATGGATTACAACATCTTTTATTCCTATTGTCTTATTCGGAAGAGAGAATATGAGTTCTGCACTGATCACAGTGAAGAGCATAATGTAGTTAGTAGTGCGGTGGTTAAAGAGTTGAACTTGACGACGGAGAGAAATGATTATCCTCATTACTTAGTTGAGGGAACCAATAAGTTTTGGGTAACAATGCAAGCATGGATCCCTTTTTCGGTTGGAGGTCACCGGTCTAAATTATTATGTGACGTGGTTCCACTAAAAAGTGATCATTTAATATTAGCAAGGCCATGGTTACAATTGTACAAGGTATGTCATAACTCGTCCCGCACTCGGTATTCTTTTTATGATTATGGCAAGAAGTATCTGCTTGAATCCCAACCTTCTACACATGAGTTGCAACAAGAAATTATGGTTAGCATTCAAGCGTTGCTGGATAAATTGAGGAAGACAGATGAGGAAACGCATAGATACGAAGAGGAATTTGTTTGAAAAATGAGCGAAGAAGGCAAAAAGGATTGGTGGAAACGGAGAAAGAAGAGAAAGCCGAAGATGTTGTGAGTACTCGTGATGAGGAGTTGGAAAGGGAGGAAAAAAATAGTTCGATAGTTGTCGATGCGAAAGTGGAGGTGGATGGACCTGAAATTGGGGAAGAGCAAATACAGATGTCAAAGGTGTCTATTGTGGATGAAGCATGCAAAGAGTTGATTGTGATTGAGGCACAAGAGGATACTATGCTATTGAATTCTTGTTCCAGCTGTGTTTTGTCTTATGTGCAGGTACATGAGGATCGTTCACATGAGGAGGAAACCGGGTTGTTGGATACATACAATGCAACCCCTATATTGCCTTTGGTTTCTCTTGATCTAGATATATTGCTGGCAAGCCGGAGCATACTTTTTTGGATCCATTATGTGCATATGTTGATGTTTGTCCTACATTGCATTGTTATCATTATCTTGCTGCCACAAAGCTTCATTCGCATGTATATCAAGCCAATAGAAATTTCTTCTGTTCCATCGAAGAAACATAGATCCACGTCTACACATGCTCTCGCTTTGGAGCTGTATGTTCGTACTCTATTTGATCCTGGCATCTCATTGACGTCTTTTGCAGGTTGTTCATGATTGGTGTGTATCTCTGAATTTTACGACGTCCTATTGATTCGAGGACGAATCCTTTCGAACCGGGAGGGAATGATGTGATCCAATCCAAGCACGTTGAAGACCCTTCCATAAAATGCACTATCTATATTATTGGGCTTGAAGAACATGAAGATGGACTTGGATGATAAGGAAGAATGGCTTTTATTTATTTATTTTGTCAATAAGGCTGATCCATTTAGGTGTCGCCATTTTATTATGTTGTTTTGGGCTTGTTTTATTATTTTTAATGTTGGATTTAGTTAATACTTATCTTGTGGCCTCAGAAAACACAAGAGACACTAGAAAATCCCACAAGTGGGCGCCTACTTTTATTTACCTATGATGGTTAGGATTTTATTTAATTTTCTTCTTCTACATTGCTTAGGAGATGAAAAGGTCTTTTATTTGTAGCCTATATATAGGCATGCTACTATCATAATAAAGACACACATTATTATTGAAATTAAGTTAAAACTTTTGCTTAAGTCGAGTCGGCTTAGTCAATCACTTGCGAGTGAGTTTTCTCTTTGTCGTAGAGAAGACACCCCTTCCAAGAACGAATCAGCGTCGCGAGTGAGACGTTGAGTATTCTTGGCCTCAGTCCTAGGTCGGAGACACTAGGTCTAGGTTTCCTTAGCTCGTCATTGATCCTTTAGTCAATTCCTGGGCACGGATCGCGTCAAATTCACTTTCCATGGCATTCAGATGACTATTCCAGAAGCATGGGAATGGTGGAAAAAGATACACATTTGGATTGATTTCTCAAGGATTGAAAATAAGTGGATGGTTGATATGCAGAGAGAAATCAGGTAGTACCAACAGAAAAGAGACCACGAAAATCATTAATTTAGCAAACTACACAAGCTTTTATCTTTTGCTGAAATTAGTTGTAATAGCTTTCAAAAAAATTGAACCTCAATGATATATATATATTTGTATAGATTAAATTCGTTCTGCTTTCATTGTCTATATCTTTTTGCTTTGTTGTAAGGAGGGTATTGGCATCATCATTAAAAAGGGGGGGAATCGTTAGACATATTTTAGTTTTATTGATGAGTGCCAGACTAGCTATTATAGGGCAAAGACAAAAAGATGTCTAGAATGACTGTATAGGTTTACTACTACAAAGAGGTCAGCTGACTAGTTCAGCGACCTATGTAGACTAGGTGTTCAGTAGAGTGTCTACGACATGCTGAAGACTAAAGCCTGAGGGCTCAAACTCAATATTGAAGGCTAAGGGTTAAAACTTTGTAATGAAGACTTAAAAGCCAAGGACATGGGATTAGAATTTGGGTAAGTCTGTGATGGCCTAAACTGATCACATATACCTTGTAATGAAGGTCTAAGTTCCTAAAAAGGACATGTGATGAATGTGACTTAGTTATGATTAAAATGGTGTACTCTAACATCACAAATAAAAGTTTATGAGAAGCATTCAGCTGAGTGTTCATTCAAGAACCCAGCTGACCTTAAGTCAGCTGACCAGTGTATACCTCAGCAAACACATGAACCAGACTTCAGCTGAGTATACATAAATCAGATTAATCCATTTCAAGAATTATTTTGGAAGATTAAATGGATAAGGATGAATATCAAGCATTGGATTAATCGGTTAATCAATTATGGAGATTAAAAGGACGTTACAAAGAATCCTGAGCCAAATCAGATTGGAATTAAACCATTGGTTGATAGTCTATCTGTCATAAGGACACTAACACGGAGACACAGAGTACAACCGAGAGAATTTTAGGGAATAATCAGAAAATCCAATAACGATCAGATTTGAAATTCAAATATAAACACAGGATTTTCACTCATAAATAGAGGACTCTTGGAACCAGAAAAATACATGAACTTACAAGCAATCGAGAGCCTTACAACCAGCTGAATTGAGCGTACATATTGATCCAGAAATTCTTCATGCGTTACTGCAGTCAAGTATCATCTAGTATCTACACTTGGAGGACATAAGCTGCTGATCACTTCACCCTGATCAAAATCTTGCTGAAGCTGAATCACTTTCTTGATTCAAGCCATATTTTATCAAAAAGAAACCTAAAGACAGAGAAGCACTGCTGAGTGTCAAGAACTGTTGTTTATGTGGTGGAGCTGGTGAAAAAGCAATCCTACCCATCAAGGACCAGTGGAGTACGTAGGAGCAGCAATCCTACATGTTCTTAGTATTCAGTTTGTGAAGCCAAAGTTATTGGTCCACGACAAAAAGCTTAGGGACTTTTGTAATTGCAACCTCAAAAAACTCTAGTGATTTTCCTCAACATCACCAGAGAAGAGTAGACTGACAGGATTACACCACCTGGAACCACTATAAAATTTGCCTTACTTTATTTACTGCATTTACTTTCTGCATTTTATTTATTGCAAGTTTATCTGCATCAATCTGCTGAACTAGCTACTAAATTCACACACATCTCACTGCTGAGTATCTAATACTTAGCATCATCTTTTAACAACAAGTAAAGAGGCTTAATTAATTTTCCGCTGCATCAGACTCAACAAATCTTATAGTCAGTAGACTATAAGATCAGCTGATCTGTTAAACTCCAAAAAGTTTTAAGTGTTAAGTTTATCCACCCCCCTCTAAACTTAACCACAGCCTTTTCAAGGGGCCAATATATATATATATATATATATATATATATATATATATATATATACACATATAGTGTATGTATGTGATATATACACATGTATTAAAGATATATGGTAATATAATATAATAAAGATATAGTCAATATTTGAGAATAATATAATCGAAGATATTTTATTGGCAACTGGTTTTCTTAATCCTTACTCCAAACAAGAAGCTTTTCCCATTAGGAATGGGACACAAGGGGCGCAGGTACTATTATATAAGTTGTGGGTGCCAAGCTCTTTTGTATCACAATTACAAGTCTTATTTTCTACTAGAAATTAAGAGAGCTTCTTGAGGGAGAGTTTTGGGAGAAAGAAAATGAGCATGATCTTGAATCTTGAGACATCATCACGAAGAAGGAATTGATTATACTGAGACATTCGCTCCTATGGTGAAAATGGTGATGGTACATACACATTTCTTAAGGTGGTTATGTCCGATAGCTCTCTTCTTCGTGAGGGCTTGTGTAATTTTGATTAGGCTAGTTGTCCCCTTACTCGGTGGTCTTTGAGTGGATGGTTTGTTTTTATCGGTCATGCACTTATATCCTGGAAGTCCAATAAACAAACCAATGTTTCTCGTTCCTCAGCAGAATCTGAATATCGGTCTATGGCCTCTTGTACATTTGAGTTGAAGTGGTTGAAGCAGTTGCTGGATGATCTTGAATTTTGGCACCCTCTGGTAGATGACTCTTTTGAGACATTCAATCGGCGTCAAACATTGCACATAATCCTTTTTTTTAACGAGCGCGTAATACATATCGAGGCAGATTGTCATTTCGTGTGTGATGCTATTACGGATGGGTTGATTCTTCCTTCCTATGTTCCAACAAAGAATCAGGTGACGGCAACAATTAGAGTTTATATTGCGCAAGCTGGGTGTTCGCGATCTTCACGCTCCACCTTTAGGGGGTATTACGATATTTCGATATTATGATGTATTTTTGTTTATATCTTGTAAGGGTAGTTTGGTAATTTTTGATAGCAGGATAAGCCGTGGATTGTACTATATATATTATACCGGTGAAATTAATCAACTACAAGCAAAATATTTTCCACAATTCTTGACATAGTTCAAGTTCGTTTTGATTTTTAAAATGTGTCATTCCTTCCGTTAACTGCCTATGAAACTTTCTTTTTAAGCAAAAAGCCTTTTGAGTTCTATTGAACATGCAGCCTCTCGTTGCAGTGATGGATGCTCTACTGATAACCATCTTAATTTTGCTTATGACTTAGAGGTAAAATGGTAACATAAAGTTAAATATTAAGGGCGAAGGGGCATACGGATACAAAATGTACTTAAATAGGTAAATAGTACAGCTCTAACTTCTCATTGTTTATAATGGCACAAAATTAATATATGGACAAACTTAACCTCATTTAAAGATTGAAAAAAAAACTGAAAAAACACCAACAACTAGCGCTTCAGCCTGCCCACAAGCACAAGCATAAGGTTCAACAACAACAAAAAGCAACACTTCAGCCCAGCCTAAGAGTGGAAAATAATCACAACAATCTACTAATAACATGTTTATTTTCTATCTATTACTTAAATTTTCAATCATCTGTAACTTTTTAACTACACTTCCAATCGTCATAATTCTTTCACCATAATTCATAATTTTTTGTCCTCTTTATTCTAATATCTCGTTTGATATTTTTATGACTTAATTTCTGAAATATCAAAAATTTCTACGTAAAAATCCACGCAATGAAGTGACATGTGAAGATGAAGTGACATTTGACGACTCAATGACATATGAAGACATAGAGACATTTAAAAATGCAGTGACATGTGAAGATACACTTGAAGTGCTAAATATCTAAACATTTGATGTATGAAGATGCAACGATCATAATAGCTTTTGAAGACAAACATGTGCAAGAGTGACGTTATATACATTGTTTCACTCTTTTTGCAGTGATATTATATATACAATGTCATTATCCAAGAGTGATATTGTGTATTATCACTACAATAAGAATGACATTGCATCAAGAGTGTCACCACAATAATAGTTACACAACTTAAAGAATTATAAAGTGACACCTTATGCAGTGACAATAATAGCTTTTCATTGTATCTTCGGTGGCACTTTTTGAAGACCAAAACAAGTGTCGCTTCATTTTATGTGACATTTTACAAATAGAAAATCAAGTGTCACTGCATTTTAAGTAACATTTATGAAGATGAAATCATGAATTACTACATATTAAGTGGCACACATTGAATGCAGTGACACTAAAGATCTAAATAGGCACTGACAAACACAACAATTGAAGATGCAGTGACAGTTGAAGATATAGTGACACTGATCAATCCATTGAATGAATTGACATTGTCGTATCGTATGCACAATTGAAAATATCTTAACATGCAATGACATAGACAATTGAAGATGCATTGACACTTGAATTGCAAGTCTAAACAATCATTGATAGAAACAAGTGAAAATGTAGTGAGAATTGTAGATACAATGACAATAACACACTTGATATTTTTCCGACTTAAATTCTAAATTTTGAAAATTTTCTTCATAAAAAAACCGGCACGATGCAGTGACAGTTGAAAATGCAGTGACATTTCACGATGCAGTGACATATGAAGGTGCAGTGACAAGCAAAGATGCATTAGAAGAACTAAAATCTAAATATTTTGATGCAGTGACAATTGAAGTTCTAGTGACAATAAAAGCTTGTCAATTCCTGTCATTCATTCTCTCTCCCTCTAAAATGAATTCAAGGCAACCCATGGCTTCCAGCACCGTAGTTTATTCAACATACAACAAGCAACAAAACCGTGAAAAAAGCCACAATTTTTATTACTATTAAACTAATATTTTAGGTATACAAAAGGTCTTTATTTGCATCACTCTCATTCTGCTCGTGCATCACTCTACCAGTGCCATACAGTAGAACCGACCTTGTGAAAGTCGGTTCTAGAGCCAACAATACAGCATATTACTTTTAATTATATGATAATAACTGAAATTCAAGTTTTCCCTTGCTTCTCAACACCTCAACTTCTATTAAAAAATCCATGTTTTCTTCAGCATTGGCAACAGCAGTTTCCTTCTCGATGTCAAGTAACCGAGAAAAAATTCCGTATAAATGTTTTTTTAGTCACATATTAGAGGTAAGATATGATGCATGAAAGAGTTGATGATGAAGCAAACTATATAAATATTTGTTCCATTTGTAAAAGAGATAAATTAGGCACAAAGTCAATCCGTGCCTTCTAAAGTAGATAACAAGGCCAACAACTACTAGCACGAAAGATGGATAATACAACCGATTAACTTGCATTTCATGTAAAGATGACATAAAATGTCACAAGTTCAAAAATTAATTTCAACAAATATTAGCAGCTATATATAAATGTATGCAAGTAAAAGGATAAACAGAAGAAAAAAGATGACATTTTGTTTGTAGAAAAATATCCAAATTACAAATGACCACATATTAGTTTTGAGAAGTGATAGATTGAGTAGAGTAGATTCACTTATGTGCAGCAATCAGCTACCATTAGCGTCTTTCTAACGGATTCTCTAATTCATAGATCCAAAGATATATGTTCTCTCATACCGTCAAAGCCAAACTAACATAATACATACCCTTAGTATTATAGGAACCAAATGAAGAAAAGAGTACAATGCAATAAACTTACCTTCAAAATTATAGGAACCAAAGTGTAGCATAGAAAGCATGCCACTGCATAACCAACAAAGGCCAGTATCTACATTACATGATCAGATAAAATGATTTTTATATAGCAAAATTTTAGTACACTAATTCGATGATTTAACTTCTTTAACTCGTTTCTTCAGTAGACCATTTTGCTGACTTCAAATCCTTGTGAACTCTAGATTATGTTATGGAAAAATTAATAGAGCTTAAAATATTTGAAGTTATATATCATGGATTTAAAGAAGTAGACCATATATATATGTGCTCTATTATGTAATCTCAAGAGTCTTAGGATACACTTCAAAAACACGAGCATTCCGAAAAGTCCAACCATGGCAACTACTTCAACTTGGTCTTTTCTCTTCACACAAAATTCCTGTATGGATAAAATTTAGGGATGTTTGGTTAATCCTCTGCTAGATTTTCCAAGCTAAAACAAGATGCAGGTGATCACCGACCTCTCCAACATTGCTCAGTGCGAAGAAAAAGGGGCCTCCAAAAATTAGTGCATCTCCAAGCAGAGGCCTTGAACCACCTAAAATTAAGGTAGCCACTTTCAAAGTGACATGATCTTCATTATTTACGAGCATTCACCATTTAATATCTTACTTTAGCCTTTCCAATAAATAGACAAATGAAATAAAAAAAAATGTCACCTCCGCCATCTACACCAGAATCTGATAAAACTAAGACACCAACACTTGTCACACAAATGGCTGCACCCTGATAATGTCGAAATTATCATGGTATTTCAGCGGTGGTTAAATGAGTGGATACCTGGCTGTTTGATGATGTAAAAATGGTGGTGCACAGTGGTGTTGTGGGATTTGTGGTGGTGAAAATGGCTGTTCAAGTACAATCAAGAGGGAGTAGTAAAATTGGCAGAGTTTGCCTTGGTTTTGTATTAATTGTGTATATATTTCATAGGATACATTGTGCCCTATTTATAGGGAAGAAACCGACTTTAGTTTGGTTTAATTACAATAAAGGACTAACAGTACGGCTCGATCTAAGTCCATCTAGTGAGCCCGTGTCGGGTCCGGTGAATGGTGGCCTTCGTGACCTCACTGCTTCATGCATCCTGTATTTCCTCGTCATGCAAAAATCGTCGGTAGATTATTCCTCTAATTGTTGTTGGCTCGGATCTCTTGCGGACTTAATTTCCTTCTGGACCTTGCGGGCCGGCCCTCTTTGGCTTCGCCTGATGTCCCATCGAGCTGACATGCCGAAGATTGGGTCTGATGCTCCGCTGGACCACATTGGCTGATTGATGTACAGACGGTGGTGGCCAATGGCCTTGTCCGCTACTTTGGTAGCCGGACAAACATGAATAAGGATCCACGGGCAGTATTGTGATTCTGGCATATCTATGGCCCCTACTCCACACCTTGATCATTTTCTCAAAATGTTGGGCGAGGAGTAAAGTTTGCTCGCGGCTCGATTGCTTTAGAGCGACGTGATGAATTTATGCGATGAGCGGCTTTAGCCTTTCGTTGGACATATGTGGCGGATTTCCTTGACCCACAGGTGGCTTTTATGGCGAATTGCCTGAGCCTTTTGGTGGTCAGGTGTGGTGGATTGCTTTGACCTTTGTTTTACGGCTATAAGTGGGGACATCCTTAGCCTTTCGGCGGTCTTGTGTGACGGATAGCCTTGACCTTTGTTTTGCGGCTATAAGTGGGGACCGCCTTAGCCTCTTGGAGGTCATGTTTGGCGGACAGCCTTGACCTTTGTTTTGCGGCTATTAGTGGGGGATAGCCTTAGCCTCTTGGTGGTCATGTGTGGCGGACAGCCTTGACCTTTGTTTTGCGGCTATAAGTGGAGGACAGCCTTAGCCTTTTGGTTGTCATATGTGGCAGATATCCTTCACCTTTGTTTTATGGCTATAAGTGGGGGACAGCCTTAGCCTTTTCATGGTCATGTGTGGTGGATAGCCTTGACCGTTGTTTTATGGCTAGAAGTGGGGGACTGCCTTAGCCTTTTGTGGTCATATGTGGTGGATAACCTTGACCTTTGTTATTTGGCTATAAGTGGGGGACATCCTTAGCCTCTTGGCGGTTATGTGTGGCAGACAGCCTTGACCTTTGGTTTGCGGCTATAAGTGGGGGATAGCCTTAGCCTCTTGGCGGTCATGTGTGGCGGACACCCTTGACCTTTGTTTTGTGGCTATAAGTGGGGGACAACCTTAGCCTCTTGGTGGTCATGTGTGGCAGACATCCTTGAACTTTGTTTTGCTGCTATAAGTGGGGGACAACCTTAGCCTTTTGTGGTCAGATGTGGCGGATAGCCTTGACCTTTGTTTTATTTCTTTAAGTGAGGGACATCCTTAGCCTTTTGGTGGTCATGTGTGGCAGATAGCCTTGACTGTTGTTTTATGGCAATAAGTGGAGGACAGCCTTAGACTTTTGGTTGTCATGTGTGGCGGATAGCCTTGACCTTTGTTTTATGGCTATAAGTGGGGGACAGCCTTAGCCTTTTGGTGGTCCTGTGTGGCGGATAACCTTGACCTTTGTTTTATGGCTATAAGTGGTGGACAACCTTAGCCTTTTGTGCCGCGCTATTAGGCAGACGACTCGACATGACCGCTCTATTAAGCAGAAGGTTCCATAGGTTGGCAGATCGCCTTCTTGTAGAGGTCGGATCAGCCTCATAACTGATCTTACGGCTGAGTGCAGGACTCAAGCGGTTGCCTCGATTCCATAATCAATGTGATGGCTGATGTGAACCATCGTGTGCCTTGATTGGCTGAGGACTTTTCACTAACCGTGCTATAATCATGGCAGTTTCAAATTTTGAAATTTGAAAAGCAACTGCTGAGATCTCGTCTGTTAGATCACTTCTAACTCAGTCATCGGATTAAGAATCCTTGGCCTATAAAATTGGGCTATGCCCCAATCCCTAACACTTTCGCAAAATCCATTTATTTTAGTGAAATATTTCCCGGCGGCACGTCAAAGATTTCCAACTAAAGTTGAAGCTTTTCCAGATTCTGGCCATTATCCAAGCAACTCCTCTGGTAAGCCCATTGACTTCTCTAAAACTTTGCCTATCTGATACATTTTCCTTGTTTGACATAAGATTTCGATATGTATCTGTATGTTGAAATAGATTGTGACGTCAAAGTTAAAGGTCATGGATTGAGTAACTTGAATTTGAACAATTGCCTCTGTGCGTTCATTGTCTTGCCAATATTTTTGTTCTTGCCCCCTCGTCATACCCTTTCTAAGCCTTTCTAAGTACACTTAGATTGTGAGATCCTTCGTACTGTGAAAATGGAAAGATGAGGCATCAAGATGGATATATTTTTCATCTTGGCCTATCCTTGGTTGTCCTGGGTGATTAACTTTCCACCTCATCCTTTTGTTTTGCAGAATGTCTGGTAGTGACCGTTGCGAGAGCGACGGAATGATGACGTACAAGGTAATTCCCCTGGGGAAGTTGATGAGGTAAGTACAAGCGGAGGTGAGGGTGATGAGGGCGAGAAAACCGATAATGACATGGTTATTGCCCAATTAGCCCCGAGCCAGTCTGACCCCTAAAGCCACTGTATTTAAAGTCCCCCGTGGTCAGTCCGCACCACCCGTGGCTGCCACATCGATACCCAAAAAACCAATCGGAAAAGATGCTGCCCGACGTAAAGGTTCTGTCTTGAAGGATGCAACCGTTATGTGTTTGATAATAAGTACACAGAAAAAGGTTGCATATGATGAGGTTTAACCAAAGGAGCAACCAGACCCCTACACCGAATAATCATGACGTGGCTAGACATGACAATGAGATTGATGTCTTAGATAGACGAACTGAGGCTGACTGAATAAAGGTTCAATCCTGTCTTAGCGATCCGAGGGCTCTTGCCTAATACAACATTTCCTCTGATTATTCATTTTTGGGTTTTGACAGCGTGACGAACTGTGCCGGTCAGCAGCTAGACAAAGACTAGCTGGTCCTACACTATGACCATTTTGTCGCCGGACTTAGGCCTCCATTTGAGCCTTTCTTTGTGGATGTGATGTGGAAACTGGCCGCTCTCCCTTATGATTTTACCTTGGGAGCGGTTAGGATAGTGATGGCATTCGTGGTGCTTTGGAGGATTCTGGGTCACGAACCTACACTCCCGGTCTTCATGAAGTTTTAACCTTTCAGTAGGGTGGCTACTAATAAGGCCGAATCTAGAAACTTTCTGTCGTCTCAAAAAATGAAGTGTCAGCTATTCTACTAGACCTCTAACAAGGTACGAGATTGGGGTAAGCAGGGTATGGTCGTCGAATCCACCGTGGGATGGCCGTTCACCAAGTTCGAGCCGCGTGAGAAAGATAGGTCTAATTCAATCAATGTGCCTAAGAAGTTTGAAGCCGACAAGCAAAAGCTTCTTGATAAACTTTATCGTTTCCCCGGTTGGGAAAACAGAAATAAGACCTAGAAATAGATGTTCAGTTGTAGGGCCCTGCTTGATCTCAAGGAGCCATACTGTTGTGTAGCCGGAATTCCCGGACCGATTAATGTTCAGCCCATTGTCAATACCTCAAGGTCTGGGACCCATGATGATTGGTATGCAAAATGCCATCACAAATAGTGTTATCCTTCAAAATGTCAGACGTGGGGTGGGAAATAGGAATCGCAGCCCGCCACTAAACTTTATATTTCATTTCTGTTTTACTTTCTAGCTTTTGTTTCTGATATTTGATTCAGTTATTCTTTATGTGGCTCTAATCATCTTCATATGCAGGGACAATGGTTCTTGCTAATGCGGACAAAAATGCCATTATGGCACTGCTGAAAGAGGAGTAAAAGGCTCGGAAAGAGCCTCTGACAACTAGCAAGGCTATAACTCTGCCTCCTCCAATTAACATGAAGGATACATTATCAACAAATGCCGCATCTACTCAGGAGCCTCTGAACATTTTGACAGTGGCGGGGTCAGCCCCTACTATTGGCGACAGAAAAACGGAGGAAGCCACCAAGGCTAAAAGAAGAAGAGGTGCCGGGAAGGTGAAATCAACTAGGCTTATTGACAAGGAGGAGGTTGTGGCCAACGAATTAGCTTCCTCCAAGAAAAACAAAATTGATGCTGCCGCCCATGGCTCAAGTGTTGTTGTCATTTCTGGCTCTACTAAAGCAGCCGAGGTCACTCAGACCTCTTCTGGCATTTCGCTCCTTGTTTCCACAGATTTAACTGAGAGCCCCAACAAGAACGTCGCTGATAAAGGTAAGATGCAACCCAAGAAGAGGCTTCCAAATGGACCCGCAGGGAAACCGGCTCTAGTTGTATGCATATTTTATGAAACAACCTTTCACCCCTCAGAGTGCGGGTGAGCTGTCCGCAGCAATTGCCGATGTGGTTCCTTTCCGACATCTTAAGCTTAGGATGCCCAATACACCACAGCTGATAGTTGGTCAAGGGATTGTCAACCGGATATACAGAGAGGATGTGGTTGCATCAACGGGCTCGGCGGGGCCATTCTGCAGTGCTCAACTTCTGGCTGAGGTGCTTGGATTGTACGGGTCCACCGCTAGCGCGGTAAGAATGCTCTTTTAATTACTGTTTTTCTCCTTCTTTGCTTTTTATAAAGGTTTTATTTGGGGAGGATATTTTTAGGTTGCTACCAAGTTGAAGCAGGTAGAGTGGGCCGGTAATGCAGAGGCAAAACAAACGATTGGCCAGCTCGCCAAGTTGGGGAAAAAGTTGAACGATGAAGCTCGACGGGCCGAGGAGGCTGAAGAAAGAGAAAAGGCTCTCCAAGCCAAAGTTATTCGGCTTCGATATGAGAATTCAGACCTCACCAAGAAAGTTTAGGAAGGTGAGGCCAGTATCAAGAGGGCTCAACTGGTCATAGATCTTCAGAAATCAGCCGAATCCGAGAGGGATAAAGTTCTTGCCAAAGTGAGTCTCCTTCAGGATTATGCTGACCGACTCAAGAGCGAGCTAGATGAAATTGAGAGAATGTCATCTCTATGCATCCTGAAGAGATGGGGAAGGCTGGACGGTTCGACCAGGGTTTTTATCATATGGTGAGGTGTACCCGGGCTACTTGTGAAGAGGCTCCTGACCTCGATACCCTGCAGGATTGGTTGACAACGGACCAAGATGATCCTACGTTGAGGGATTTCCATTCTGATCTTCCTTCCACCGAGACTCTGTTGACCGATTTCCGGGAGGACTGCATTAAAAAGGGGTAACCGGTCTCGGATCCTCCCCAGGTTAATGGGAGTAACCTTCGTGCTATAATGAAGGAATGGGTGGATCTGGCCGCCAAAGCTACTAAGGTCGTTGAAGAGCTCGTTAAGAATGGTGGGGTCGCAACTGAGGCTGGTGAGGAGAAGAGTCTTAAGCAAGAGGATGATCAGTACCCGAATTTATCTAGTGATCACACGGAGACTCCGCCTTCGGACAAGTGAACCTCAGTCGTTTGATTGTAACTTTGTTAACTCTGTTGGCTTTGCCTCTTTATCAAACAATTTCCAGTTTTTGTAATAGCTCCGCAGTAACTTTGTGGCTGCTGCTTTGGCATTTTAATGTATGTTTGTTGTTTTGATTTCTTTCAAAGTGTATTGGATCCGCTTTGTATTCAGTTTCGCATCTGTTCCACTCTGATGTTTGTGTTTTTCTCGAAATATTCCACTCAAAATATTCCATATTTTCGAGTGTGCTGAGTGGGCCCGATGTACATATATATGCGGCCCCGTTGTTTTTGTTGAGGTCGAGTGTCTTAGTATCAATTGGCTCGTTAAAAATAATTGGAATTTAAAAATCTGACTTGCCTATGCCGTACTCGACTAATATAAATTGAAAAATTTTCATGTGCGGCCCCCTTGTTTCAAGCAAGGTTATAGTGAGCTAGGTTGAAGCAACTTGGAGCCATTTTCAATGTACGCCCCCCTCGTTTCAAGCAAGATTGAGGGCATTTCACGGCAAGCTTGAGTGAAATAGATGTCGAGACCAAAAACTTGGTGCTTGCTTTTGAAATTTCCGATATGCGGCCCCCTTGTAACTGAGCATAGCATTTGTTGTGGGGGCAGTTCTTGGGGTCGCTCTATTTAGTGGCGGTAAAGATAAATTAGTCCCGACCTCTGATTGGCTAGGGTATATACACAGGTTTTTCTGAACTTGCAGTCACTTTACCGTGCAATAAATGTCGTATTGACTGCGGTTTTGATAACTATAGAGTGATTAATATGGCTTTTGAAATTCGAATTTGAACCGGCCGTGTGAATCCTGGCCATTCGATCATTTCAATCTCGACCGCACAATCATTTCTCCTCCTTTATAAAAAGGAGGGGCTTCCCCATTCTTTGTCAAACCTGCAAATCCAAGATCCAGAAGCAGCAATATTCTTTTTCTCAGAGCCTGGGCTTGTTTTGGATTGGCGGGGAGAATTCCATTTTCGATGTAAACTTTGATCTCGTCAATCCAACTGGGAGTTCCTGATTGGAAATCCATGATCTCAGTCTGATGGATTGCAGGATCGCACAAGTATTCCACCATGATTGAAAGTTAATTTACTCTTCCGTCTTCTGTAAACTCGGACAAGTTGTCAGCTCATTCATTTTTTCCCGTCTTATCTTTTTTGAATTCGTAGTAGCTGAAACCATTTTTCAACCTATGGACGAGTTCAAGGTATTTCTGTAGAGTTTCGCACTTAGTTACGTTTGAACCTGTCACCTGATGAACTACTAGTTGTGAGTCATAGAAAACTTCAACATTCTCCACGTTCATTGCCTTTGCAAGCTCAAGGCCCGCAATAACGGCTTCATATTCTTCTTGATTGTTCGATGCTGTGAAGTCGAATCTTAGTGCCTTTTCTATTTCTTTAGAGGTTCTGGTTCAACCAGTATAATCCCAGCCCCACAACCATTTCGGCTTACGGCCCTATCGACATATAGCTGCCAGTACTGACTCGGCCTTTGCAACGCGGTCATGGTTGAAGTGCTTGGTTGGTCGACAAGGTGTGAACTAGGCTGTTCTTCAGACCATTCTTCATTGAAACTCATTTCTACTATGAAATCTGGTAGGGTTTGGGCTTTGATAGTCTTCCTGGGCTCATAGCGTATGTCGAATTTTGTCAATTCGATGGCCCAGCGAAGCAGACGGCCTAAAAGATCCGGCTTGTGCAACACCTGCCTTAGCAGGCTACTAGATAACACTATAGTCATATACGAAGAGAAGTAAGCCCTTAGTTTTTGGGCGGCAATGAAAACACAGTAGGCCAATTTCTCTATATTAAAATGGAGGCTCTCAGCGGGACTAAGAGCTTTTGAAACATAGTAGACGGAATTTTGAAGGGTGCCGTCCTTGATGAAGTTTGTAGAATTACAAACAAACAAAATAAAATGCGGAATTATTATTGATCAACTAAATGTTACAAGTTGTGTTACAATGCAGCTGATCATGGAGTATTTATAGCTTCATACACCTCATGGATCAGTCAGAAGTAAGTTACAAACTGTTATAACAAACTATAACAGAATAACCGCTTTCTAGTTTACATCATATTGAAAGTGAACAGCAGGCTGCTGAGGCTTCAATACTGTCCGCATCTTCTATACTATCAGCAGGCTGCTGTTGTCTTCATAGCATCAGCAGCTTGTGCACTCAGCATTCCTTTCAGCCTATATACTGTAACACCCCCCTCAAGCTGAGAGTGGTACATGATCAGCTTGCACTTACCATTAATTTTCTAATAGATAAGAGAAAATAGGTGCATCCACGGCCTTGGTGAGGATGTCCGTTATTTGTTCTTTTGTATTGACTGGAAGAAGTTTTATGAGCCCTGATTTGACTTTGTCTCTCACAACATGGCAGTCAATTTTAAAATGTTTTGGTTCTTTCATGAATGACAAGATTATGAGCAATGTGCATTGCACTAGCATTATCACAAAATAACACAATAGGCAACTGAACTGGAATTTGTAAATCATGTAGTATAGATAAGCCACTGGATTTCACAAACTGCATTTGCCATGGCCCTGTACTCAGCCTCTGATGAGCTTCTAGCAATTGTTCTTTGTTTTTTTCCTCCCAGGAGATTGGAGCATCTCCTAGAAACATCATATAACCTGATACTGATCTTCTTGTTTTAGGACAACCAGCCCAATCACTATCTGTAAAACCCTTAAGCACAACATCATTGTCTGTTGGGAAGAATATTTCTTGGCCAGGATTGGTCTTCAAGTATCTCGGTAATCTATAAGCTGCCTTCATGTGATTTTCAGAGATAGCGGTCCACTGGCTGACTTAGTTGTTGTACAGCAAAGGCAATATGTGGTCTGGTAAAAGTGAGGTAAATCAATTTATCCAATAGGGATCTGTATGCAGTGTTATCTTCTAAAAGTGGTGAATCACCATGTTGTAAAGTTTGTTTGGACTCCATAGGTGTCTTAGCAGGTTTGGCTCCCAAAAATTCATATTCTTCTAAGAGGTTATATGTGTATTTTCTTTGTGAAATGAATATGCCTTTTGGACATCAACCAGCCTCAATGCCTAGGAAATAACTCAATTTTCCAAGATCTTTGATGGTGAACTGCTTGTGTAAATCATCCTTAACTTGCTGAATTAACTCTTCACTAGGCTAGAAACTATGATGTCATCTACATATACCAATAAGGCAATGAATGACGTTCCTGGCCCTTTTGTGAATAGACTGTGGTCATGTTTGGATTGAATGAATCCTTGAGCTTCCATTGATTCAGTCAACTTGCAATTAAATTGTCTGCTGAATTGTTTGTGACCATATAATGATTTGGTGAGTTTGCATACTTGGTTTGATTTAGTTGCTGCACAACCTGGGAGTAACATGATGTATGCTTCTTTATGTAGATATCCATGTAGAAAGGCAGTATTTACCTCCATCTGATGTAGATGCCAATTTCTTGACTGCTGCTACTGCAAGTAATGATCTGACCGTAGTGATCTTGAAAACAGGGGAGAAGGTTTCTTGATAATCAATCCCATATGTTTGAGTGTAGCCTTTTGCTACTAATCTATCTTTGTATCTCTCTACTGATCCATTGGTATTGTGCTTGATATCTTGATTGTAGGTCTTGGTCTCTTTAACAGCATCAATAGCATTAATGAATCTGGTATAGTCTGCTGAGAGGTTGTCCAGACTCATTACTACACTCAGTAGATATGGAGTATGTTGAACATTATGAGCACCCCATGATAAAAGGTTGGTGATTTCCTAGTTATTGTGGATTTTCTTAGTTGTGTGAGTTCAGGTGCATGATTTACTGGTTCATGCCTTTCATTAGATGTATCGACTTGTTGATCCCATTCTTTGGTTGGTCTCTTGACTCATTATTGAGTCATCAAAAGCGCCCATTTCTTGGCAAAAGAACAGGCATGTCAGCAAGATATCTAGGCTATCCAACACCTGCTGAAAAAGAGGATAATAAGTTTCTTGGAATTGAGTATTTTTAGCAACAAAGATATCTTCGTTGGCAATATCTAAGAGAATATCACCCTTAGATATAGTTGAATTCCCAAAAAAGACACATGTCCTACATTTTGAGTCAAATTTTGTTTTATACTGCTGAAGTCTGCATGAAAAAGCTAAGCAACCAAAAACTTTAAACACGGAATAGTCTGGTTAGGTGCCATAAAGCACTTCATGTGGAGTGGTTTCCTTCAGTAGTGGTGTAGGTGTGACATTAATCAACTTTACAACATGCAAAAGACAAAAACCTCAATAATCAATTGGTAGATTACTCTAGAACCTCAAACCTCTTGCAACATTTAGTAGATGCTGATGTTTTCATTCAACAATACCATTTTGCTCAGGTGTACTTACACAGGATGTCGATGTATGATACCTATCGAGCATAAAAGTCGATAAGTTGAAATTCTGCATCATTGTCACATCTAATTACTTAAATAATTTTATGAAACTGAGTAGAAGCAAATTTAACAAAGATTTAACAAGGCCAGAGGCTTCAAATTTATGCCTCATAAGAAAACCCCAAGTAAATCTAGAAAAATCATCTACAACAGTAAGAAAACATTGTTGTCCATTTACAGTATGCTATCTTAGAGGACCCCAAATATCCATATGAACAAGGTCAAAATTAGCATTTACAGCAATGGTACTTAAAGGAAAAGGATTTTTCTTCAGTTTAGCCATAGGACAAACATAACAAAGATCATGATTGCAAAATTTGTCATCAGCAGACTGTGAACTGATGACTTGCAGTCTCTTGTCTGGCAAGTGCCCAAGTCTGTAGTGCCATAAAAGTGCATCATCTAATCTATCAGATAGAGTGTGATTTTCTACAGCATTGGTAACAGAAAGTCTTATTGGTTGGTCCATGACATAAATTCCTCTCTGTAACTCAGCTGAACCAATCATTTTCTTGTTCTTGTCCTGCAAAACACACTTGTTAGTAGAAAAGACATATGCACATTTTGTATGATTAATTAAAGAAGGTAAAGGTAAAAGGTTATACTTAAAACCAGGAACGCAAAACACATCATGTAGGACCAGTTGAGTGTTAATCCTCATTGTCCTATATATGTGACAGAGACATTATTTCCATTAGGTAATCACATTTTTATACCAGAAGAAGGTATGGGATTGCTTAACAAATCTAATGATCCTACAATGTGATCTGTAGCACTAGATTCCAAGATCCATTGTATTGATCTTACTAAATTTAGGTCATTGATCGCGTGCAAAGCACTTACTAGCAATAGGACTAGGTCTATCGTAGTAGAGTACTGGCGATGCAAGGTCAATCCCATAGAGACTCGTAAGAACGTCTAATTATCAAGATTGAGCTTGTCACAATTAACGGTCTACGACCAACTATAATCTAGACGGTAGTAAATTTTCGTGCCACTAGTGCCACAAACTAACAATATTATGCTAGCTCAAACGAACGTAAGAGTTTCTAATGTATTAATTCAATTATGAGTAATTAGTATTCCCCCCACACATGCAATAGTCCTTCCCATTGGTGAATTTTAATTCATTATCAGCTACGGGTACAACTCCTAACCCTATCTACTCCGACCATGTAGTAGACAATATATACGCAAGCTACCCTTCTTAATTGGTCCGTAATAGCCCATACGCATAAATAACTAGAGCTGTCAACATTGAGCGCTAACTCATACTGCAAACCCGCTGCAGACGCTTGTCGACACCGATCAAAGACGTTCTGAGGGTCCATCAAGATAATTTCCAAACTAACAATTTACTATTCGTATTTCATGCTAGTTTTACGAAGGCATGAAAATAGTAGATCAGGCTACTAACACATAAATTAAAAGTATCGATCAACGTAGTTGGTGCCGATTTTCATAAATTAGTAATTTACTAGGTTTTCAGATCTAGCGATATAAACCGTCACAGATCTGAAGAACGCAACTTCTATTTCATGATTTCTTCACCAACGAATTAGATCTATAACACATGGGGTAAAATAAACTAACTACTACATAATTTAACTAAATAAGCAATTAAAACATACTAGTCGAATAGAACAACGATAGATCTACATCTTGGAAAAGATAGAAAATCATACCCTCGAAGACGAGCATAGATCTCCCTCGGATCTCTCCCTAGGCGGCGACTCCATCGTCTCTCCGACCAGAACTCATAAAATAAGGAAGAAACAACTTTTATTGCATAATAATTGTAGTACTTGTGTGCTACCAATGTTACATTGAACTCTGAGGTGATGCATCTTATTTATATGTACATAAACTGACTTAGAAACACCTAGTTCTACCCCTCATCCAAGAAAATGCATTTCAGAAAGATCTGGAACCTCGGTAAGTCGGTGCCTATCCTCGTTAAACCGAGGGCAATTTTGTCTTTTTTCTTCAGCCGACTTAGCTTGGAATGTTCAGGAATACCCTGGGCCCAATCCTTTCGTTCAGTCCACTCCAGATTCGTCCTCAATGCTCAGCGTAATATTTTGTATCCTAAAAATAATCAAATAATGCACGAAATAATATCAAAATAGGGAAAATAAACGCTAAGTGCAGATTTCTCGACTCATGAACCCGACATATGATATTCAACTTAAATGGTTCATATTTATAGGTTGAAACAACTATTTTTAGATCATAATGGATAGAATGTTGATGTCGTAGGATAGACTATTTTTACTGTCATCAACTACACCCCACTAGCCTTCTGCTCGTCCTTGAGCAGAGTATCAAGGCGGAATGTACCTGCAAGAACAATCTCCATCAACTACGACACATTCAATAAAGATTTACGATAGAACATACATTAAGCAACAATCCATAAGCTTCCCATTAATCACTACTTATCTTGCATCAATGTGTCATGTGATGAATCAGTCATGAAAGTGCATTCTTGAGGAGAGTCAAGTTGTATTAACACCACAATCTTAACATACCTGCGCATACACTCGCTCATCTTGCTTTCAGACTTGGTTACACAACATGGTACCTTAATTGGGTCGGGCGGACTCGGGGACTGAGCATCGCTCTTAAGTCCTCGTTTGTTTCTTTTTATGCAAGGGTCATGCCCTTTTTACACGAGTTTGCTTCCCTCACTTCCTTTAATGCATATATTTTCTATTTTCATAATTTTTTTCTGGCAGATTTCCTCACTTTTTTCTCTTTCTCTCACAAGCCTGTTTTGTCCCAGTTACCTCTTGTGGCATTCAAGTTGCTTCCCTTGTCTTACAACAATTTTTTAAAGTATATAGACAGACAAATAATGATTTCTGGTTAAAACAACTCATCATCTAATCTTAAACACTTCTCACTCAGATTATGTGCTCAAATATTGAGTGCAGTGATAGAATAACAATTAATAATTTACTACTTCATGCAACATAACATATGCTCCTTCTTCCATACTAAATTGAATATGTTGTAGCCAACTTCAAATTGAACTTGGGCTCCTTTTCCTCCGATTCCTTACTCGAAAACGTGCAATAAGCAAGCTAAAAACATTGTTAAATTTCAAAAATTATCCTTTTTTTTACTACCCAGCTAAGACGCCTACCCCCCACTTATTATAGGCGTTGTCCCTGTTGGGAATAAAATTTAGTTTTGATGATGATTCATCTTATTCAAGAACATACTTGTTTACACCCCATTGATGAAGTGCTGAAATTAGCTATTATAGTGAAAGGCTAAAAGATGTCTAGAACTGAATGTATAAGTTTTACTAGAGTCTGATAGTTGTATAGGTTATATCAGACAAGCACTTTAATAGATAGAAGTGTCGTAAAACTGAAAACTGGAAATCATCTAAGAAACTAGAAAGACAAGTCATCTAAAAACCGACTGAGACTACACCAAGAAGCGGCGTTCACTCGGGCCAGAAGAAGGTAAGTTATTTGAGGACATAGACTCGATTGACTTATCTAGAGGTAGAAGAAGCGAGGGTTCAAACTCGAGTTATTGAAGATTGAAGAAATGAGGGTTCAAACTCGGTTTATGAAGACTAAGTCGAGACTATAAAGTTAGAATTCAGGCAAGTTTGTGGTGACTTGAACTGACTTTATAGATTTTGTATGAAGACCTAAGAATCATAAGGACAATGAACTCTTAGATGATATATGCTTATGGTGTACTGATTAAGTCAATAATAATCAGATGAAGAACTGGAGTACTGATATTTGAAGAAGATTAAAATCTCAGTTAATGCTCCAATTCAGTCAAGAAACTGACAATTGACAAACTCAGTATAAAACTGATCAGGAAACTCAGTTTTATAAGTTAGTCATCCAACCAAGTGATATTACAGTCGAACGTTGTAAAGGAAGCAATTCTATTGGATGAAATACTGACAAGTCAGAATGGTCACAAAATATAGCCGGTACAAGATAGACGTTGATACAATTCAAATTCAAGCAAAATGAACGTTGGACTTACACTATAAATAGAGGACTTTGCACCCAACCAAGACCAAGAATTAACAAGATTACACGCATTTTTGTGCAAGAGTCTAGTTCATTTGATCTATCGTCTATATCTGCACTAACAAGATCAATCAAGAATTTCTTCAAGTGTTCAAGCTACACAGAATTTATTCAGAATCTGACACTTTGAAGAACCACAAACAAGAATCAATTTATTGATGTTAGGAAATCACTAGTTTAACGCAGCGGAATTTAAAGTTTGATTTCCTTTTCTAGATCGTTCTTCGTTTAATGCAATAAACACGTTAAGTAGTTTGACGGTTATACCTCAGATGATCTATAAGATCGTCTCTTTGACCGCCAACGGAGAGTAGTTCAATGTGCAAGCCGTCCACGCGTCCGGCCTCTATCGCTAATCCACACAAACCCCTCGCCGGAATCCTCCTTGGATTGCTATCGGAAAATCTCCGGCTGCTAGACCGGACCTTTTCTTCCCTCACAAACTCACTATGGAAGGCTCTCTATTTTACACAAGAATTATGAACTCTTGCAATTGTGTTGTACAAAAGAGCTTGACACCCACCTCCTATATATAGTAGAAGGTGGCGCCCCTAATGGTATGTAGGAGAAGAAAACCCTTTTCCAATAAAATAAGGAAAATCAACTAGATTGATTTATCTCTTTAATTATAATTTATTTTGCCAATATCATATATTGATTATAATTATCTTATTACCATAAATCTATCAATTAATATCTTATATTAATATTATGGCAATCTTATTAATTAAAGTGCACAATCCAAGTGTATCTTATACACTTAAAAGTGGCGCCCCATATGCCAATAAATTGGCTTCCGGAATATTCTTTAATTAATCTAATTTATATATAATTAATATCTTGTATTTAATTTATTCATAATAAATAAATACCACCATATTAATTTACCACTATAACCTTTATAGTCTAGAGATAAACTTTCCTTATTTGGTTATCAACTATAACCGCATTTTAATCCGACTCGATGTTCATTTGTGTGTGACCCGATAGGCTTCCGAATATGTTGGCCGTAGACACAAAGTGCAATTTACTAAAATGCCCTTCATGCCTGACGATCACGGGATAGCGTCTAACAACACACCGTGACCCCCAATCATCGGAAGAGTCAAAAGCAATGACTACTACCTTTCATGTGAAGCAGTTACCGTGTAACTTACAATCCTATCGCTGTAACAATATCCATACGATCGTATCTCGAGTGTCAATACATTAACGATCGTATCTTATAATCTGGATATCATGCTCTCTCGGAATAACACATTTACTCCTACTTTGCAAAGATTCTCGAGAGCTAGACATTCCTTATAAGAAGGCCATTTCGGATATTTGATCCCAATCATAGGATACGCGATTCCCGGACGACCAATCATGTATACTCCGCATGCTTCAATATCATACCCAATCACAACCGCATGATCGCCCCGTGGTTAGGAGAAATCTCAATAGTGTCAAAGCATGACAATCCACACTATGATGCCATGAAGACTCCGGTCAAAAGGATAATTACACAACCGCCACATAGTGTGACACTTAATGTAAGTGGGTCAGTCTAACGTACGCATTCTCTAATACACGCCCACGCATGGTCCAAGTGTCCCTACACTTCGATAGACGAGATCTATCCCTATCTTCTAAAAGATAGAAGACATCCAATACGTGCTAGTCTGATTATACTATCAATGTCCCATTTGATAATATATAAGACTAGAGACATTTAAGTACCAACCTTGTTATAGTGATTAGAGATCTCATCAACCATAATCACTATCATGGTTTCTCTATCACATATCGATAGTAGGGACGTTACTATATATATACAACAAATAATATGAAGACAAACAATATATAATAACATAAGTGCTTTTATTAATCATAATAAAGTTATGACATGAACTAAATAGACTGTAAATGACCCGACCCGGTCGGATCCGGTCCAACCCGATTGGGTTTAGGACACCTTTCCAACAATCTCCCACTTGGCCTAAAGCCAATCACCCATATGCCTAAGCCCGTGCAAGTGAACATGTTTCTCATGCTTAACTTGAGACAATGCCTTGGTTAACGGATCAGCTATGTTATCATCCGTGTGGACTTTCTCTATCTTTACATCCCCTCTATCTACTATCTCTCTAATCAAGTGATAGTGCTGTAGCACATGTTTGGACTTATGATGAGACCTTGGTTCCTTAGGCGAGATATCGCTCCATTATTATCACAAGTCTGAGGCAATTGGACCTTCAATGGAGGAACCACACCAAGTTCGATGAATGAACTTCTTCATCCAAATCGCTTCCTTTGCCGCCTCCGAGGTCGCTATGTATTCGGCTTCGTTGTAGAGTCCGCAGTAGTCTCCTGCTTGGAACTCTTCCATCTCACTGCTCCGTCATTAAGCGTGAAAAAAAATCCAGATTGCGACTTGAATTCGTCCTTGTCAGTTTGGAAACTGGCATCTGTGTAACCTCGTAATACTAAATCATCGTTCCTGAAAACCAGGAACATATCCCTAGTACGACTCATGTACTTAAGGATATTCTTGACAGCAATCCAGTGACCTTCACCTGGATTGGGTGGTACCGCTAGTCATACTAAGAGTGCAGGGAGACGCCTAGTCTTGTGCATAACATGGCATACATGATAGACCTGATTGCCGAAGCATAAGGGACTTTACTCATTTGTGCCCTTTCCTCCTCCGTCTTAGGACTCATTACCTTTGACAGGTAGACCCCATGTGACATGGGCAGCAATCCTTTCTTGTACTGCTCCATGCGGAATCTCTTCAGCATCTTGTCTATGTAGGTGGATTGCGACAGACCAAGCAACCTTTTAGATCTATCTCTATAGATCTTTATTCCTAGAATATAGGCTGCATCACCCAAGTCCTTCATAGAGAAGTTCTTGGATAACCAAGCTTTGACTGATTGTAACATAGGCACATCATTCCCTATGAGCAATATGTCATCTACATAAAGCACTAAGAACACAATGGCACTCCCACTAACCGTCTTGTAAACACATGCCTGATCTTCGTTCTTGATGAAATCAAACTGTTTGATTATCTCATCAAAGCGAAGATTCCAACTCCGAGAAGCTTGCTTTAATCCATAAATGGACCTTTGCAGTTTACATACCATCCCCAAAGCGTCATTGGTTGTGAAACCCTCAGTCGTGTCATATACACTTCCTCAGACGAGTTCCCGTTAAGGAAAGTGTTTTCACATCCATCTACCGATTTACGTAATCATGGTATCTTTGCAATAGCGAGCAAAATTCTAATGGATTTTAACATGGCAACCGCTAAAAGGTTTCATCATAGTCAACTCCTTGTCTTTGCTTATAACCTTTTGCCACTAACCTAGCCTTGTAGGTAGTCACGTTACCGTCCATGTCGGTCTTTCTCTTAAAGACCCATTTGCACCCTATGGGAACTATTCCCTCAGGTGGATCAACTAAGTTCCAAACTAGGTTGTCTTTCATGGATTCCATTTCAGAATTCATGGCTTCCAGCCATTTCTCTTTGTCATGCCTTAATAGCACTTCCTCATAATTTCTAGGGTCCTCATCTTCCATGAGATACACGCCTTGGTGTACTTTTCGGTTCACGGCGTTCCTGGTGGATCTTCGAGGTGCTAGTGTGTCTCTACGGTAGAGGTGGCGCCACATTTATATGTGGTGTATCTCTCTATTTTCCATCAACGGATTGTTGTCCGTAAGTGGTTCTCGAATTTCTTCAAGATCAATTTTACTCCCACTGACCCTATCCAAAATAAACTATTTCTCCAGAAAGTGGCCAGTCCTGGCAACAAACACCTTTTGTTCCTCAGGGTGGTAAAATTGGTACCCTTTGGTTTCCCTAGGATAACCCACAAATAGACATTTGTCATATCTAGGTTCCAATTTGTCAGGCATGGTCCGTTTCACATAAACGGGACATCCCCTAGGCTTCATGTAACCTAGTGTTGGTTTCTTCCCTTTGAACACTTCATAGGGAGTGGACTCAACCGTCTTTGATGGAACTCGGTTCAGTGTATAGGATGCGGTTTCAAGAGCATACCCCCAAAACGATTTTGGAAGAACTGCGTAGCTTATCATGGATCGTACCATGTCTAACAAGGTGCGGTTCCTCCTCTCAGACACGCCATTCATCTATGGCGTCCCGGGAGGGGTCCATTCAGGTAGAATCCCATTCTCCTTCAAATAATCTTGAAACTCTCCATCTAGGTATTCTCCACCTCGATCGGATCGAAGTGTTTTGATTTCTTTACCTAGTTGTTTCTCCACTTCACTTCTGAATTCCTTGAACTTTTCAAAGGCTTCAGACTTGTACTTCATTAAGTATATATAACCATAACGAGAACGGCCATCAGTGAAAGTGATAAAATAAGAGTATCCTCCCTTGGCTTGAATTGACATTAGGCCACATACATCAGTATGTATGAGCTCAAGAAATTCATTGGATCTTATCCCTTTGCCACTAAAAGGTGACTTTGTCATCTTGCCAAGTAAACAAGCTTCGCATGTATCAAACGATTCGTAATCGAATTAATCCAACATTCCATCTTTATGGAGTTTGGAAATGCGATTCTTATTTATATGACCAAGTCTACAATGCCATAAGTAGGATTCATTCAAGTCATTTGTTTTGGCTTTCTTGTTATTTATATTAAGTACGTCAACATTCATATCTAATATGTAGAGACCATTGCTAAGTATGCCAGTACCATAAAAGATTCCGTCACGTGAAAAAGAACAACATTTATTCTCAAACGTAAATGAAAATCCATCAACATCTAATGCAGAAATAGAAATAATGCTCTTCATAAGAGCAGGAACAAAATAACAGTTATTGAGTTCTAGTACTAGCCCACTGGGCAATGAAATAAAATAAACTCCTACGGCCAGCGCAACAACACTTGCTCCATTTCCAACGTGTAGGTCCACCTCTCCTTTCCTCAGATCTCTAGTTCTTCTTAGTGCCTGCATATTCGTACAAATATGAGAACCACAACCAGTATCTAATACCCAGTGGTTAGACTTAGAAGAAGTAATGTTGATCTCAATCATAAATATACCTGAAGTCGAAGCATCAGAATGCTTCTTCTTGGTACTCAAGAAGCCTTTGCAGTTTCTCCTCCAATGTCCGGTCTCACCGCAATGGAAGCAAGCATCCTGGATTTGTCTTTCCCTATCTTAGGCGTTGGCTTAGGTGTAGCCTTCGCCTTCTTGGACTTTTTCCGGGCTTTTGCCTTGCCCTTGTTTGAAGTGACCAGCAACACTTGCTTTCCTTCCCTACAAAGTGCCTCAATGAGCCTTCAACATGTTCAATAACTCCGCAAGGGATCAATCCATCTTGTTCATGTGATAGTTCATCACGAACTGCGAGAATGAATCAGGTAGAGATTGCAAAATCAAGTCAATACTCAACTCTCGTTCCAACTTATGGCCCAGCTTCCCAAGCCTCTCTATGTACCCGATCATTTTAAGCACGTGTGACCCTACAGCAGTCCCAGATGCCATCTTACAACTAAACAGGGCCTTCGAGACCTCGCACTCTCAAATGCGTAGACCGAGAAGCATAAAGTTCCTTTGGTGGACCATGATAGAGTAGGCGTCCATAGACTCATGTTGTTTCGTAGTTCGGTGTCATAGAAGCAAGCATGATACATGTAGCATCGATCTTGTCGAGCGATTTGCTTGTTGTACTTCTCGACAACATCTGCAGCCGAACCCTCAGCGGGCTTTTCCGGTAGGGCCTCGTCCAAGACATAGCCAATCTTCTCGTGCCTCAAAACGATTTTGAGGTTCCTTTCCCAATCGAGAAAATTAGTTTCGTCAAGCTTGTTTTCGATGATAAAACGAAGGTTCAATTTGTTCGACATTTTTCTACAACAATAAATAAAGATAGAATAAGTAAAATTCATGTATGTAAAACCCTAAATTTGCACTTAAAAATCTCCTAAGGTTTTACTCCCACTAGCCAACTATTCCCAATTGGCTTTCAAGAATTTGATTAATTCTTTAGTGGCTGGGATCCAATCTAGTCGCCTTAATCCCCGACGGTGGTCGATCAATCTCGGCAATTTCGAAAGGTAGGTACTCCTACCAGTCGCATCATATGCGACTCCCAGTGGTTGACTGGTCAACTCTTTGACAGTCCGCATCTCTATGTGGCAGTCAACCCCTTGTCTCTAAAGTCGACGGCCCGGACGGTGGCCAATCACCGAAAGACTTTAGTCGAGTCATAACCCGATATTCATATCTCGATAATAACGATATACCGTGGTAGAGTCAACTCCCGACGGTGGTCGATCGCTTGATCCGAACAAAGGCTCTTCACCGTCATTATAATATCGGGAGACAATTTTGGCTCGATTTTTGGCGTGGGAATAATTTTAAATTAATTCACTTAATTAATTTTGTTTAATTATGGTCTCATCTACTATGTGCATATTACTACGATATCATATAAATTAAAACAAACACAACATTCCGCGCATAAAATAACCGGTATGATCATGGATTTTTTTCTAGGTGCGGTTTGAATACAAACCGATTTAAACCGCGGGTCACAAACTAAGGGTGTCTGCAACCGCCAATAGGACCTTTATTGTTGTACGCCAATGGGTTCTTTATCTCTCATTGGTCTTCAACTTCTTGCTCCATTCTTGTTACATAGTAAGTAATTACACCCGCCGCACACGGGGGGGACTCAGGGAATGGGATAATTGCAAAAGGTAAACTAGGTCACGTTCTTCATAACGGCCTAGGACAATTTTTCAAAAACCAACATAAAGAAAACATTCTCATCTATCCTATTGGTCGAGTCCATGATCAATCGGGGTCCATATAATCACATTATATCTACATGTCTAATCCATACAATTTTATCTTATGAAAAAGATTAAATTCTAATTTAAACTACTCATGCGTCTTTATTTTATCACATCAAATAATTAAATAACTTTAATTAATTATATGACATAATCGAAACTTAAAATTAACATTTATTTAAATCGATTTTAATTTTAATTAAATTTGAGCTATTCAAAATAAAATTAAAATTACTAAGTCTCCTATTTGTTTCCTTTCCAAAAATAAATTTAGCTTAGGCCTGGTCACTTTCCAAAATCAAAATTTTGGAAGTGGCCTAGGCCTAGGCCTTTTACAAATCAAATATTTGAAAAGGGCCTAGGCCTATTCCAAATCAAATATTTGGAAATGCCAAATTATTTTAGTCTAGGCCTGGCCACTTTCCAAAGTCAAAATCTTGGAAGTGGCCTAGGCCTAGGCCTATTCCAAATCAAATATTTGGAAAGGGCCTAGGACTATTCCAAATCTAATATTTGGAAAGGGCAAATAGTTTTGGTTTAGGCCTGGCCACTTTCCAAAATCAAATTTTTGGAAGTGGCCTAGGCCTAGGCCTATTCCAAATCAAATATTTGGAAAGGGCCTAGGCCTATTCAAAATCAAAATTTGGAAAGGCCAATATGCCATATGGTTTCCCAATGGTCCAAACTATTTGAACCATTTGTTGGCCATATGACACAACTAAACAAACGAGATATCTATGCTCAATAAATATCACAAAACGAAAAGGGTCGATCTCCCCATTGGAAGAGGACAGCCGACAGACGGCAGCCCAAAGGCCACCGCCGCCGCCGCCACCGCCGCAGAGGGAGGGGGCCGCCGCCAGTCGGCCGAGCCCCCCATAAACCCTTTTTTTTTGTTTCAACGCTTCGTGATTTAAATCTTGCATCTATTGATTAAATACTACGCATTTAAATTATGCTTATTGCTTAAGCTCGAAGTCTGGCTCTGCTACCACTGTTAGGAAATCACTAGTTTAACGCAGCGGAATTTAAAATTTGATTTCCTTTTCTAGATCGTTCTTCGTTTAATGCAATAAACACGTTAAGTAGTTTGACGGTTATACCTCAGATGATCTATAAGATCGTCGCTTTGACCGCCAACGGAGAGTAGTTCAATGCGCAAGCCGTCCACGCGTCCGGCCTCTATCGCTAATCCACACGAACCCCTCGCCGGAATCCTCCTTGGATTGCTATCGGAAAATCTCCGGTCGCTAGACCGGACCTTTTCTTCCTCACAAACTCACTATGGAAGGCTCTCTATTTTACACAAGAATTATGAACTCTTGCAATTGTGTTGTATAAAAGAGCTTGACACCCACCTCCTATATATAGTAGAAGGTGGTGCCCCCTAATGGTGTGTGGAGAAGAAAACCCTTTTCCAATAAAATAAGGAAAATCAACTAGATTGATTTATCTCTTTAATTATAATTTATTTTGCCAATATCATATATTGATTATAATTATCTTATTACCATAAATCTATCAATTAATATCTTATATTAATATTATGGCAATCTTATTAATTAAAGTGCACAATCCAAGTGTATCTTATACACTTAAAAGTGGCGCCCCATATGCCAATAAATTGGCTTCCGGAATATTCTTTAATTAATCTAATTTATATATAATTAATATCTTGTATTTAATTTATTAATAATAAATAAATACCACCATATTAATTTACCACTATAACCTTTATAGTCACAGAGATAAACTTTCCTTATTTGGTTATCAACTATAACCCCATTTTAATCCGACTCGATGTTCATATGTGTGTGACCCGATAGGCTTCCGAATATGTTGGCCGTAGACACAAAGTGCAATTTACTAAAATGCCCTTCATGCCTAACGATCACGGGATAGCGTCTAGCAGCAACACACCGTGACCCCAATCATCGGAAGAGTCAAAAGCAATGACTACTACCTTTCATGTGAAGCGATTTATCGTGTAACTTACAATCCTATCGCTGTAACAATATCCATACGATCGTATCTCGAGTGTCAATACATTAACGATCGTATCTTATAATCTGGATATCATGCTCTCTCGGAATAACACATTTACTCCCACTTTGCAAAGATTCTCGAGAGCTAGACATTCCTTTTAAGAAGGCCATTTTGGATATTCGATCCCAATCATAGGATACGCGATTCCCGGACGACCAATCATGTATACTCCGCATGCTTCAATATCATATCCAATCACTACCGTATGATCGCCCCGTGGTTAGGAGAAATCTCAATAGTGTCAAAGCATGACAATCCACACCGTGATGCCATGAAGACTCCGGTCAAAAGGATAATTACACAACCGCCACATAGTGTGACACTTAATGTAAGTGGGTCAGTCTAACGTACGCATTCTCTAATACACATCCACGTACAGTCCAAGTGTCCTACACTTCGATAGACGAGATCTATCCCTATCTTCTAAAAGATAGAAGACATCCAATACGTGCTACTCTGATTATACTATCAATGTCCCATTTGAAAATATATAAGACTAGAGACATTTAAGTACCAACCTTGTTATAGTGATTAGAGATCTCATCAAACATAATCACTATCTTGGTTTCTCTATCACAGATCGATACTACGGACGTTACTATATATATACAACAAATAATATGAAGACAAACAATATATAATAACATAAGTGCTTTTATTAATCATAATAAAGTTATTACATGAACTAAATAGACTGTAAATGACCCGACCCGGTCGGATCCGGTCCAACCCGATTGGGTTTAGGACACCTTTCCAAAAATTAATTCTCTGCCCAACTTTGTTTCTTAATCAAAGGTTCAGACTGTGATTCAATCCGGTGAAGGATTTGCCAAGGACAGTTGTATCAGCAGTCGGGTAAATTGTGTTTGTGGTGGTAGCTGGTGAAGAGGCATACGTAACCCTTCAAGGGCCAGTGGTTCAAGCATTTGAAGAGCAGCAATCCCAACATGTTCTTTGACTGTTTAGATTGTGAAGCTAGGATTAGGCAAGGACTATTGTTTAGGACTTTTTGTAACATATCACCTCAAGAAGTTCTAGTGGAATTTTCCTCCTACACCACAGAGGAAGAGAGGACTGACAGGATTACACCACCTGGAACCTCTATAGCTCTTGCTTTATTTACTTTATGCACTTACATTCTTTTATAGCATTTAATTTTGTTCATACAGCATACTGAAGAACTGATTGTTACACTGACTCACAGCTCACAAACTGACATTCATCAGAATTCAGTTTAGCAAACTCAGCTTTCACAGAGAATAACAAGATCAAGAAAAAGGCTAAAAATTATATCCGCTGCCAGTTGACTCAGTTTGTTATAAGTCAGTTTTGACTTAGACTCAGCTCAGTCGGCTTAACTGCACACAAGTTTTAACTGAATCTAAATTGCTTAAAATCTAGTTTTTGGTGACAAGTTTATTCACCCCCCCCTCTAAACTTGTGTCGGCCTTTCCAGGGACCAACAAATCCCCAATGATCGATAATAAATAAAAGAAAATGTACTTAGCTCGAATTGAGTCAAAGTGAATCCAGGGAGCGTAATCACTAGCTCTAGGTCATCCATCTTCCATGTTTTTACCGCTCTCCGAAATACTTGCAAAAATTGTGAGTACATGCGAAGGGCAATAAGAAATTAAAATGGCGGTAATTATGCATACCGGAGGAATGCGCAAAAACAGCTTAAACCCTTTTATTCTTTATTGGGCTAAGAAAGACGCGAAAACTTTATGATGGTATCACATGAGAATTGTGAAGGAAAAAACCACATATATCTCTAGCTAGACAACCGAAGATATATGTGATGAAAAAAACCTTGCAATTGTCATGCTACTTTATTGACTCACAAGCAATAATTAAGGGTTTAGAAATAGTTCTGAGTTTATAGTCGCCAGCTCAACTGTGCTAATAGGGCTCTTTTATTCGTACTTCGGGTCCGTCAACGTAAGGACTTCGAACTCAGGGTTATAACTGTTCTCTGTGTAATGCTTCAGCCTGTGGCCGTTTACTATGAAAGTCTGCCCAGAGTGTTCATTCCTAACTTCACACACACCTGAATTGAAAATTTTCGTGACTACATGTGGTCCATACCATCTAGACTTTGAATTTCCAAGAAAAAGACGAACACGCGAATTATATACCAGCACTTTATCTCCAACTTGAAATGTGTGGTTGAGAATCCTTTTATCGTGCAGGTGCTTCGTTCTGTCCTTGTAAATCTTTGCATTCTCATATGCTTGAATTATAAACTCCTCCAATCTATTCAACTCTAGCATTCTCTTTTAACCGGCTAAATTATCATCCATGTTTAGAAATCTCATAGCCCACAGTGCTCGGTGCTCAAGTTCTACCGGTAAATGACACGCTTTTCCAAACACTATCATATATGGTGACATCCAAATCATGGTCCTATAAGCTGTTCTGTATGCCCGAAGAGTGACATCTAATTTCAAAGACCAATCCTTCCTTGTGGGATTCACAGTCTTCTCTAAGATACTCTTAATCTCCTTGTTCGAGACTTCCACTTGTCCACTTGTCTGGGGGTGATATGCTGTTACAATCTTATGTCTAACCCCATATCTCAACATCAACTTCTCAAACAACCTATTACAGAAATGACTCTCTCTGTCACTAATTATGGCTCTGGGCACTCCAAACCTCATCAAAATGTTTCTCTTAAGAAACCTCAGGACAACCCTGGCATCATTAGTAGGTGAGGCTACTACCTCCACCCATTTGGAAACATAATCAACTGCTACCAAGATGTAACGATTTGATTCTGACGATGTGAAAGGCCCAACAAAATCAATTCCCCATACATCGAATAACTCCACTTCTAAGATACTCTGTAGTGGCATCTCATTCCACTTAGAAATGTTACTAGTCATTTGACAGGAATGATAGGCTCGTGTAAACTCGTAAGCAAATTTATGAATTGTTGGCCAATAGAATCCACACTGAAGTACCTTTACTGCTGTCTTGTCTGGCCCATAGTGACCTCCAGCTTCTCTAGAATGACATAGGTGCAAAATACTTGGAATTTCATCATCATGGACGCATCTCCTAAGAATGGCATCAGGGCACAGCTTGTATAGGTAGGGATCATCCCAATGATAATGCTTCAAATACGTGAAGAACTTCTTATTCGCATTCGTGAATTTCGGTGGTAGGTACCTTCCTGCTAGATAATTGAAAAAATTAGCAAACCAAGGGTATACCTGCCTACTCTTGATGTATTTTGTCAGGGCTGAGATTCAACTCGAGCTACCACTGAGACGGCAAAAAGTTGTTCATTGGGAAAGCTCTCCCTGATCTCAGTCGGTTGCACTTCTTCCAGTAAAGTTAATCTCGACAGGTGATCAGCCACCTGATTCTCAGATCCTTTTTTGTCTGTAATCTCAACATCAAACTCTTGTAAGAGTAGAATCCATCTTAACAATCTCGGCTTAGAGTCTTGCTTGGTCAAAAGGTATTTCAAAGCTGCATGGTCAGTGAATACAGTGAATTTCAATCCTATCAGATAAGGTCGAAACCTGTCAAATGCAAAGATAATAGCTAAGAGTTCCTTCTCTGTAGTTTCATAATTTATCTGGACACTGTTAAGGGTACAACTGGCATAATAGATTTAAAGATTTTATCCTCCTTTTGTCCCAGGGCTACTCCAACTGCCGTGTCGCTTGCATCACACATAAGCTCGAAAGGTTTGTTCCAATCGGGTGCTACCAGAATTAGGGCGGTTATAAGCATTTGCTTTAATGTGTTGAATGCTTGCTTGCCTTCTTCTCCAAACACAAAAGGCACATCCTTTGCAAGTAATTCCCTTCAAAGTCCTAGAAACTTTAGAGAAGTCCTTGATAAATCTCGTATAGAATCTTGCGTTGTCAACAAAGGCTCGCAACGTCTTTAAGTTTGTTAGAGGGGGTAACTTCTCTATTACCTCAATCTTTGCCTTGTCAACCTCCATTCCTTTCCTCGAAATCCTATGACCCAACACTATTCCTTCTGTAACCATGAAATGACATTCTCTCAGTTAAGTATAGGGTTGGTCTCTTCACATCTCTTTAGCACTTTACTCAAGTTGTCCAAGAATTTATCAAAGCTATCTCCAAATACAGAGAAATCATCCATGAAAATCTCCAGAAGGTCCTCCACCATGTCCGTAGATAATGACATCATGCACCTTTGGAATGTTGCTGGTGCATTACAAAGTCCAAAAGGCATGCGATTGTACGCAAAAGTTCCATAAGGACATATGAAGGTGGTTTTCTCACGGTCCTCGAGGGCAATATGGATCTGATAGTAACCAGAATATCCATCTAAGAAACAATAAAATGCATGACCGCTTAATATTTCCAACATCTGGTTAATGAAAGGTAGGGAAAATGATCTTTACGAGTTCCACCATTCAGTTTCCTGAAATCAATGCAAACTCGATGTCCAGTAATTAGCCTCACAGGGATTAACTCATCAAACTCATTAGGTTGGACAATGAATTCATTCTTGGACACCACATGAATCGGGAAAATGATTCTCATTTCCAATATCTTTATGATTTCCTCCTTAACAACATCATTCAGTTGTGGCTTCAACCTCCTTTGTGGTTGTGCTACCGCTTTCTTCTTGGGATCTACAGAGATCTTATGCATGCACACCAATGGGATTATTCCTCTAATATCTACTATCGTCCACCCAAATGCTCCCTTATGCTCTCTCAATACTCTTAAAAGTTTCTCATCCTCTAAAGGTGATAGTAACGATGAAATTATAAGGGAAAGAGTATCACCTTGTAGGTACACGTACTTCGGGTGAGGTTGCAAAGGTTTCAACGTTAAGTTCCTTGGTGGCTCTTCTAGCGATGATCTTAAAAGCTTACCAGTTAATTGTATGTCCCAGAACTTGTGTCACGAAGGTCTATAAATTGTCCCTCATAAATCCATAGAAGATATAGGCTCTATTTCTCGTACTTGACCTTCGCTACACCCAGGCCAGGTTTCCTCATAACTTTCTTCTTCCTTCAGGAGCAAAGTCTCAGCTACTTCAGGGTCTAGTGCCATTTGCTGATATAATTCCAAAACATGTTCGTCTATGGAATCTAGCATGTAGCATGCTTCTCCTTCGTCTTGTGCATACTTCAATGAATTTATCACATTGAACACTACTTTGTCATCATTCACTCTCAGAATCAGCTCACCCTTATGAACATCTAACAATGCCTTGCTCATTGCTAGGAAAGGTCTTAATAAGATTAGTGGAACTTTGTGATTAGCCTCCGTGTCTAGCACCACAAAGTCTACAGGGAATACAAACTTACAGACTTTCACCAAAACGTCTTCCACCACTCCACAAGGTTGCTTCATAGACCTATCCACTAATTGAAGGGTTATAGATGTTTCATTCAACTCTTTCATGCCTAACTTAGGAAAGATGGAGAGTGGCATTAGATTGACACTAGCTCCAAGATCACACAATGCTTTATATAGGCATACTCCTCCAATTGTGCAAGGTGTGAGGAAGCTCCCTGGATCTTTACACTTATGAGGCAGTTTGCATTACAAAACTGCCGAGCATTCCTCGTTAAGGAAAATAGTCTCAAGGTCTAATAAATTCCTTTTGGTAGAGATTGTTTCCTTCAAGAATTTTGCATATTATGGCATTGCGGCCAGAGCTTCTACCAAAGGTATATTAACTTGCAACTTCTTAAACATCTCTATGAACTTTTTATAATGAGCATCATCATTATCATTATTCAGTTTATTTTCCTAGGGGGATAGGGTAAAGTGGCAGGATTAATAGTTACAGCTTGTGAAGACTTACATGCTGCCTGCTGCTGCTCTGCCTGATTGTCTGTTGGATTTTTAGACTCCCGGTTTACCGGCCCCTCTTTTTCTCCAGATTCTGCTGCGTTCTGCTGCTGACTGCTTTTTAATTCTTCCTGGATAGTTGGTATAACTGGTCCAGGCAGTTCTTTTCCGCTTCTAGTCATGATTGCATTCACGTCCTTTGGGTTCTTCTTAGTATTACTTGGCAATCCTCCCGAAGGACAGGTTGACACTTGTTCGGCAATCTGCCCTACTTGGTGTGATAGATTCTGCACTAAGGCTTCTTGATTGGTCAGTCTTGTATCATTATTCTGGAAATATGTGGTGAAGTTTGTATTCGGCCCAGACATGGATTTCGTAAGTTGATTGACCTTGTCGGTCACAATTGAGCTCATTTTATCCATAGCTGCTTCCCAACCACCTGACTTGTTGAATTGAGGCATGAATCCACCAGTTTGTCTTGGTCTCTCTCCACCATTAGAATCACTTTGTCGAAAACCCCCAGTAGGGTCACTAAATCTAAAACCAGGGTGGTCATGAGAACCTGGGCGATATCCGCCCCCATAAGGATTTTCTTGCCTCCTTATATAGTTCACATCTTCAGAGTTTGTTGCTTCGATATATTGTAATTTCTCAACCTTGGCAATGCGATCTTGTATGCCATCTATCTTCTTGTTCATCGCCATTAGCTGGTATAAGATCTTTTGAGAAATATCTTCCCCAAATACGCCTTTAGCTACCTTGGCGGTCTCAATTTGATGCGTTCCCCATTGACTTGTAAGTGCGATTTGCTCCAGTTTTTCGTCAGCTTCTTCATGTGATAGCAACGCAAAACATCCGTTGCTCGATGCATCAACTCTCATTTGTTCACTTGGTCGTAATCCGTGATAGAAACTATGCATTCGTAAGGGCAGAGTGATCTCATGGTGAGTGCATCTCTTTTGTGCTTCCTTAAACCTTTCCCAAGCTTCTTTGAAAGTTTTAATGGGTTTCTGCTTGAAATTCATAATATCTTGTCTCATCTGTAGTGACTTCCCAGGCGAGCAGTACTTGTTCATAAATTTCTGTAGTAGATCTGTCCAAGTTTGGATCGATCCTGGTGCTAGAGACAATAACCATATCTTCGATTTGTCTTTCATTGTGAACAGAAACAACTTCAGCTTGATGTTATCTTCAGGTACTCCTATTGGTTTGACTGTGCTGACTATCTCCAAGAAGTTGGTGACATGCACACTAGGATCTTCATTTGGTACTCCATGGAAGGTAGTGTAATTAGTCACCATCTGTATCACATTCGGTTTCGGGTGAAATACCTCAGCCGCATTCTCTGGCTGAACAATTGCTGGCACAAATTGCTAAATCATCGGCATTACATAACTCTATAGAGTTCTCCTATCTGCTTGTACCACAACTCCTGCTCCGTTTTGTTCATTTTGTCCGTTCTGTGCCATGTTGATTTATGTATCCTCCAAAGGTGGAATCTCTTCTTCCCTCTCGCTGTGATCTCCTTCGTGCGTACTCACATCATCCGCCAGCTAACAGATTTCTCTCGAGTTTCATTTCTCTTTGTTCTAGCAAACTTTTTGATGTCAGGTATGAATCTCTGGAGTTTTGTGTTAATCCTGAACTTCGTGTTACTCCTCAATATAGGACCAGTTGAGTGTTAATCCTTATTGTCCTATACTTGTGACAGAGACATTATTTCCATTAGGTAATCACATTTTTATACCAGAAGAAGGTTTGGGAATGCTTAACAGATCTAATGATCCTACAATGTGATCTATAGCACAAGAGACCAAGATCCATTGTATTGATCTTACTAAATTTAGGTCACTGATCGCGTGCAAAACACTTACTAGCAATAGGACTAGGTCTATCGTAGTAGAGTACTGGCGATTCAAGGTCGATCCTACAGAGACTCGTAAGAAAGTCAAATTATCAAGAATGAGCTTGTCACAATTAACGGTCTACGACCAACTATAATCTAGACGGTAGTAAATTTTCATGCCACTGGTGCCACAAACTAACAATATTACTGTTGGTCCCAGAGAAGGGTGAAACTATAGTCAGAGGGGGGTGAATGACTATAGTGGAGTTTCAAAAACTTTTCTTATGTTTTAAAAGCTTTTGGGCAGCGGATAAGTCCCTTCTTACTATGTTGTTTTCAAATCAGTTTAGACAATCACAGATATAAGTTATGATCTAGGCAATTTAAATAGATGTTGTAAAGTAAATTGCATAAAGTAAATTGACACATGGTTTATAGTGGTTCAGGGTGGTGTAATCCCTTAATCCACTCTTCTCCTGTGATGATTGGAGGAATTCACTATTGTTTTCAACGATACAATAGTATGATTGTCCTTGACTTCCCAAGCTTCACAATCTACAAGACTATCACTCCTTGATCGCAACAACTCGGTGATTGGTCTTTTTCACTGCTCCTTGAGATCAAAATCCTTCAGCAGCTATCACAGACACAACTCCTTCTCAGATTGCTTCTGATTCAGTTGCTTTATTTTGATGTGAATGAGATTCACAAACTTGCTTGATCAATCTCAGTGCTGAATATAAAATTGTAGTTCTGATGTCTGAGTTGATCTCCAGATAAGTCCTTGTAAGTTCAGAGAGAAGGCTTTTCAAATTGACAGAGTTTCAGCTTCTTCTTTTTTCACATGTTAATCATTGTTTATTTTTCTGTCAAAGCCTTCTATTTATAGCCTTGAATATTCTTGATTTGAAATTCCGTCCGTTGGCTAAATTAATGAGAGAATGATCCTTGATTTTATTCTTGATTCCCCCTTAATTGTATTCTCCTTGATTTTAGTGATTGGATTTTTCTTTCAAAATATATATCAAAAAATCCGTCCTTGATTGATCCTCTAGTGATTGTGCATTTAATGCATGATCTTTTGAATCTTTATCATATTCCAAAATCTGATCAGGTAAGATTTACTTCGCCGTTCTCAGAGGGGTTGAGTGATTCATCTGACTTCGCCGTTCTAGATCTTCCTTCACCGTTTTGTCTTCACTCAGCCGAAAGTCAGTTTACTGCGGCGATTCACTATTTTCTTCATTGTTTAAGTTTGAGGAGAATCTTGTACTTCATTGATCCTTGATTGGGGTGAGATCAGTGTACACCATATTTGAATATTAAGTTTCATTACTTCAAACATAAATTAGACTTATCCAAGGTCATCACAGACTTCCTTGGTTATAAGTCAGACCATAATGTCTTCATTACTTCTCTGCTGGTGCTTGGCTGGCTTCACTCTGCCGAAAGTCTGTTTTTACTTTGCCGTAAGTCTGTTTTTACTTTGCCGTTCTACCAACTAGTACAATACTTGTCTGACTCAACTTATACAACATGTCAGACTCTAAGTAAAGACTTATACAGAGAGTTCTAACTTATTTTAGGCTTCCTATAACATCTAGTATGGTCATCATCAAAACATAATAAAATGTTCCTAACAATTTCCCCCTTTTTGATGATGCCAAAACCCTCATTACCTGAACATAAGTGATCCAACCTCTTGAACTTTGTAGTCTGAACCTCTTCAATGTCTTTCCAATCAATTTCTGGAAACTTCCACTTCAAAGAGATGCCATAGTGAGTGTATTCGAGATACCCCTTGAATACTTTCTTTGCAAAGAGTTTGTTGAAATCTGGCAATGTCTCATTTGCCCTAGGTTCTCCAAAGTGCTTCTCAAGTCTCTCCCTAGCTTCAGCAATGTGTGAGTCAGCAAACTTGAGACTTTTGTAAAGACTCCACTGGTCTTGTTTGTTCATTCTTCCCATAAGGTTGAAGTATTTTGCCATACAGTTGAAGTCTTCTTGTTGTTCAGTTGGCAAGTCTTCTGGTCCTTTTGCAGACAGTGGTATGGCTGAGCTTGGTATGTTGTTGGTTTGTTTGAGAAGTGCAAACTCTCTTTTGACTTCATTGTAGAGTTTGGCCATATCAGTTCTCATCCTTTCATCTTGATAGCTTAACCAATAATCACATGCTTCATCTTGTGAGGAATGAGGATAAAGTCCTTCATGTACTCTGAAAAATTCTCTTACATGGTCCAGTACATCTGCTTCATATTCAGCTTTGCTTTGGTGACCAGTGAAAGTTCTGTGTTCCCCAGTGTATCTGGAGCTGCTACTGCCTCTGCTGGTGTTTCCTCTGGTGCTAAGTCTGTGTTGACTTGTTGATCCTCTTTGCTGGCTAGATCCAGGCCTTTGCTGTCTGCCGGATCTGTCTCTATCATCATCTCTTCTTTGCATAGGAAGAGGAAGTCCAGTGTAGGGTTCATTTAGGGCCTTTTCTCTTTCTTCTCTGGCCCTCCTTTGTTGTTTCTCTGTACCTTGCTCTCAGTTGTTCTTCAGTGAAGTTTGGGGTCTAATAGTTGATCCTTCAGGCTTATCCTGATTTTCCCTCTTTTTGGCAGCATCATCCCTTTGCTGGAGTAAGATGCTATTTGTGGCCTCTACCGTTCCAATCAGAGAGTCAAGTTTTGATTCAATAGATGTGAATCTGTTGTGATGATCATTCAGTTTCTCAGTGACACTACGAAATCTAGTGCCAAAGCCAATGCCATGGATTCATTTTCCTGGGAAATGTGTTGCCAGAGTCCTGCAAGATTGTTAGTGATATTGATGTTGAGTTGCCTCATTAAATTTCCCTATTGTTTAACAACAATATTTTGTGCATCGATGTATTCTGCAATGGCCTGGAACTTGTGCTCAATGGAGAAGCTTTTATCATTAAATGCTGAAGTCATGGATCTGAGACGCATGGCTTGATGCTCCAATTCTTCAGCCAGCAGATCTGCCGCTTTTTCAAAAGTTTCATTTGCAATGCCAGTGGCCAGCTAAGAGAGTTTGTGCCTTATGTCGGTGGTTCTCGGGTCCATTGCTTGTTGCCCCTTGTCTTGATCTTTGAGTCACATCCACATTGACGTCTAAATATTCAAGTATTTGGGTAGATGTGTATGCTGGTGTGGCTTGAGCTGTTGTTCCCCCTTTTTCTGTGCTGGGGATTGCCTTGACTGGAGTGGCAGCAGCTGAACCAGTGTCCCATATGTTTGGGTTGTCGATTTGAGTGTCAACAGACAGTGGTTGAGTCGCTGTCTTTGCTGGAGTTGTTGACTTGTTGGATGCTTGTGACTTCAGAAATGTACGGAGAAGAGTGGTATCATCAATTGCATCTGGTGTGGGAATGTCCTCTTCTTTGTCTTTATCAAGATCATCATCCGGATGATCATTATCATCATTGTCATCATGATCATCTCCATCATCTTGATCATGATCATCTCCACCATCTTCTGAATCATCACTCTCTGCCGAGGTGCAGGCGATTTTGCCTTCTTTGCATCAACCAAGTCCCATGAGGGATTCATCAAGGACACCAACGAGTTGTGATTCCCAGAAAATCAAATAGCCATGCCTCTTCTGCAAGCATGCGGTCAGAGTCTTGAAGCTGTTGTCGGGAATCACCTTCCTTCCACTCAAGATATTCTGCAATACGATCATCAATATTGTTTGCAAACAATTGTGCAACTTCTTATGGAGATTCCTCATCATCTCCAGTGTCTTCCTCATTAGGATGTTGTTCATCCTCACTGACATTGTCTTCTTCTTGTTGTTCTGCATCAGCGTCAGAATCCTCTTCTTCGTCTTCTACATCAATTAATTTTCCAAAGTCTGTCTTGTCCAGATTTCGCTGAACTTTTTGCTTCTTTCATTGACTGGTAGTGTGTTGTGTGATTTCTTTCTCTTCCCTTCTCCTACCTTCTTTTGTTGTTTAACATAGGTAAACATGACTTTGGATTCATGCAGTTTGTGGAGTTGTACAGTATGGACTTTGAGACATTGCAATAGATAGTGTAACTGAATCCCATATGACTTTTTCACCCAGAATTGTCATTTCTTTGTCTTTCCTTCTTTTGTCCCCTTTTTGCCTGCTTTTATTTCACCTTGGATTTGTTTTTTGATTCTCAAAAAGAAGTATTTTGCCCAATTAAATTCCAGATTGTTGTAGATGATTCCCTTCAGCCGCATTCTGATTTCTGTCATTACATTATTTGCTCCCAATTTTCCTTCAATAGTCTTGCCAATTAGGGCACTGAACTCATTGAACGGTTTCTTTAAAGCAGATCTAAGACAATTAACTTTTGTAGATCCTGGGTTTGCCGTTTTGGCAATGGTTGCCCAGAAATCATCCAAGTCTTGTGGTACCAATGTCACTTTTGCTTGACCTTTATTGGAAAGTTTAAGATGTTTTCGAATTACCTTTTCTGTAATCACTACTTCTTTGCCATTGACAGATGCAACAATCTTGTCTTCTTCGAACTCGTCACCTTCTTCAGCAATGAGCCCAGAGACGTATTTCATAGATTTCCAGAAGGAGATGAGATTTTCATAGCAAATGTCAATTATGGGAGGATTGAGAAATATTGATAATTTTAGGTTTTTGCATCCTGCTGCCAATCGTTTGGCGTCTTCATCATTTCAAGTAATGTTCTTCCTGAAAGAATGATCCAGTGGCGATCGATTTTTCATACCCAGCCTGGGTGTTTGAGGAGGATGAAGCCATTTTTGAAGGTTAAAAGAGATTTGAAAGTGAACTTCGAATTTGCAATGGAGATTATGAATTGCAAGGAAGTGTAAAGATTTCAGAAAGTCTCTAAATATTATTTATATATGATGATTTGGGTAGTGTGAACGTGGTTTGAATAATGACGTGATTTTGGGTATGTAAATCGCGATATTCGAGTGTAATGGGGGAGTGGATTGAGCTAAGTAATGATAGAGCCTGGGAATCGAGGCATTTATAATTCAAAAAATAATATGGTTACCTCCTTGATCATAAGTTGATCTCCACGTGTGTAATCTTCCACAGAATAGTCCTGCATAATTTCCTTATTCTTCACGTGTAATAAAAATTGATTTTGTTTACACTTTAATTTGTCCAAGTCTTTATTTCGGTGGAGTGCTTTGGCTGGTCACTTAGCCGATGTAATGAATTCTTCACTGAGCTGCTCCATTTAACCGTTCCTAACAATCAGTTAAGTTGACTTCGCTGAATTCCAGTGCCTTACCTGCTACATCTCATGTAACGGCAAAGGGTTAAACAGCTGATAAAGTCACTTAGCTGATTACTCCAGTTAGCTGCTCTTTGGTACTTAGTCAATTTCAATCATTCCTAACTCAGTTCTTAACATGCAAAATCTTTCATAACTGAGTGGTTTAGTGAAGATGTCAGCCATTTGATCTTCAGTGGGTATGTATTTTAGAATGACATCTCCCTTTTCAACATGATCTCTGATAAAATGATGTTCTTGAGTGCAACACTGGATTTTCAATAATAGATATTGCACTTGTGTTATCACACATATTGGGAATTTTTTTCTCCTCCATTCTATAATCCCTTAGTTGTTGCCTAATCCAAAGCACTTGTGCACAGCAGCTACCTGCTGCTATATATTCTGCTTCAGCTGTTGATGTAGATATGGAGTTTTGCTTTTTACTGAACCAAGAGACTAGTCTGGTGCCTAGCATTTGACATGTTCCAGAGGTGCTTTTTCTATCTATTTTTCATCCAGCATAGTCAGAGTCTGAATATGATATCAACTTAAATCCTCCATCTTTTGGATACCAAATTCCAACATTAACAGTGTTTTTCAAGTATTTGATTATTCTTTTGGCTGCTAGAAGATGTGATTCTTTTGGTTGAGCTTGAAATCTTGCACATACTCCTACTGCAAATGCTATGTCAGGTCTACTTGCAGTTAAGTATAGTAGGGATCCAATGATTCCTCTATACATTTTCTGATCAACATCCTTCCCAGTTTCATCTTTTCCAAGAATGACTCTTGCACACATTGGTGTATCTGCTGTGCCACTTGTGTCCATCCCATACTTGTGTATCAAGTCTTTTGTATACTTGGCTTGATTAATGAAAATTCCATCTTTCATTTGTTTTACTTGAAGGCCAAGAAAATAATTCAGTTCTCCCATCATGCTCATCTGAAATTTGCTCTTCATCAGATTTGCAAATTTCTCACATAGCTTTTCATCCTCAGATCCAAAGATGATATCATCAACATATATTTGTACTAGCAATGTGCTTGTTCCTTCCTATAGTTTGAATAGAGTCTAATCTATAGTTCCCTTGTTGAATCCATTCTTGATAAAAAAAATTGTGATAGTGTTTCATACCGCGCTCTAGGTGCCTGTTTGAGTCCATAGAGAGCTTTCTTGAGCTTGTATACTTTGTCTTCCTTTCCTTTGAGTTGGAAACCAGGAGGTTGTTCCACATAAACTTCTTCTTCCAAAAGTCCATTTAGAAATGCACTCTTACATCCATTTGATAGACTTTGAAGTCTTTGTATGCAGCAAAAGCTAGAAAAAGTCTGATTGCCTCCAAGCTACTGGTGCAAATGTTTCATCATAATCTATTCCTTCTGCGTGAGAATAGCCTTTGGCAACTAGCCTTGCTTTGTTTCTGAATACCCATTTTGTACCAATGATGTTGGCCATATCTGGTCTGTCAACAAGTTCCCAGACTTTATTTCTTTCAAATTCATTTAGTTCTTCTTGCATGGCTGTGATCCAATCTGTATCTTGGATTGCATCATCTATGGTCTTGGTTTCCACTTGTGATAGAAAACATGTTAGCATGTGCTCCAATTGTCTTCTGGTTCTAACTCCTGTGTGAATATCTCCAATGACTTGTTCTTCAGGATGATCTCTTAGCCAATTTAGGTTAGGTTGAAGTTGTTCTTCACTTGGTGCTTCCACATCTTCATGTTGAGCATGAACTTCAAATTCTGGTATTTCTTCTATTGTATTGATATGTGGCTCTTCTTGATTTTCAAGATGGTGATTTAAGATGGAAGCTGGTATGGTTGCATTTGTATAGATTTCCCTTTGTGTTGCTTCTTCTTCTTGATCTTGAAGATCTTCACCATTTGTATTAGTCTCATCAAAAACTACATGTATTGATTCTACAATCACCAATGTTCTTTTGTTGAGTACTGTGAATGCTTTGCTAGTGTCTGAGTATCCCATAAAGATTGCTTCATCAGCCTTTTCATCAAAGGTATGTGACGATACAGGGTTTCACTCCCTCCACGTGTCATCTATCGGTTGGTCATCACATTATAAAATAACTCCAGTATATCCATGACGATGCCCAGGCTGGAGGCAAGAGCCACCTCATAAATGCCAGGCTACGACGATCGACTATCGACTATCGAGCAGTGTAGGACGTTCAGTCCGCACCAGCTAGCAATGTAGGACAGTGATCCCCAGAGTCGATAACCGCAGGTCGGTATATCGACATCGAGGATAGAGTCCGCATCAGCTTACTAAGCCCATTAATAGCAATAGCTTGGGCAAGGGTCAAGGCCCATTTAAGGGTAAAGGTGACAATAATACAAGCCGACTTAACCTTAGGGTTTAGGCAAGTATTGTCATTATAAATACCCCATTCCAGGAACTACGTAAGGCTTGATTCCTGGAACCTAACAGGATACGTAGGCAATTCAAGATTCAGTCTTGGACTCAGCCGCATACATAAAATCCACCCCTCATTCCTCTTTTTGGCATTAGGGTTCTTGTGTGTTCATCATTAGATTAAATTAGGGCTCACATCATCAAGGTGACATAATTTGTCATCGTCATTGGCGCTAGAAGGAGGGGCCTTCTATTGATTGAATACGCAAAAACACGATGCCTCCCAAGAAAACCGCGGATCCAAAATTGCATCTAAAGCAGTCGATCAAGGCTCCCAGATGAATGAGCCGATCGATCCTGATATGCAAGGAGGCGAAGATCCCGCTTGGATCTTATTCAACACGATCCTCGCGAAACAGGGGAAAAAGATCCGATTTTGAATCTTGTTCAGAGACCCACCAACCAGAAAAGCAAGCCCTTACTCCAGAATATCGGGCGCTTGCAGATCAGTTGGCAGGGGCAAATTTGGAGGTAATGTCCAGGATAATAGCCGAGGCGATTCTGGTAGCGAAGGCAGCGTCGCCTTAAAGAAGCTATGGCGGAAGGCGGCCAGAAAGACGTAATGGACAAGCCTAAACAGACTCCTTGGGAAGAAATAAGCGCATCATCTAGCTCGGTGGAAAGGAAGAGGCACGAGATCCACCAAAAACACCAGAGAGGGGACGATGACAGCGCCGGGGAGGAGTTGAATGCAATTTTGGGAAAGAATCAGGTGTCGTTGTGGCTCGAGTCTCCCTTCACGAAGGAGATCGAGAGCTTTCCTAAACCCAAGGGGTTTAAGATACCCAAAATAGAACCTTATGATGGCACCACCGACCGGAGGACCATCTCCCGTGTATCTATCTCAAATGAGGTGGATGGGGCACCGATGCAATGCGTTGTCGGGCTTTCAAACGCTGCTCGAGGTCGGGCAAGAGAATGGTTCACGAAGCTACGACCCGGTCGATCTCCAGTTTTGCCATACTCGGTCGAAAGTTCCGAGATGCGTTTATAGTCAATAAGAAGTTTCATCTGAGTGCCACGCACCTCATGAACGTGAGGCAGCAAAGAGATGAGACAGTAATGGAGTATTTGAAGAGGTTTAATCTCGAGGCCATGCAGTCAAGGACGCAGATGACCGACTTCCGATCACATCGCTCGTAGTAGGGGCTGCGTAATACTAAGTTGTACATGAAGTTGAGCGAGAGATGTTCCCCATACCATGGACGAATGTGTCAATGTGGTGCATAGATTCTGCCGGGGGGGAAGAAGCGGTGCGGCGGCACACCCAATCCGGACTGGATGGAATCCAAGAAGGACACCGAGGTCGAGCGAACAGAATCACCCAAGAGGCGAGGATGTCGAGAGTAAGCCATCGGTTTGGGACCGTGATCGACACATCCACCTCGGACCGTGGGGCAAGAAGGGACCTCGCGTGATAAGGACTTTATCCCGCTCAATCGACCTCGATTAGAGGTGTTGTCGATTATGCTTTCAAAAAACTTGGCGAGAAACCACCACCGTTGAAAAACCTCGAGAGAGGAGGAACGCAAGCAAATATTGTGATTTTCACGAAGACATAGGTCATATGACGGAGGATATCGACGACCAAGAGAGATATCGACGTCTGCATTCGAGGAAGGAAAGCTAGCGAAGTTGTTGATGATCTCGATATGATGGGCCCAGGGGGCGTGGAGAATTCAAGAGGAAAAACTCCGATCAAGACAGGAATCGAGGTCGAGATGTCCAGAGACGAAGGGATCGGTCACCTCAGAGGAATCGATCCCCAGGTCGAGAAGGAAATAACAGAGAAAATTTTGGTCGAGATAGGTATGAAGATAATCGGCCAGTTAATTATGTCAACACAATCTTTGGTCCTGGTGAGAGTGATAAAGACCAGACCAGCGAGGAGCCAGCTTGTAGCTCGAGAGAGCGCAAACAGCTCAGGTTCACGACAGAAGTCGGATACGGCCCTCGAGATGATATCCCCAAGTCGAGGAGTCATAGCGAAGGGTTAGTTATTGAAGCAGTTATTAGCCGAGCCCGTGTATCGAGAGTCTGTATCGATAACGGGAGTGCAGTGAACATCATATATCACTCGGCGTTCCAAGCGATGAAGTTGAAAGAGAAGGATCTAGCCCCCATAGCATCTCCCCTGTTCGGATTCACGGGGCAAGCAGTCCATCCCATGGGCTCGATAAGGTTACTCTCACGATAGATTGGTGATGGCGAGAAAGGAAGGACACTTGAATTAAGCTATGTGGTAGTCAAAGCTCCCTCTGCGTACAATGTTATCCTAGGACGACCTGCGCTCTTCGACCTTCGGGCTATAATTTCGACATTCCATAATAGCATGAAGTTTCCCACTAAGGAACGGTTCCACGAGTAAAGAGGAGACGTTGAAGTCGCCGGAGTTGTAACTCTGTGGTCATGAATGGGAAGATGGCGGTTCAACAAGTTTTAGTCGAGGAGCCGATTCCAGGAGGAAGAAGAGGAGAAGAGTTGGGTCTCGGTGATGCGATTGAAAACGTCCGACTCGGGAAGGAGAGGACGATCAATGCGTACAAGTCGGGATTTGGATCCCAGAGAAAGAAAAACAGCTACTGGTTAAGCTTTTTATTCGATTTCAGAGACATCTTTGCCTGGAAAGCCACCGACATGCGGGGTTATCTACCGACATCGCGGTTCATAAGCTTGAGATTGACCAGGCTAAAAAGCCAGTCAAACAGAAGAAGAGGAATTTTGCGTCCGATCGACTTGAAGCTATAGAGTTGGAAGTCGGCAAGTTATTGGCGGCCCAGATCGTGAGAGAGGTATTCTACCCAGAGTGGCTAGCTAACCCAAAGATTAGTCAAGAAGCCCGATGGCGGTTGGCGATGTGCGTGGACTTCACAGATCTAAACAAAGCATGTCCAAAAGATTCATATCCGTTGCCTAAAATCGGAAAAGTTAGTAGACTCGACCATCGATTTTGAAGTTTTTGTTTTTAGATGCGTATAAAGGATACCACCAGATTCTAATGGACCTCGAGACGCGGAGAAAACTCGCAGATTTATCACAGATTGGCACCTTACATTTATGTGACCATGCCATTCGGATTAAAAATTTGGGGCAACATACCGAGAGGCGATCAATAAGATATTTGCAAGGCAAATTGGTAGATGTATGGAAGTTTATGTGAGCGACTTGCTTATCAAGAGTCGATCTATGAGCCGATGCACTGGTCGATGCTCGAGAGGTTTTCAAGTGTTGAGAGAAACGCAGATGAGATTAAACCGAAGAAGTGTACTTTTGGAGTTAGGTCGGGTAAGTTCTTGGGTTATATGATTTCGAAGGACGGGATTCGAGCGAACCCGGATAAAATTGATACATTGAAGAATATGCCCGCACCACGAAATATCAAGGAAGTACAGAGGCTCACGGGTCGAATGGCCGCTCTCAACAGGTTTCTATCGAGATCAGCACAGCGTGCATTACCATTTTTCAAGATACTCCGAAAGGCCAGCCCTTTTCATTGGGATGATGAATGTCAGACAGCCTTTGAAGAGTTGAAGACTTATTTGTCAGAATTGCCTACCCTCACTTCTCCTCGAGAAGGGGAAAAGTTGTTAATTTATTTGGCAGTATGCGAGGAGGCAGTGAGTGCGGTCCTAGTCCGAGAAGGGGTACATGGCCAAGTGCCAATCTACTTTGTCAGCAAGGCTTTGCATGGCCCCGAGGTCCGATACTCGCCAGCCGAGAAGTTAGCATTATGTCTCGTTCACGCCTCGAGAAAGTTGAGGCCCTATTTTCAAGCTCACCCCATTGTGGTAGTCACTGACCAACCACTAAAGCAAATATTGGCAAAACCCGACACCTCAGGTCGATTGGTAAAGTGGGTGATTGAAATGGCCCAGTACGATATCGAGTTCGTTCCCCGAACTGCGATAAAAGCACAGGCCTTGGCGGATTTTTTAGCCGAAGGGATCTCCGTCCAACTCGATCAAGAAAAGCAAAGCCCAGAGGAAAAATGGACTCTTCAAGTCGATGGCGCATCGAGTAAGGAGGGGGCAGGAGCAGGGCTCCTTCAGTAAGCCGAAAGGCGAGGAATTCCCTTACGCCTTCGTTTCGACTTCAAAGCAACGAACAACGGCGAATATGAGGCTATGATTCTTGGTTTAAAGCTCGCTTTGAAAGTCGGGTGTCGAAGATTTGTCAGTTTACAGCGACTCACAGCTAGTGGTCAATCATGTTAAAGGGGAGTATGAGGCTAAGGAAGAAACCATGAAAAATTACTTAGCAGTTGTCCAAAGCCTCATACCAAAATTCAAAACGGTTCAATTCGAGCAGGTTCCCCGAAGTCAGAACAAGAGAGCCGATGCGCTCTCGAAGTTGGCCTCAAACTTCATGTCAAGTAAGAAGGTTCTAGTCGAGTTACTGACCGATAGGAGTTACATCGAGACAGAGGCCCAGCCGATTACTCAGCAGGCCACATGGATGGACTCGATCGCCCTTTATCTAAAAGACGGAATACTACCAGCTGATAAAGTGCAAGCCAGGAAAGTTCGACTTCAGTCCACTCGATATGCGTTCTTCGACGACATCCTTTATCGGAAATCCTTTGTAAATCCATGGTTAAGATGTGTCTCTGAAAATGAAGGCGAATATCTCTTGGAGGAAATTCATAGAGGAGCGTGTGGAAATCATTGTGGAGCTAGAATGTTAGCTCTAAAATGTAAGTTAGCTGGATATTTTTGGCCGTCGATGCAACGAGATGCAAATAATCTTGTCGAGAATGCAACGCTTGTCGATTCATGATAATATCTCTCATCAACAAGCGCAAGACATGAATGTCATCTCGTCAAGACATGGCCTTTCGACCGATGGGAAAGTCGACATTGTAGGACCTTTACCTCGAGCTCAAATCTCATTCGTGGTCGTTGCGGTGGACTACTTCACAAAATGGGTAGAAGCTAAGGCTTTGCCCGACATCCGTGCTGCAACCATTAAAAAATTCTTGTGGGTCGACATCCTCTGCAGGTACGGAATTCCTAAGGCTCTGATCTCGGATAATGGTACTCAGTTCGAAGATCGTAAAGTGAGAGAATGGTGCAATGAGTACCATATCGACCAACGATTCACCTCGGTAGCTCATCCACAGGCAAACGGTCAAGTTGAGCAAACTAATCGACAGATCAAGCTAGGATTAAAAAAGAGGCTAGAGGCAGAAGGTCGGGATTGGGCAGTTCAACTTCCGAGCATCCTATGGTCTTATAGGACGGCTCCTAATTCATCAACAGGGGAAACTCCTTTCTCTTTAGTGTATGGTTGTGAAGCGGTGATACCCGCCGAGATCGGAGTTCCCTCCCCTCGAGTTCTGGCATACAATGTTGAGACTAACGATCCCGAACTCCGACAGGAAAGGGACAGTGTCGAGGAACGAAGAGAGATAGCCTCAGCCAGAATGGCAAGGTATAAGCAGAAGATCTCTCAGTACTACAACTCGAGGGTCAGACATCGATACTTCAAGGTTGGAGATCTGGTCCTAAGGAAGAACGAAGCAAGTCGACAAGAGGCGGTCGGAAAGTTAACCCCGAATTGGGAAGGACCTTATCAGATTCTCGAAAGTCCACCCCAAAGGGTCTTATCAACTTGGTCGGGCGGATGGGACTACTGTTCCTCGACATTGGCATGCCAACAATCTGAGGAAGTATTATGTCTGAGATAAGCTTTTATGAACTTTTATTTACTTTTAATGTTAAATCTTGTAATAAGTCCATGTGACAATCTATGATATTCTAATAAAAGTATGCTTTCTCGAGATGTTTTTCGTGTTTGTTAGGATTTATAGCCAAAACGATACAAGTCCAATGTGATGAAAAGTTAAAGGCAAAATAATCAACAACGAATAGAGAAATCCATGGTCGGAAATCTAGACAAGCCAAAGCAAAGTTAGCCTAATGGGCGATTTAATGCAAAGGCATAAAGACGGTTCGCATGGTCGGGCCAAAGGTCCAAGCTAAAAGCCGAACGAGCCCAAGAGGCAAACAAGGCTTAAGCAAAGGGACGGTTCGCATAGTCGGGCCACCTGTCCAAGTCGAAAGCCAAAGCGAGCCCAGAGGGCGAAAAGGCCTAGACAAAGGGCGGTTCGCGATAGTCGGGCCAACTGTTCCGGTCGAAGGTCGAAAAAGCCTAAAAGGCAAAAAGACCTAAAACCAGGGACGCTTTATATTAAAATGCTCAGCCTAAAGGTCAAATAAGTCTAATGGGCAAAAGACTAAGGCAAGCAAGTCGATCTCAAGTGCAATAAGAACCAAGGGTTCATAATACACTTGGGGGGCAACACAACACTAACAACAAGTATAGCAAATAAAGTGAATAGCGAGTAGCGAGCAGAGCCAGGAGCTCGACAAGCAAAAGACTAAGAAACATCAAGACAAGAAGTCAAGAAAGATGTCAAAATCAGTTAAAATTCAAGATAAAGTTATTACAAAAACAAGGCCGGTCGAAAAGACCAACCAAAGTTAAAATAAATGTTATTACAAATCGAAGTTTGAATAGCAAAAGAAGATATAAAAACATCAAGATCGTGGGTCGGCTTCGGAGTCGGCTCGGGCTTGTGGCAGGGTCGGATCGGCGGCGGTCGGATTGGCGTAGGGCGGGGCGAGGAGGAGCATACTTTATGGCCAAGGACTCTCCCTGCTTTGAAACTCCTCGGCATCGATCATACTGACTTCTCCGAGTCGGGATTATAGAACATAGGCGTGCGGAGAGTCGACATGTCGAAGCTCGAACGACCTCCTTCATCCGATCCACGGCCAGGGTATACCCACCCATCATCGAAGCCCGCATGATCACTTCTAGATCATCTTCAAGATTGGATGACTTGCGATACTCCATGATGGCCTCAGTCTTAGCCTCCTCGACCTGCGCATGCGCTCGATATAGTTCAGCCTGTAGCGCATCTCGATCTTGGCGAGCCTTCCTAGCTTCTTCGTCTGCAGCTTTCTGACACTGCTGCAGCTTCTCATAGTCTTGAGCGGCTTGAGCGACTCGACGACCGATCTTGCCTTTCATCTCGCAATCGGTCTAGCTCCTTCTCGGTAATGGCGGCTTTGCTTCAAGCGACCTCCAACTTACCTTGCAGCTTCTCGAGCTCAACGATCGACCGTTGCTTCAACTCGTTATACTGTTGCTCCACGGCAGAGAGTGCGGCGCTTTTTGCAATGTTGTCTTGGAGTAACACGCGTTCTCCTTCTTAATTTCGTTCGCCGACTCTCCTGCTACGGCACCGACGAGCGACCTCACGACCAACAAGAGTATGCTACAAAATAAAAGAACGAGTTAGTAAATAAGCAGGTATGGGCCTCGAGGAAAGCAAGTGTAAAAAGAGGTATCGACTTACGAGGCGATTCGATTTCAGAACGTAAGACAAGTCTTTGTCCTCCACACCAGCAGTAATCATCAAAAACCCACCCACACCGATTCTCGACTCGGCAAAGTGGCCTCAAGCAACCTTTTTCCTCTTTGCTTCTCGGCTGCTCCTTTACCACCTCAAAGAACAATGAGTCTTTTCTTTGTTTGCACCACCGGCTCTTCAACATTAGCCTCAACGTTCGAGGTCGATCGATGTGTTCCTCTTCGTCTTCATCTCAAGAGAGCCATATCGGACGGTTAGCTCGCCGGTGGTCGAGAGGCACTTCGGTCGTTCGGCTCCGCAGATGACTCGATCGCCGCAAGGTTGGTTCTAGAGTGGAGGACCCCCCCTCTCGAGAAGAGGAAGGCATGTCGATCTCACCATCGGCAAGTCGGTAGCAGCCTGACCCCCGAGAGGTGGTGCAGCTACGACCGTCGCCTCAGGAATGCGCTGAGGGTTGGTGACCCTGGAGAATTTGCCCATTGCAATACAAGAAAAAGACAAGTTAGTTTGAACCAACAAACAACAAGTTATCGACTTAAAGAACTACTAGTGTGTAAAAACAAGCAAATAAGTAAACATCCTACGATTCTCGTGATCAGGAACGTTCAGGCCTATATACGGCATGGGCCCAGCTTCCTCTAAGCGAGCCAGGTGATACAAGAGACTCAAGTCTCGAGTACACACCTCGAAATCATGTCCACTCAGGAGTCGAGCCTCGTGAGGAGCCGGTTCCCTCCCAAGCTTGTCTTGTTTCCCCTCTCTTGACCTCCATTGACCGATGTAGGGGTTATCAAGACCATGACGGACAAAGAAAAATCGAGGCTTCCACTCCCCATGAGAAGAAGGCCCCCTCGTAATGAACTCGTGGCGATTTGCTCTCCTCTGGAAGGAATACCACAACTTGTCAGGTGTGGCAACCATCTTGTAATAAAATCGGAACACGGGCACGGAGAAACAGACTTGCGCCACTCGACACGCTATGATGAACCCCATCAGAGTTCTGACGCCATTCGGGGCGAGTTGAGACACGCTTATCTCATAATGATGAAGGGACGGCCGAATCATTTGGATGAGTGGAAACCTTAGTCCGCTTGCCAGTTGATTTTCGTAAACAGTGCAAAACCCCTCTGGGGGCTCATCCGCGAATCGATGCAGGCCTGATGGGAGTCGAGATTCAAACGGAGGATGAATTATGCTATATTTCCCACAGATTTCAACAATATCCTCTGGAGTAAGTGTACTAAGACACCCTTTTGCACCCTTTCCATCCATCCTAGTTACTAGCTTTTTAGGCTGGTTAGGGACAGGAGGAGGGGAAGTTACAGGCTCACCGGAGTCTCCCCGGAGAAGAAGATCGGAGATGACAGGTGCAGGAGATTGGCTACGAATGGGTGTATCACTACCCCTATCTGATTCAGTTGCGCTACTACTAGACATGAACAAAATCACAGAAAAGATGAACAACACAGGAAAAAGAAGCTTACTTTTTGCGTTTGAAGATTTGGAGATTGTGATAATAGGTAGCAAGCAAGTTGGCAGCAGCGTCTAACCTCTCTCCTTTTATATATGAGGGCAAAAAGTTTGCAAATGATTTGAAGAGACGTGAGTTATGGGGGTTATAACCCCTGGAAATCGCAGTTATCAAGGCAATGACGCGTCTTTTGCGGGATTCGAAGCGTTTCGTGGGCTAGAAACCGCTCCACGTGGATGCTAGGCAGTTAGGGTTATGAAAAGGCGGGCTTTCTCCCGCCCAAAGAAACACCCAACTCGAAGACGATTCAAATGACAGACCCGACCTTGGACAACGGAAGTCGCCTCTCTCAAGTCTGGGGGGCTTATGACGATACAGGGTTTCACTCCCTCCACGTGTCGTCTATCGGTTGGTCATCACATTATAAAATAACTCCAGTATATCCATGACGATGCCCAGGCTGGAGGCAAGAGCCACCTCATAAATGCCAGGCTACGACGATCGACTATCGACTATCGAAAGCGATGTAGGGCGTTCGATCCGCACACTGGCTAGCAATGTAGGGCGGTGATCTCGAGAGTCGATAACCGCGGTCGGTATATCGACATCGAGGATAGAGTCCGTGATCGCCTTACTAAGCCCATTAATAGCAATAGCTTGGGCAAGGGTCAAGGCCCATTTAAGGGTAAAGGTGACAATAATACAAGTTTCGACTTAACCTTAGGGTTTAGGCAAGTATTGTCATTATAAATACCCCATTCCAGGAACTACGTAAGGCTTGATTCGTGGAACCTAACAGGATACGTAGGCAATTCAAGATTCAGTCTTGGACTCAGCCGCATACATAAAATCCACCCCTCATTCCTCTTTTTGGCATTAGGGTTCTTGTGTGTTCATCATTAGATTAAATTAGGGCTCACATCATCAAGGTGACATAATTTGTCATCGTCAGTATGCAGCTGATTCCTGTTTAAAACAAAACATTTTGATCCAAACATATGAAAATATGAGGATATTAGGTCTTCTACCATTCCATATTTCAAATGGAGTCTTTCCATGATGTTTGTTGATGATTGATCTGTTTTGTGTATGGCATGTTGTGTTTGCTGCTTCAGCCCAAAATCTCTTTGGCAAGCATGCTTCAGCAATCATTGTTCTAATGACTTCTTTGAGAGTTCTTTCTTCTTCTTTCGCTACACCATTTTGTTCTCCGGAGTTCTCTTTGCAGATAGTTGATGTAGCACTCCATTTTCTTCACGATGAGGTTACGATAATCTCATTTAGAAATTCGGTGCTCTATCTCGATCCGATCTTGATGATCTTCAATTCTTTCTCATTTTGGAGTCTTCTCAGCAAATATGGCAGCTTTTTGAGTGTTTCTTTCTTCTTGTTCATAAAAATGGTCCAGGTGTATTTTGAGAAGTCATCCACCACTACTAGGGTGTATTTCTTACCACTTACACTTAATGGTGTGACTGGTCCAAACAGGCCCATATGTAACAGATGTAGAATTCTTGTTGTTGATTGATAGGGCTTTGAGTTGAATGAACTTTTGATTTGTTTCCTTTTCTGACATGCATCACATAGACTTTATTTCTTGAATGTGATCTCTGACAGGCCTTCAACTAACTTGTTCTTTGATAATTTGTTGATGGTCTTGAAATTCAAGTGATTTAATCTTTCGTGCCAAATCCAATTTGGTTGATTGTTTATTTTTACAAGCGGACATGTTCTCGCCTTGGTTGCATTTTCCAATCCACCACATACATGTTGTCTTGTCTTCTACCTACAAGAACTACTGTGTTGGTTTGGCTGTGAATCACTTTGCATCCTTCCTTATTGAAATATACACTGTAGCCTTTGTCACGGAATTGACTGATGCTCATCAGATTGAAATTAAGTCCTTTGACATATGCTACATTTTGAATTTTTAATTTGTTCTTGAGTATTGTGCCTTCCCCCTTAATCTTGCCAGGGTTTTCTTTGCCTCCAAAAGTGACTTTGGGTCCATCAAATGCTTTGAAGTCAGTGAGCCATCCCTTATTTCGTGTCATGTGTCTAGAACATCCACTGTCTATGTACCAGACATCCTACAAAACAAATTAATTAAGTTTAGGTACCCAACACTGTTTGGGTCCACACCTGTTAGCAGTCATGCCACCCATACCACGTGTATATCCAAGAGTTCTTCTTTTTGGATAATTGAAGTCATTAACTTCATATGTATAAGGCATGGCAGAATAGCTTCTAATATTTTTACTGAAGATATTATGATACTTTTCTCTACCTTTTGGTGCATGTGCATCCTTCTTCACTTTCTAATATGCAGTAGGAAACCTGTGTTGCTTCATGTGTCTAGGAACATATTTAGATTGATTTTTCTTAGACCCATGATGCATATCATTCAATTGTTTCTTCTTGTATTTTGGAGGTGCAACATTCCAATCATCTTTTGAAGGGTAAAGTCTACCTTTACCTTTCAGAAGGTTTTTGTTTTTGGTTGACTGGAATGAGGATTTAGTCTGCTGTTTCACTACACTGGAGTTTGACTTCACCGGTGCAGGATGATTGGTTGGAACTATGGTCGGTCCCTTTCTAAATTTTGGTCCATTGTTGGTCCAGAATTTAGAATTGTGTTGACCATTGTTTCTACTCTTATCCTGACTATTGTAGCCAAGACCAGATCTGGATCCAAACCTTTTTTATGGTTTGTAAGCTGATGCATTTAGTGGTGCAGTGGTTATCTTAACTGGTGGGGAGATTTTCTTAACTGATTGGTCAATAACAGATGTATGATCATTTGCTATTTGTTGATCATTTAAGTGGGTCTCCTTACTAGTTAGTTCAGCTTTTGCTTTATCCAGTTCTTTCTTTAATCTTTTGTTTTCCTTTCTTAGATCCTTGCATTCCTTCTCCAGAATTTCATGATTCATTTCAATTTCATCAAATTTAGTCATGAGATTTTGGACTAGGTCTGTTGTATCTAATGGGGAATCAGAAGATTGTGCAATGTCAGATGTGGATGCATTAGATGAAGAGTGAGAGCTAGATGTCACCTCAGTTTCATTTGATTCTTTGGTCATTAGACATAAATCAGTGTCTGAGTTGTCATCTTCATCCTCATCTAAATCTTTGGTCATGAGTCATAGACATGCTTTTTCATTGTCTGAACTGTCTTCTTCATCACTATCATCTGAGTCATTATCAGATGATTCTTCATTCATTTCACTGCTGGATTCAGCCTTGAGTGCTTTCTTGCCTTTCCTCTTCTCAGATGTTTTATATTTCTTCTTTTCATCATCTTTATCATTGTCTTCAGGACAATCAGCCTTGAAGTGACCTTTCTTGTTGCAGTTGAAGCATCTGTATTCATCATCTTTCTTCTTCATGTCTTTGTTTGAGCTTGACCTCTTGTTTGATGATGAGTTTCCTTTGAATGGCTTCTTTTTGCTAAACCTGTCAAAACGTTTAACTAATAAAGCTACATGTTCTTTGAGTTCTTGTGTCTCTTTGCTGATACAATCACCAAAGTTACTTTGCTGGGGTGCTATCAGCGCAGTGGCTCTTTGTGTCTCTGCCGGAGCACCATCTTTACCGTTCAATTCAAATTCAGAGGGATTGAGTGATTCATCTGACTTCACCGTTCTAGATCTTCCTTCACCGTTTTGTCTTCACTCAGCCGAAAGTCAGTTTACTGCGCCGATTCACTATTTTCTTCATTGTTTAAGTTTGAGGAGAATCTTGTACTTCACTGATCCTTGATTGGGGTGAGATCAGTGTACACCATATTTGAATATTAAGTTTCATTACTTCAAACATAACTTAGACTTATCCAAGGTCATCACAGACTTCCTTGGTTATCAGTCAGACCATAATGTCTTCATTACTTCTCTGCTGGTGCTTGGCTGGCTTCACTCTGCCGAAAGTTTGTTTTTACTTTGCCGTTCTACCAACTAGTACAATACTTGTCTGACTCAATTTATACAACTTGTCAGACTCTAAGTAAAGACTTATACAGAGAGTTCTAACTTATTTCAGGCTTGCTATAACAGCTAGTATGGCCATCATCAAAACATAATAAAATGTTCCTAACAATTACGCTAGCTCAAACGGATGTAAACAAGAGTTTCTAATGTATTGGTTCAATTATGAGTAATTAGTTATTCCCCCCACACATGCAATAGTCCTCCCCATTGGTGAATTTTAATTCATTATCAGCTACGGGTACAACTCCTAAAACTATCTACTCCGACCATGGTAGTAGACAATCTATGCGCAAACTACTCTCCTTAATTGGTCCGTAATAACCCATACGCATAAATAACTAGAGCTGTCGATATTGAGCGCTAACTCATCCCGCTAACTCGCCTAGACAGCTGCCGACACTGATCAGCACGTTCCTAGGGTCCATCAAGATAATGTCCAAACTAACACTTCACTATTCGTATTTCATGCTAGTTGTACGAAAGAATTCAAATAGTTGATCAGGCTACTAACATGTAAATTAAGTCTATCGATCAGCATAGCTGGCGCTGATTATCATAAATTAGTAATTTACTAGGTATTCAGATCTACCAATATAGACCGTCGCAGATCTGAAGAACGCAACAACTATTTCATGATTTCTTCACCAACTAATTAGATATATAAAACATAGGGTAAAATAAACTAACTACTACAAAATTAAACTTACTAGTCGAATAAAACAATGATAGATCTACATCTTGGAAAAGATAGAAAATCATACCCTCAAAGATGAGCGTAGATCTCCCTCGGATCTTTCCCTAGGCGGCGACTCCATCGTCTCTCCGACCAGAACTCATAAAATAAATAACAAAGAACTTTTATTGCATAATAATTGTAGTATTTGTGTGCTACCAATGTTACATTGAACTCTAAGGTGAAGCCTCTTATTTATAGGTACATAAACCGACTTAGAAACACCTAGTTCTACCCCTCGTCCAAGAAAACGCGTTTCGGAAAGATCTGGAACCTCGGTAAGTCGGTCCCTATCCTCAGTAAACCGAAGGCAATTTTGTCCTTTTTCTTCAGCCGACTTAGCTTGGAATGTTCTGGAATACCCTGGGCCCAATCCTTTCGTTCAGTCCACTCCAGATTCTTCCTCAATGCTCAGCCCAATATTTCTTCTCCTGAAAATAATCAAATAATGCTTTTACAGACATGATGGTCTTGATTTCTTCCCAAAGAATCATTAATTTTGTAAAATATTGATTTATAGAATCTGTGCCTTGCTTCTATAGATGCATTTCTTCAAGAAGATCAGAAAGTCTTAATGCATCAACATTTGAAAACCTTGCAGCAAGATTCTTCCAATCTGCATGTGCATTCTTGAAATACATCAAACTTTGTGCAATGGTGTTTTCAACAGAATTTAAGATCCATGATCTCACCATTGTATCACACTGTCTCCATGCATGGAAGTCTGCTGAATCCGCTTATGGCCTATTAATTGTGCCGTCTACGAAGAAAATTTTATTCTTGGTGATAAACACCATCTCCATGGACATTTTCCATGGATTATAGTTGTTGCCATTCATCAATGGCCAAACAAGAACCAAAGAATGATTCTCATGTGGATGAACATAGAATGGACTAAGGGGACTTATTTCTTGTTTCTTAGCTGCCATGGCTATCCAGAACTCTAGAATTGATTACAAATCAATAATGATAGTGAAAAACGATAAAGAACTGATCAAAAACAGGGGGAAAGTAACCGTTTACAATCAAGGAACTGAAAACCTCAAGAAAAATGAAGATCACTCTCAAGATTCTTCAACAATTGGAGAGAAAATGCAGGAAAGCATTCAGAAATTCTCAAATTTCTACTCTGATACCATGATGAAGTTTGTAGAATTACAAACAAACAAAATAAAATAGGGAATTATTATTGATCAAGTAAAAGTTAAAAGTTGTAGTTACAATGAAGCTGATCATGGGGTATTTATAGCTTTATACACCTCATGGATCAGTCAAAAATAAGTAACAAACGGTTATAACAAACTATAATAGAATAACCGCTTTCGAGTTTACATCATACTGAACGTGAACAGCAGGCTGCTGAGGCTTCCACACTGTCAGCAGGCTTCAATACTATTAGTAGGCTACTGGTGTCTTCATATCATCAGCAGATTTAGCACTCAGCATTCCTTTCATTCTATATACTGTAACAATCCTTTTTAACAAGTACAACGGCTACACCCCGGTCTGAGGCCGCAAAATACAAAAAGAGTTCATCTCTTACAACCAGACCGACTAACAGAGGCGGGCTCGCCAGATAGATTTTGAGAGCCTTAAAGGCTTGAGAGCGCTCTTCAGTCCACACAAACATCTTATCTTCATTCATCATTTTGAAAAATGGTAGGCACTTGTCAGCAGATTTTGAGATGAATCTTCCCAATGCAATTATCCTCCCATTCAGCCTCTGCAATTCTCTTATACATGTGGGCTCTTTCATATTTAGTAAAGCCTGTATTTTCTTAGGATTTGCCTCAATCCCCCTCTGTTTGACCATGAAGCCCAGGGATTTTCCTGCTTGAACCCCAAAGGAACACTTGGCTAGATTCAGCTTCATGGAATGTTTTTTGACGTTATTAAAGGTTTCTTGCAGGTCCGCGACGTGATCGCTGTGAGCTGAATTTAAAACTATGTCATCGATGTAAGCTTCCATATTTTTCCTAATTTGGGAACCAAAAACTTTGTAGACCATTCGCTGGTAATTCGACTCCGCGTTCTTCAAACCGAAGGGCATCATTTCATAATAGTACATTCATCCGGCGGCTCGAAGGACATCATCTCTTTTTCACCTTCTGCCATCCTCACCTGATGGTAACCTGAGTATGCATCTAGGAAACTTAACATCTCAAAACCAGTGATTTTGTCAACCATTCTGTCGATCCTGGGTAGCTCACAGGGATCCTTGGGACAAGCTTTGTTCAGGTCGGTGAAGTCGACGCACATCTGCCACTTCCAATTATGCTTCTCTTGACGTTACAATGTTTGCGAGCCAAGTGGGGTATTGGAGTTCCATTACGATTCCATCTTGGCCTAGTTTATCCACATCAACCTTAATAGCGACCTCTTTTTCTTTGGAGAAGTGGTGAGCCCTTTGCTAAATGGGTTTGAAGTTAGGGTCAACATTAAGGTGGTGTAGTGCTATTTCGGCTCAACACCGCTCTGTTAGTGACAACCAAAGTGAAGGCATCTAAGTTTGCCTTGAGCAGCGATATCAGCTTCTCCTTCTCTTGCTCATCCAACCTACCTTCAATATTCCTTTTCTGGTCTGGGTATGCTTCATTTATGACTACCTCGATTAGCTCATCTTGGGCGGTAAAATCTGGCTCGTCCCTTACCTACAGAGTGTCGTATATGACCTTCTTGAGTCCAATCTCATCCACTACAGGCCGGCTTATACCTCTTCATTTATCTCTTTACTCAATCCGTTTTCCTGATCTGAGCCTTCCATACTTCTGACCTCTTTTACCATATTTAACTGACCCGAGCCTGATGCGGCTCCAACATCCTCAATTTTAGGCCTATTATACTGACCCTGGGTCAAATAATCAGTTCAATTTTTGGTAATATGATCGAGTAGGAGGTGGGGCCGATTGACGACGATTCCGATTCCATTGTCTGTGTGCGAACTTGGCCCTATGGTGCGGTACCAAAACTACCATCTGAAATTTTCAAAGTGCAGGGACCCAGGATCGCCATGTAGTGGGAATGTAAATCGACCACAAGAAAGTTTACTTTTTCAATTCGGATTGGCTCAAAATATTCGATCTCGACATCCAGATCGATCACGCCCATAAATTTGATTTTGTCATTAGAGAATTCCTCAAGCATTCCAAACTACGGCCTAAGCCTCGATTTCCCATAACCAATATGTTGTAGCGTTTCCCAATAAATGATGTCTTGGCCAGCTCCGGCATCTACAAAACCCTGATTACTCTAAAGTTGTTGATCCCGACCTCAACCACAATAGGTAGCTCCATTGCCCCTGGCGGGCCCGCTAGTTCGCTTCGCGTAAAAGTTATGGCATGTTCTGACTTGCCCAAAACGATGGGTTTTTCATAACTCCTGACATTGATAGAAATGATCTGATCTTTGAGCTGATTTTTCAGGGAAAATTCTTCAATAATCCCTCTGATCTCATTTGCATACTTGCGGGGCTGCCTGTCATTCCTGTTAGCCATGTCGTTTTTCTTGTATTTGTCCTGAGAACCCTCTCTGATCATTTTTTTCTATTATTCTCCTCAAGGTGATCATTCATATGTTATGTGACCGTGGTCCTAATGGAAATCATAGTCTGGTCGTGATACTTCAGATCGGCCTTCATGGACCTAGGTTTCTCTATATGATCATGGATCTCAAACAGAATCTGTGAGGGTTTTGTGTTCAAGGGGATGAATTCCTTTTCGTCAAACTTGACGGGTTTTTTGACTTCAAGATCATCCTTCTTCCTGCGGTCCTCTCTCTGATCCTCTCTGCGATCCTCTTTGTGGTCTTGATTATGATCGCTCCTTACTTTTCCCTTCCATGAGGGTGAGGGCACCGCCTCATTCAAACCATATTTTCGGACCTGATCTAGAAATCGCGTAGGCTTTTCAGAGGATTGATGGAGAAGTGCATCTTCATGGGACCTTTAGTGATTCCAGTGAGGAAACTCAGTTTGACCTCAGGATCTGGTATATTCTTTGTCTGATCATATACGCGCATGAATTTTTCGTAATAACTATTGTTCGACTCGTTTTCCCCTTCGTGGATGTCATATAGGTCCTCGATTGTTTTCTTTGGCCTATCCGCCATTTCAAACTCTACTAAAAACTTATTTTTCAAATCATTCCAATTATGAATTGGTCCTTGAGCTAGACCGCGGACCCACAATGTGGCCCACTCTTGCATACTGCCTATCAGGGCTATGCACTAGGCAAATTTGTTGTTTGTCACCAGTATGATCTGGCTCTCGAATGAAGTTATCCACTCATATGGGTAAGATGTCCCTTGATAGTAATGATACTGTGGATAGGTGACTTTCTCCGAGGGCAGTGAGCTTAAAATATGCTCAGAGAGTACGCTGATTCCTGAGGTCTGCTTGGCCTCGTCTGATGGCCTTGACCTTTGTAACTCATCAATTTGCCTCTACATTCTCTCGAGTTTGTCATCTGTGGCGGGCATGACTGTTTGTCTTATCGCATCCTTAGAGTCGGCATAGTACACTGACTCCACCTCCTGTTCGTCCCGCCTGCCTTTTATGATTTCGTGGGCATCACGGTCCCGGCCTTCACGGCGCGGTGCAACATTTCTCTCGAAGGTTAGGGGGCCTAGCCTCTGGTGAACCATTCTTTTTTCAGCATGGCCCAAATGCTAGAGAACGGACCTTCTCTCAATGGTCTTTTGGGGGCCTGCTTGCAGCCCTTAGCACCTGATGAATGCATGCTTTCCTCAATTTCAATGTACTGAGTTTTTCCTGGTTGTTCTTTTTGTAGTGCCCCAGTTTGTGGGCTGACACCTGCCTTCAGTGGTGGCAGGATTGATTTAGGAGGCAGGCCCATGGATATGAGGATTTCAATGGCCAAGAACAGGTTTTCGATGTAATTGGCATAATTCTAGGCAGCTATCGCCTCAGGGTCATTAACATCGGGTATCTTTTCTAGAATTATCTCATGGCCCCGTTGTGGTCTCGAGGTGCCAATAGCTGCCTTCTCACGAGCGTGTCTAATGCGGACTGGCTCTGAGATCACAACGGGCTCTCTAGCTTTGTCTTTTGTTCTAATTGCGCCTAGCATCATTGGCCCTTTCTTCCTGTTGGGATGGATCCTGATTCACAGTCAGATTTTCAAGTGTTTTCTCCACGTTCCTTCCATATGGAGGATCCTGAGTAGTTTCTTTTCCTGGTGTAATAGGTACTATCTGTGAGTTTTTACTGCCTACCATGTGGCAACACCTGATTCGTTGTCTGTGTTGAAATCCAAAAAGTACACTGACACATAACCAACTCGTCCTCTAATACTCACCAACCTTGTACTATCTGATTTTTAGGCGACGGGTTCAGAATATTATCGAAAGGGACCTTTCCGGTGGGCAGAGGACGGTCTGACGTACGGAATATCAGAAATTCTAGGACGACTGGGACGAATCAGCCGGGAAGTCCAAGATATACTGATTTTTTATGGTTCCGACTAACCCAAATTTCAACAAAATTCCTAGAATATATAATCAACAAGCCCAAAATATGCAGAAATTATCCTCACTTCAATACGAGTCTACATATTGTAGCTAAAGCATGCAAGCCATATTTACACCAAAAGTTTTGCTCTTAACACAAATATGACGATTTCTCAAACGCAAACTTAGCAAACAGGGTGTTCTTGTTTGTTCTAACAGGTGTAAAGCTCAAGATAACAAGTGCTAGCTCCAAAATAAACTTTTCGGCAAGGAAAAGTGAGGAAAAGGACTCCAACGAGTTCCTTGAACAGAATCAACAAGAGTGGTGATGATTCAAATGCAAACTCGTTATTTTTTAGCAAGGTTCAAGGAGTTTACCTTATGTTCTGGACTGATAACGAAGATTTCCACTTAGCTGAGTGAGAGTTGAGAGCTTTTTGATAAAGAAATCGTGAAGCTGTCTGGGGAAGATGGTGTAGATATTCCTGGAGCCGCCATGAAAGTGGGAAATGACGGATGTGCCGTACGCCGGCGAAAAGCTGAAAGCTTGCTTTCCCGGTAACAGAGCGAACTGATAATGTCGAAATTATCACGGTGTTTCAGCAGTGGTTAAATGAGTGGATATCTGGCTGTTTGATGATGTAAGAATGGTGGTGCACGGTGGTGTTGTGGGATTTGTGGTGCTGAAAATGGTGGGGCAAGTACAATCAAGCTGGAGTAGTAAAATTTGTAGAGTTTGGCCTGGTTTTGTATTAATTGTGTCTATATTTCATAGGATACAACGAGCCCGATTTATAGGGAAGAAACCGAATTTAGTTTGGTTTAATTACAATAAAGGACTAGCAGTACTGCTAGATCTAAGCCCAACTAGTGAGCCCGTGTAGGGTCCGATGAATGGCGGCCTTGGTGACCTCTCGTCATGCCAAAATCGTCCATAGCTTCTTTCTCTAAGTGTTATGGGCTCGGATCTTTTGCTGACTTAATTTCCCGATGTCCCATCGAGCTGACATGCCGAAGACTGGGTCCGATGCTCCGCTGGTCCACATTGGCTGATTGATTTACGGACGGTGGTGGCCAATGGCCTTGTCCGCTACTTTGGTAGCCGGACGAACCCGAAAAAGGATCCACGGGCGGTATTGTAGTTCGGGCATATGAAACCCAAAAATTGCAAAAGGGATCAAATACCTTGTGCCCAGGAAAATCCATGTCCATCTACATCTCCATCATGTCCCATTTTCTTGGAGATATTTTTCTGAATCCGCCTAAAAAATCAAAGGTACGTGTTTGAAAAAGGAGTTTCCATACAATGTAATAGCAGCAGGTGGCCCGAAATCGAAGGGCGATGATTGGTGGAAGGCTTTTTCGGCGGGTTAGAGATGTGGAGGGATGGGTGAGGGATTGCTGGAAGGGTGAGGTTGAGCTGCCATGGCCGGGGAGTTTACAGTTAAAAATGATGTTCCGCATTTGTAACAAAGGGTAATTTAAGAAAGATAGAAAAAATATGTCCTTATTAAAGATGATTTTTTTTGGTGTCTCTGTCATTAATAGCGTCATCCATTGTCATAACATAAAATTATTCAAAAAAAAAACTGAAATAAAAGTTCATAAATTAAGGGGTTCTAAAGACACCCGTATTTTTTTTATTTCTGGAACCACATTACTCCCGGTACCATAAAAAATTACTCCGACACCACGATGATTTTTTATGAAGGGAACATCAGTGGCACTGACGTTGCTATTGTAAACCAACGTCAGTGCCGCTGACAATGACGTTGCTATGCAAAAACGAACATCAGTGAAAAGTCAGTGGACTGACGTTTCTCAGTCAGCGGGTGCCTTTAGAATCCCTAAGCCTTGTTTGGTTTCGGGTGTGGTTGGATCCATTTGGATCCAACTCAATATTTTATTTATTCCACTATCTTATTTATCATTTTGTTATTAATTTTATTATTTTATTATAAATTCTTTTATCAATCATTCAACATCAACAAATAAAATAATATTAATCAATTCACTTTATTCACCCACTACACTATTTAACCATTATTTTTTCAATATAATATTTCATTAAAATTTCTCTCAGCAATCATTTCTTCAACTACACAAATTTCAACATAACATTTCAATTTTATAATTATTATTTCACTATATTTTATTGGGACAATTATTGAAAATGACACATATTGGACTTAATTAGGCAAAAATCACACTTAAAACAAACACTTAGTTATAAAGACAAAAAATTCACAAATGGACCAAATTAGCCCCAGGAAATACGTACAGTTAACAACAATTACACATAAAGCGTGAAATGGAAAACGAACAGCCTCTATGTAGAAAAACATGGAAAAAAATTGAAGATCATTGATTCAAGAAGAAAATCTGCTAAATCCGAAGCCAAATCGGACGAAAACTCAAGGAGAAAGCAGCGAAATTAGAAGAAAATCGGAACAAAATCACAAAGAAGAAGTCTCGATTCATAAAGTGACTGAACAATGGCGTGGAGGAAGCAAGTAATTTCAGTAGAGAAGAGAAGAGCTGGACAAAAATCGAAGAAAGAAGGAGCAAAAAAAGAAGAAGAAAACTGGGTAAGTATCTATTCAAACTGAACATGCAACAAAAAAAATACGATTTTCTATACTCAATTGCGATTTAGGGCATAAGTGTAAACCCTTGGGTGAAATTGTACTGGAAATCATACTAGAGAGTGTTTTCTATACTGCATTATAATGATATGTAAAGATGAAGTCACTGCATTGTGATACAAATAAGTTTTGTGTTTACATGCTTGGAACTAAATTGCACTAAATACTAGAGAAATATAATGTCACTGCATAAGGAATCAAGGCAGAGGTGTAAATTACATCTCTGTGTTTTTATCCAAATGAAAACTCTAATGTCACTGCATAATAATGTTGAAAACATCATGTCATTGCATTCAAAAGAAGTAGAATGGCATGTCAATGAATAATGAGTCCACTTTATACTCCATTATAATGTTATGTAAAGATGAAGTCACTGCATTGTGATACAAATAGTTTTGTGTGTACATGCTTAGAACTAAATTACAGTAAGTAATAGAGAAACATAATGTCATTGTATAAGGAATCAAGGCAGAGCTGTAAATTACATGCCTGTGTTTTTATTCGAATGAAAACTTTGATGTCACTGCATAATATTGTTGAAAACATCATGTCATTGCATTCAAAAGAAGTAGAATGTCATGCCAATGAATAATGAATCCACTTTATGAAAAGTTTTTGAAGTGCAAACATGATGCCACTGAAAAAATTATGGCAGAGGTGTAGAGATTGGACAAAATTGTAGTTCTAAGTGTTTTGTGCATTTTGATTCAAATAAGTTTTGTATTTACATGATTGGAAGTATATTGCAAGAAATACTAGAGAAATATCTGTTAGTAATACCATTATGAGATTATATTTATCTCCTCACGAGAATGATAATAAGCGTCCACTGATAGAATCATTACATATGGATTAATCCTCCATAGACTGTTCATTCTAAATCGGGAAGTTACCGTTATGCCTTTTTAGAACCTCTTATCCTTATCTACCATTAACCCCTAGTGATCAATTAATTCATACAACTCACCTTTGGTAGCTAATCGGTGTAATATGAACTCCATGGATCGATCGTTTCTAGGATTAACAAATAAGTGGAATCGCTTCTATCCGCTTCCATAAATGGAAGGAATGGATTTCAGATCTGTGATAACACGGACTACTCACTCAATCCAAGATTACAATGCCAAGATGGGGTAATTCAGATCACAGACTCAGATAATCCTTTATGACCAAGTCAAACCTCATAATCGATTCAAGCGATTGATTGTGATCACCTCAGATTAAGATATATCCATAAATATGATCATCGATTGATTCGACAAGACTTCTCGATTATGGAATTATATCGTGAATTCTAATCAAATCGGTCCAGCCCTATATGATATATCTATCATATATAAATGCCCCACTAGGTTCTCTTAACCGAAAGTCCGGATAAGACAATCACACCTATTGTGTTCTGGGCGCATTAATAGCACGTTAAAGGAGAGACCCGATACTCTCGATTAACTTCACTACGGGCTAATTGTATTTTAAGTACATCTTCACCAACTCAATCATCCCGTGTATATCCCATACACTAAGTTAAGTGATTACATAAACGATATACTTTAGGGTTTTCTGTAGTGTAAATACTATTGTCACATCGGCGAATATGAGAATAATAAATATGAATAATAATATCATTTCATTTATTAAATAAAACAATTACAAAATTGTCTTTCGGGCATTACACCTAACAATCTCCCACTTGCACGAAAGCATGTGATTAATTGTTTTAGAGCACACCCTATTACTTAAACTACAACAAACTACATCTCCCACTTGCTCTAAAGCAATGGAGACCCATCCCGTATTCTAGTACCCATTAAGCATATCATAACCATTGTAGATGATAAAATACACTCCGAGTGTGCCGTCGTAGGATAGGTCAGTGACTCGGGGAGTACCTACATCTAAATATCATGGGTCTTAATGATTAGTCAGGTTGTTGGCTCGAGACAATCCGTAGAATCGAAACGTTACCGGTCCTTCTAATCATTCGGTACTTTCCCAATATGCTGTTGACCTCTAGTGATTTGGAAATCCTTATAAGCTACCCTTCATCGTTTGCACAATGATGTGGTATCGGCTTCCAAATCTAGAATCACTCCCGGATATGAAAAGGAAATCCTTAAAGCTATATCGCCTCTCAGATACTACAAAAGCCGCTAATCACCCAACTAGTTAAAGTCGAGTTGGCGTTCTTTGGATTCCTCCAGGCAATAGCTTCAACACCGAGTAAACATCGAGCCCGAGATCGACTTAACGATCATCCTCAATCGACTTAAAATCAAAATCGATTGTATCACACATATCCAAGTTCACACATGAATATGTCCGCATATTGTTCCTCGTTCTCTTCAAGATACTAAAGGAAATACTAAACTTGCTTTGTTAACTGCCGAATCAAAGATTCGATCAAAGTTGACATTCAATAACCTGACCATCTCTTACTAGAAAGAGAATCTATCCCATTTCTCTTGATCCGAAGATTTAGAGAGTCATTCCTGAGGCATAGGGTAGAACTTCCTCGTTGAATGTTGCATACACATATGCATCATCTTAACCAATAAGATGGATGGGAAACCAGTGACTGATTCTAATGAATTCGACCGAGTCAAACTCTTTAGGATGTTGTCCAAATCTCTGTTGCAGAGAATTGTGGCATTGTCAGATTCTGACTTCAGATAACACACCCATGTTGTTGCTAACTAGTGTAGTGTCATCCTTCACAAACACTAATATATATTTATATATTCACTACTGTACTAAATTGATATCCAGTCTACAAATGACTTATCAATATTCTGGTCAAATCCACATATTGTAGAAATATATGACTTCCAATGACCGAGAGGTTTGCTTTTTATCCACAAAGGACATAAGCCTTGACAGTCATCATGTCATAAGTTCATAAGGCAATACCCTTGTGTTTTGAATGAATCCAGACTCTGTTTGTTTGGCAAGAAAACCACAAGGAATCACCCCTATTTTCTGATTTTGAATGAAATCATGCAATACTAAGTGGTAAGAGAGCCCAATGTCTGATTAACTCTCTACTTCTTAGGGAATTACCCCTAGACCACTCAAGCTTTGCTCTGAAAGAAAAACTTTCATATTCATTCTACTCTTTTCCGTGTAGATCCAATTACTCCCACTTTGGGCTGAGATGCTCGGGTGGTTCTACTGCAGTATGAGCAGTAACCTGAGTACCGAACTCTATTCACAGGGTTATATCTATTAAACCAACCTCTATTATCATAATACTATACTGCTCACACAAGAGCCATAGGTCATCAATCGATCCTCAGACTACAAAGTCCGCAGACCCCGTAATGGGTAATGGATAAACCATACTCCCAATACTTACTGGGTGGATCGAAATTATGATCTAGTTTAGTAGTATTTAGTGTTATCACCAACAACCGATGTTGGATGTGGTCTAATTTTAATCAGTTAGAAACTACCTTGAGTAAACGTACTTCAAGGTTCAAGGTTTTGCTGTTCATGGACTCTATTAGAAAGGATGCAACAGTATAACTGTCCCTTCCCGATTCCAAGAATCCTATATCTAACCTTTATACACAATAGGTTAAAAGATATATCATGAATGGTCATTGACCGAACGTATGCGCAAAATTCTCAGTCTTACCTTCAAGCACCGTGTGCTAAATGCTTATATTTACGGAAGTGGGGTGAACCGAATCCACACCTTATCCGTAAATTCCAAAGCATATTCTAGGTAGACTTCTCGGTCTTACATTTCAATGTAGACCGTTATTTCGCTTCCAATATCTTTTTGAGTTAAGCAGTGTATTGTAGCACATCTAAAACTATATAAGGCAATTTTAACGGTTTCTCACTTAGTGAGAACATGTCACAATGAGGCAGGCTGAGCATCAGTCTCGAGGACTATGAATGGCCTATTCCGAGCATAGAATACTCTATCTCTGTTGAAAACAAAGAAACCTCAAAATATTTTGGATAAACTTACCGGAGTGTTTGAATAGTTGTCAGACAAGAAGTCACTACTCGGAAGCTCTTACTAGCTTGTATCTAATCAGACCCCGAAGGTCGTCATGAACAAGCTATGTTACTTCTTTATAACCATTATCCTTTCCCGATTGAAAAGAAACTTAGTCATTGAACCTTTGAGACAATATAACCAGACTGGGAGAAAGGAATCACCCTAAGCCAGTCTTCAGGTCTTGTCTTTTAGGCACTATGCACTAACAATGGGATATGAAGAAGCGTTTATCTAAATATAGAAACCAATTGCTTTTAATAGTTCTTAAGATGTGTTTTATATACATATTTCAAGATTGTAAGTGGTTTTGACTTTATCAAACAAAAGTCCGAGTCTTGGATTAAGTATTACAAATGGTATATTCACTTTCATGCACGACAAACAAATTATCGAATAGAAGGTAAATCCTTTCGTTCCAACGAATCTTAAACAAAAAATAATTTTTCCGCGATATCCAAGGATTGAATCCGAGATTCATTTCCTTATATCACTCCCACTCTTCTAGCTAAAATTAACTGCCCATTGTTTAATCTTTTAATCGTTAAATGCACCGCTACCTTGTTCTTCCAAAGAACTTAGCTCGAGAAAATCGCCAAGGATTCATAGGTTGGTGATCCAAAATCACTGTCCTTATCCTATGATTTTCAGTTAATTAATTTTCAGTTCAGCCTTAAAGTTTTCTTAGTTTTAGATGACTAACACTTTTAGACATATTCTCCCATTCTTGACTTTCCGTGAATGGAAACAGTCTTGAACCAGCAGTTCGTGTGAGTAGACACTACTCTTGAACCGTGGGTTGTCTATTTCGAGTGTTACTTGTTAGGACTTCTCGGATTTTCTAATATACCAGAAAAATAACAAATCATAACATTAAAGCTCCCACTGGTTTATCGGTTCCAAATACTGTCTAACGAGCAATGCTTCATTTTATGATTTTCCAATTTTCCAATTTGAAAATCTCTCGTGTAAAACACTTACACAGTTCTAATGTTTCCAGAAAAATACAAATCATAAAACTCCACTAGTTCCTCGATTCCAAATATCGTCTAACTAGTAACAGTTCATGACTTTCCGATTTTTCAATTAGAACGGTTACGTGTGTAGTCAGTTACACTTTTCTAATGTTCTAGAAAAACAACAAATCATAAAGCTCCCACTAGTTAATCGATCCAAATATCGTCCAACTAGTAACACTTCATGATTTTCCGATTTTTCAATTAGAAAATTACTCGTGTAATTACTACACACTCAAAATTCACTAGAAGAATTTCAAAGTCCGAAATCACCTTTGATCAAACTAAGTTTGTCTTCCGTTTGGCACGAATGACACTAGTGACATACATGTATGTCACTCTGGTTTTTAAAAGGCTTAAGAGAAAATATCTCTTTCGAAAAATAATTGCATTATCGATTAACTAGTTCAACGTCCTAGTTACTTTCCACCCTTTTTTAACGAAGTCAATACTAGTCAATTATTAATTTTAAGCAATTTAGTAAGGGATATAATGCTGTAAATAAAATGACTTATATTAATTCAAGTTTAACACTACTATATAGATTTATTTTAGGAATTGTAAACTAAACTCTACCATTCCAAGGTTTTAACCTCGCATCTCAGTGCCGCCGTAGGGTAGGTCAAAGAGATGACGGTTAAATCGAGACAATCTCATCAATGAATAACTTGTGAGAATCGAACATCCCACGAGAATCGAACATCCCTTTATTCATTGACTACCTTCCTTTTTTAGCCTAGATATTATCAAGAATATCCTTTATGAGTGTGACCTACTATATCGGATCTCTTAGGTACGCCCCGAGTGTGCCGTCGTAGGATAGGTCAGTGACCCGACGAGTACCCGGAAATCCAATCCTTTCGGAGACCAAGCCATGAATGTTGATAGGGGTGAACACCATCAGTAGGGGGACGAAATCAAAGCACCGCGAGGCGTCACCCTTCTCTCACTTACTTGTATCTATAGTAGAGGCCGTGGGGTTGGCTGTCACCTCCCCCGCTCCCACTCAATATTTTGGAAGTGGTGGTGGGTTAACTAACCATGTCTTTTTGATGTTAACATAAAAGCACATCAAATCAAGGATTCCGAATGGTGTTGGTAACGTAGGCAAGCCTACGTCGTTGGAACATATGTGACAGTCGGACGAAGTCGGGTCAAGAGAGGCCCATGGAGATAAGAAGGAATCACCCCTCCGCTCGCCGGTGTAGCTTAGTCTTGCCGGACCCCCATGCATACATCACACTATGAGGGTTAAGTCGGTCGAGCCAAGCTCAGTTGACCACCCAACATATAGGCGAACCGTTTTTATCCAAGATTTATTGTTCTTTTACCATCATTCGATCTCGTAGACACTACGAATCGAAAACGTGATCTCGTTTGAGATTTTAAGGCGGTTCACCGAGAACACACACCGAAAGGCTTAACGATTTCATAACCCGTCCTCGGATCTTTAATTAGTTACTAAATTAATTAATTACCACGTATTAATTAAATTTCAACTAATTACGCGAGTTTGTATACATGCCTATTTTAAGGGATTTTTCCCAGCTTGCCACTGCTTCTGGGGTGTATTTGTGGATTTACCACCCAAGGCAAAAAAAACAATTTTGGGACGCGATTTTCTTCCATTTTTTTCACAAATGTGCACGATTTTAAGGTCCTCAAATCCCCTATTGGGGTTCCCCTTCCCAATTAGGGTTTAGTTTGGTTTCAAAAACACCTAAAACGCGAAAATGGGAGTGGTATATCGACAATGGAGTGGTATGGCTTGAAATTGGGCTTGTCAATAGTGGTATATTGACAAAGCTCCCCTATTTTAATTACCAAAATTAAAATTCTACAAGTATGCATGGAGTGGATTTATGATATGATGGATGTCATGGCAATTTTTGATTTTATATCTATTTTATGATCAAACACATAAAAAAATAAATTGCGGAAAATTTAAATACCGAGATGGATCGTTGGTACCCACGTATCTAATCTATCCTAGGAAAAAAGTAAATTACAATCTTGTTGTCTTCAAGTCTTCGATCTTCGAACCTTGAACTTGAAACTTCCGGATCACGAACCACGAACACCCGAGAGGAGAAAGGCATTTTTTAATTAAATAAACCCAATTTATTTTAATTAATCAAAAAAAAAAATTTAAGGCTGTTACTTAATTATTTTCCAAAATTTTTTTTTTCTCTTTCTGCCAATCGGCAGTCTTTTAAATAAAATAAAAAAAATTAGGTTAAAAACAAGTTACATGCAGCCACAACTTTTAAAACCCTAGCCGCGTGCAATTATATAAACAGGACTTATAGCGACGCTTTTCAGCGTCGCAGAAAGTCCTGTAGCATTTTTTTTTTAAAAAAATTTAACCGTTTCTCCTCGTTCATACCTCGGGTTTCGCCTTGATCTTCAATTTTCCAGCAAGATCTTCATCTTTTCGAGCCCGTATTTACAAAATTACAATAAAATATGCTACTTTTACATGGAATTTTCGAAAATTGACATAAAAAAATACAATTCCTATGCTCAATCAATTGTTCTTAAACAAAAAAAAGAGCTACAATAGATCTAACGAGTAAACAAGCATCAACCACAATCCATCTCTTCAAACCACAACAATCGCAACATAAAAAAAATATGTATGTGCATCGGCCCCAATAATAAAAAAAATTGGGACACAAAAAATCTACTTGTTTACCACTCCTAGATCTAATATTTTATACGTATAAATATAGATCACCAGGCGACTGATACCACTGTTAGTAATACCATCCGCAACGGAAGCGATTTAAGGATCTAGATCTATAAATTACACGTAATAAAATAATTAGATCTACTCTATAAGGGGGTTATAGAACATACCTCTTGGATCTCAAAATCCAAGTAGAAGAACCGCAAAGAAAAGAAGGTGTGAATAGCACCACGATCTTCCGTACGTGTGATCCAAGCAACTCCCTGTGGAAGGAAATCCTCGTCTCGAATCCTTCCGATATGCTACCCGGAAAACCTCCAAGATTTTCCTCCCTTTTCCCCTTGGCCGAAAATATTCTATCTTCTCTCTAAGAGATGATAGTCGAATTTTTTGTTGTGTTATGAGTTGGGAGAACTCTCTTTATATAGGAGAGTAATCCTTGTCCTCCAAGGATTTTATTTTGCAAATAAATAAATCCAATAAATAAAAGATAATCTCATAATATTCTAGAACAAATCTAGAATAATATTTATATTTATTTCTTACCATAAATATTTATCCAATAAATATTTTATGCACACATATCTTATTAATTCACAAGAAAACTAATTTCTTGTTTCCTAAAACATGCTTGGGGCCGAAAATTCTCTTATTGACCTAGTCAAATGAATTTTCGGCCATAAAACTAATTTTGGCCAAGATTATGAAAAATGTCTTTTTCACATATTTAATTATTTAGCCCAACTAATTTAATAGTCCACTAAACAATTAATTCACATATCGTTTTAATAAAGTCCAACAAGAACTAAATTAATATTATTAGGATTCGACGTCCGAGAACAGCTATTCTATATTGGAGGCACGTCGGGGACCATGGACTAATAATCAGCGGCTCCGATAAATCAAATAAATAATTATCTTACGAGCAGAATAATTATATTCGATAAATCAATCACAGGAATATGCCACCATAATCCCGTGACTACACTCTTCCGATTATGAGATTATATTTATCTCCTCACGAGAATGATATTAAGCGTCCACTGATATAATCATTACATATGGATTAATCCTCCATAGACTGTTCATTCTAAATCGGGAAGTTACCGTTAAGCCTTTTTAGAACCTCTTATCCTTATCTACCATTAACCCCCTAGTGATCAATTAATTTATACAACTCACTGGTAGCTAATCAGTGTAATATGAACTCCATGGATCGATCAGTTTCTAGGATTAACAAATAAGGGAACTGTATATCTGCTTCCATAAATGGAAGGAATGGATTCCGTATCTGTGATAACACGGACTACTCACTCAATCCAATACAATGCCAAGATTGGGTAATTCAGATCACAGACTCAGTATAATCCTTAACCGTCAAGTCAAACCTCATACTGATTCAAGCAGTTGACTGTGATCACCTCAGGATTAAGATATATCCATAAATATGATCATCGATTGATTCGACAAGACTTCTCGATTACGGAATTATATCGTGAATTCTAATCAAATCGGTCAAGCCCTATATGATATATCTATCATATATAAAGGCCCCACTAGGTTCTCTTAACCGAAAGTCCGGATAAGGCAATCACACATATTGTGTTCTGGGCGCATTAATAGCACGTTAAAGGAGAGACCCGATACTCTCGATTAACTTCACTACGGGCTAATTGTATTTTAAGTACATCTTCACCAACTCAATCCTCCCGTGTATATCCCATACACTGAGTTAAGTGATTACATAAACGATATACTTTAAGGTTTTCTGTTGTGTAAATACTATTGTCACATCGGTGAATATGAGAATAATAAATATGAATAATAATATCATTTCATTTATTAAATAAAACAATTACAAAATTGTCTTTCGGGCATTACACCTAACAATAGCGGCTATCTGCATAAGGATTCAAGTCTGTGGGGTCTTATTCAAATGCAAACTCTTCTGTCACTATATCATAATGCTGAAAAAATCATGATATTGCATTCACAAGAAAGAGAAGGACAAGTTTAAAGTTGTTAAAGTGAGAAATTTCATGTCACTGCATTATAACTTTGAGAATATCATATGAGTAGGTACACAACTTTTTGGAAAATGGGATGTCACTACAATGAAAAGCTTGAAAAATATCAAGTCATTGCAGGCATAAGATTCAAAGAGCACATCAATGCATTATCATTCCATGGATAGCACAAAAACTTGCATGTCACTGCATGAACTAACCCATGTTAATTTGTTTTTTACAGAACAAGAGAACAATACAGATCAACACTCAACAATATGCACCAGATATTCGATGACATAAATGGACATATAACAGAAGAGCATCAGAAACTAATGAAGAAAACTCCATTTAGACATTTGTTTGCTGCATTTGAAAGGAAAAAGATTACAATGGAGAAAAAGAAGAATGTTGGATGAGCTGATAATGGCATATAACAAAAATAATGGGGGTTTCAAGATTGGAAAGGACCATCACATGCCAACGAGAAATGATGTGAAGCTCATATTTGCGATATAAGATGGAAACAAATAGGTAGGGGACATGAGCAATAACTCAAAAAAAGATATATCAATTCAAAAAAGATTGTTCTCTGATGTTGAGAGAATAAAGATAAGTGGGGTGAAAAAACTAATAAAGGAAACGGTAAAAGAAACTGATTCAACATCAGTTGAAGACACGGTGAAACTACTGTGTCTACTATTACTTGCAACAGTCTTCTTCGCAACTTGAGGGTTAAACATACCATGGTCATTCCTATACTATGTGGATGACTTGAGTAATTTAAGTTCATTTGATAGTCATATCATATACTCAAAGAACTACAGAATGGGCTTAATCGGAAATGTTCGCATGCAAGATATGTAAACGGATGCACTGTTCCTGTTGGTATGTTCACTCACTCAACATTTGATTATAATTGTATTTCATTATAAATGCTAATTGAAAACCATTGTCATTGCATTCTAATCCATATTTATCTGCTGGTATGTTACAATATTGGTTCTGCGAGCACACACACATCACAGAAGATCTTGTCAAGCACCAAAATGAAAAGAAAAAAAATAGCACAGGGAAAGAAAAGTTTTTTGCACACAAGGATTCCAAGGATAAAAAAGTGGAATCTAAGAAAACTGTAGGGTATTCTAACAAAAAAAAAGCTTCAACACATGGGCGAACATCAGTAAATAATAACAATTGCATTAAGAATTTCATTGTCTCTCAAATTTCATGGTCAGTAAATGGTCACTGCATTTTTATTGCATGTCACTACCATGAAATTAATTGCACTACATTCTCATTATAGTTCTTTATTTAATAACATAGAATACTTGTATGTAAGTCCATGATAAAAGAAATAACTGAATACTTTCATAATGAAAAATGAAATAGTTCAATGCTGAAGAATTGACTCCAACATTGACTGAGTTCCTCCTCATACAAAGCTTGGCACAAAACCAAGAGACAAGAAGCAATCATAAGTCTAGAGATGATGAAATGACAGTTGAAGAAGATGAACGAAATTCCGAAAGTGATGATAATGAAGAGGATGAAAGAAATTTTGAAACTGATGATCATGAAGAGAATTACTGTGGAGATGAAAGCATGGAAACAGAAGGAAAAGAGAGACAATCAGAAGAGCATGAAAGAAATTCTGAAAGTGATGAGCATGAATCTGCAGAGGATAGCATGGAAAAAGAAGGAGAACATGGGCAATCGGAAGAGCATGAAACATATTCTGAAAGTGATGATATCGAATCTGGAGAGGATGGAATGGAAGGAGAGGATGGAATGGAAGGAGAACCAAGTGAGTGGCAGTCTAAAGCCAATGAGGAAGAAATGGAACCACAATAACACAATGAAGAGGTATAAGAACAACACACTCATAAACAAGCACACAAATCTACAACTAAATATGAAAGAACTCCATCATTCAGATTGCTGACACCAACACCATCACCATCAATTGTAAAACTACTTTTTCCATTTTTACCACCAAAGACAATTAAAATAAAATTATGCCACTGCACTTAAAATTCATATTTGCTACAACTGGTGCAGGATGTGTAGGATGAAGTTCAAGAGATAAAACATCAAAATATCACCTTGTCAAGAGCATTAAAAGATGCCAAAATCAAAATTGCAGAACTCAAGCAAGCCATGGTAATGACAACTACAAAGTACTAAAAGCCCCAATGTAGTGACATTACATAATGTCACTGCAAATAGACAACAATGGTGACACTAAGAATGAACTTCATTTACTAATTATTGTATTTTGAAATATGTTTGCAGGCAAAAGACAAGAGTGATCAAGCAAATGTTGACATGATGAGGAAAAGAATTGAAGAGCTACAACATCAGAATCTAAGTCTAGCATCGAAAGTGGAAGACTTGAAGCAGGCAGAAGTGGATATCTAGAAGAAATATAAAGAACTTGAAGCAAAGTTTGCAGACATCAATGAGACATTAGATGTCACTACTGATGAAAAAACTGAGTTGGGGATTGAAGTTAAAGAATTGAAATGAGAAGATTGACATTGAGTTGTCTACCATTAACCGGCAAAAAGAGAACATAAAGGAAAAAAATTTGTACATCAACAATTTATTAGAGAGTTACAATGAACAAGGAGTTGCACAGAAAAAGATGGTTGCTATGTTGGAAGAGGAAGAAAAAAACAGAAAACTGATGCAGCAGCTTAGAGAAAATTTGGGAAACACTTGAGCAAACATTATTCACCATGGAGACCACAATCGAAAATTTGAAAGCTGAACTTGAAGGTAAGAAAGAGACCAATGAAAGACTCAAAAAGAAGATGCAAAGCCAATAACGAAAAATTAAAGAACTGGAAAATAAGATTCAAGCATTACAAGATGAAATTGATAATAATGCAACTCATTAGGTCACACAAAATTTGGAAGAATAGGATGATGCTGATCAACACACTCCTGCTGCACAAAATCTTGCAAAACCTGCACGACAACTACGACCTCGTACTCATCAACGGACCCCAGATTTCACAATTGAAAGGGGGGTGAAGATAAATGCAAGAAAGAGGACAAAGAAAGAGGATCTTGAATTCTTGTATGCTGAAGAGAAGAAGAAAAAGAAAGCTCAGAAAGGGAAAGAGAAAGCTTACTACATCCCTAAGGAAAATCCGACGTTTCAAGGAAGGCTCATAATCCACAAAGACAAAGATCAATACCATTGTGGACCACACATTCTTCCGGAAGTACTCAAAAAAATTCAAGATTTAGACAACGAGGGAGGCCAAGGGTAAGCATAAATTACTTAACAACATACAAAATCAAACTTCTTGATATATTGAATACTAACAATAAATTACTAAATGCAGGGCTCTAGTATGGGCAAAATCACTCAGCGACTACCCATATGTGACTGTCAACTCGATAATGGAAGTTATGAATGGGTTGTACATAGACGTAACGGTAAAATTTTATTGTCACTACATAAAGTCCAATTCCATCTTACAATCACTGCATCTTAGTCTAATTCCATCTTACTCTCACTACATTACTTGATGCCACTAAATTATTTGATAAATACATAAACTAACTTAGCCTACTGAAATTTGCAATAGGTGATTTAAGGATTCATTGAGCTCTTAAAACATGCACATTTATTTAAGCCTAACTACCACATATTCAGTACAACAACATGGGTATGCATACAAAACTGATTTGAATAACTAGCTTCCGGTTCAAATTCATAATCTAATGAAAATGCAATGTGCAGTCAATATTTGAAGAGATTGAGCGCGACAAAACCTATAGAAATCAGAAAACGATCGAGATGCTGGACATAATACATCAAGGAAACAAAGTTTTCCTCCCGTTATGTTGTATGGGATTAGAGCCAAGGCCATACCACTGGGTACTCCTAACATACACTTTAGGAGACCCCACCTGGAAAATGCATCATTCGGCACCGGTGTAGCCAGAAATACCCGATGTATTCATCAAAGACTGCGAAATTACAATAAGTTATCAAAGAAATCATGATAATAACTGCATCTTCTGTAATTGAATTTACCGTCACTGCATTTTCTTCACAAAATCATGCAATACAACAAAAACATTGCATATGTAGTACTCTAATTTGCAGTTAGAGCTGCTTTCACAAGCCATTGAACCAAACAGCCAGCAACTGACAATAGAAACGAAAGTGGAAAAGGTTGAAAAGCTATATTTACAAGATAATCAAACATAATTCTGAATGCAATTCTTAACATAATGACCATAACTAAAGATACACAATAATAACAGAATCATTGAAATGTAATGCATGGACTGTGCCCTTTACTTGTCATATTACATCTACAAGCTAGCACAATATTTGAAAATTCCACCACAACTAGCAGATGAACAAGTGCAGCAGTTCAAAGGAATGATTCTAAATTCATTAGTGCTTAGCAGACCTCACATACAGAACTAAAATAGCTGTAAATTCTACATGTTTTGACTATTCTGCTTGTTTTTCTATGTTGATGGTCAATCATTTATATGAACTAGTTGAAGAGTATCATAAGGCAGTAAGAGTTTTTGTCGATGGTTCATAACTGATGGGTCATTTTGTTTAGACAGATCAAAAATGTTTGATGCTTCATGTTTTTGATAAAATGATAGTAAAATTTCTAATTGTTGTACATTCATCTTTAACATTCAAGTGAGTCCATGTAAACAGTACCATGACAAGGAATTAACACTGAATGTTAATTCAGATGCAGTGACACGATGTCACTGCACTCACTACAAAAACATTTCAATGCATTCAGAAAACAAATACAAAGATACAAATGACACTAACACGTGAGGGGATAAAAGAAGCAAAAATGAATTCACATTCAGTATATAATAAAGCTCATTATATATAATGTTATAAAATACAAAAGATTCAATGGTTCATAATTACTAATTCATGTTTGATGGTTCATTGTATTTTGAGAAATTCGAAATGAATGGTTGATGGTTCATGTTCTTGTGTATTGATTTCTAATTGTTTTTGCATTGTTGTTAACATTTTATGTAAAAAAAGGGAATTAAATGCATTACAATTTCTATGCAAAATGCATCTTCATGAAGATGCAGTGACACTGATGTCACAACACTCACTAAACAATGATTTCAAAGAACTCATTAAACAAACACAAACATAGAAACATCATCAACACATTGTGCATAAAAAGAAAATACAAATGACTTAACAAAAAGTATATAATAAGCTCTTTACAATGAATACAATAGCAAGTGAATGAATTACAACTCTTGGCAGTCCATAAACATAAAAATACAGGCACACTCAAGTCACTACATTCATTACATCTTCAATTCAGTAGCAATACAAAAACACCAATGACAAGCATATATCAAGAATAAAAATGATTACAAATATAAAAGCAATAAGCACAAAATACATATTAAAGATCAGTGCATTAGTAGTAAACTCAATGACCATACTGATGTAATAACAATAATGTCACTGCATCAGGGAAATCTCACAAATCATCAATATTAAATCAAAAAGTCGACGCTTACAAAACCAGAAACATAGATTAACTATCGATTAAGACGAGCAAAACAAGTCTTCCTAATATGATGGCCGAAGGCATGGCAACGACCACATTGGATAACACGAGTTGACGACTCACCACGAGATCGAAAATGCTTCGCCCGGGCCTACCAAGCTGTTTCTTCGGAATGGGTGAAAGCACAATAACATCTTCAGAATTGTTCTTAAAAAATGGACCAGGAATTGGTTGTACTCCAAAATCGTATGAATCAACATAGGACTGTGTCAAAAAACAAGGATCAACGTACTCATTCAAAGGGAAACCTATACTCCTAATCACAGCCAATCCATGAATACACGGATAGCCATTCCGCTGCCACTCCTTGCATGAGCAAGATATCCAGATTAACACTTGCCGGCGGAGATGAAAAAACCTCATACTTATAATAACTACAAGTAGCAACACCAAAGCAACTCCCCGAATCCATCAGCTTATACAAAATGGAATTAACTTTTAGATAAATCAAAGACTTGAATAATGCTGCAGCATCACACTTATCTGAAAATCTTGTCATAATCTTGATACGAATGCCATCAACCATATTCAACACATGAAGGTGCCTCTCTTTAAATATCCAAGCATTAAACGACTCAGCCAAAGTAGAAGCAGTATGACCATACCGACAACCTTCAAAATAAGCATTGGCCCAATTCTTCGGATCTAAATTAGCAAAGAAAGTTTATGCACGCTCTCCACCTTCAAGTAACATATCAACCATGTACTTCTCATACTCTTCAACAGTCGGGGCATAAGCACATTGGTAAAACAAATGGACCATTCTCTCACGCAAAGATTTACCTACATATCTACCACTGAAACAAGCTTCAGATTCAAGTTCAAATGGTAAATACAATAAGAATGAAATGCATCAGGAAACACTTCCCATATAGCATCCAATAGTCCAGGATTTTTGTCGGTCATGAACGTCATCCGATGAACTGATATAAGCAAATTCTTCAAATACAACAAGAACCATCTCCAATTATCAAAATCCTCAGAATCAACGACACCAAAACACAGAGGATATATTCCTGCAACAATATCAAATGAGAACATCACAGCAAAATAACACAAAAGCAATGTCACTGCAACAAAAATGATAACTACCAAAACAAGAAAGTGCAAAAACACAATCAGAAACTAAATGTAGGGACAGTTGATACAGGAACTAAAAAAACAGGCATCAAAGGAATGACAATGGACAAAAAAACCAACTCTCAAACAATAAAATCAACTGTCACTGCATAAACTCAAGTGTCACTGCATAAAAGATAAACTGTCACTCAAAATAAGACATACAATTCTCACTGTCCTTCACAGTTGCACCCAACAAATGGCCAGTCTGATCAAACTTCAAATGAGCCCCATCAAAAAATAAAGAGCATTAATCGACAATACTTGTACCCACGAATACAAGCATCAAACGCAATAAACATCCGTTGAAAACGATGAGATTCATGATGCGCCTCTAAAATTACAACAGAACCAGGATTCGTTTCCCACACACTATCAACATAACCAGGTAAACTTTTGAATGACGTTTTAACATCCCCATATAACGGATCCCTAGCTTTGTTAACATCAGACCAAGCAACAGCATAAGAAATTGCACGCCCATGATCAGTATTGGCCGAGAGTCGCAAATCTGATGCAGAGAAACTTGAGTCTTCATGAACCTTATGAAGAACAACCTTCGAAAGAAGATCAAAAGTCATACGATGATCTAGCCCAAAAGATCTCGAAGACGTACCACAAGTTTGAACATTGCATAATTGAGTTACATAAAAGAATCCACTTGATTTTTGTTTCGAAGCACGCACATGCCAACCACATTTTGCTTCATTCATCTTAGCACAAACAGCATAAATCCTACAAATATTATTCTTTTTGTACATATACTTAAAACCAGTTTGTATAGAGAGCTTTTGAAGACACTCCCTAAAATTATCTGCACCACCAACAAACAGTTGACCTTCCTTGATTACTATTTTGTCCCAAACAAAAGTCAACACATTATCAGTCGATGATGAAAAAGACGAAAACATAGAAACTTCATCATCAACAACATCCTCCACTGCAACACAACTATCGCCATTGTAAGAAGATGAAGAACCAACAACACCATTCCCTACAACCTCCACTTTAACACGCTTAGAAATATAAGATTCAACAACAGAAATCATGGCCTGCACATCATCATCAGAACATAACAGCCACTTGGGATCATCAGGCAACACATAATACAAACTGATACACATATCCTTCAATTCCGTCCACCGATTTAGAACTCTATCATGAATAGACTTTAACGTAGTATCGGCTGTCACTGTGACAACACACATCTCTTCCTTATAGGTGCACATAAGAATCAACATTGTAAAGAAAATATAAGGCTGTTGGAAAAAAAAAGAATATGTCACTACAATGACTACATCACATGAATACACATTCCAAATAAAATCAAACTTCATTCAGTCCAATAATTATTCAGTATCATTCTCATATCTCAATACATTACATCAATATTGAATAAAATCACCTAAAAATAACACAGTTCCCAGAAAAAAGTATATGTCAATACATGGCAGACAATGTCACTGCATAACAAATGAATGTCACTGCATAACGGATGAATGTCACTGCATACACTACATCACCTAAATAGTCATTAAATCCGAAATTCCACTACACTGATTATAACATTCATTCAACAACATTGAAATATATCACTGTATTGGCATCATAGTAAAATGCAAATAACTATGTGCAGATTGCAATCAAAATTAATGTACAGTATATTAACAAAATTACAAACAGAAACATCAAATTCACATAAAAGAACACACATAATAATACCATATGAAAATACACTTCATATATTCCAAAAATCATTCAAAAAGAATAAATGTACAATGAAATCACACTAAATGAATATTGAATAAATTACCTAAAAATAACACAGTTCCCAAAAAATCAGTATATATCAATACATAAGAGACAATGTCACTGCATAATAGATCACTGTCACTGAATACACTACATCACATAAATAGTTATTGAAACAGAAATTTCACTAAATTGATTACAACATTTATTCAACAACATTGACATATATCACTATGTATCCTCAATACAGAATAAATCACAAAAAAACATAACAGAAACATCACCACAGTGAAGCTCAAATAACTCTGTTTAGATTTCAATCAAAATTCATGTACACTATATTCACAAAATTACAAACAAAAACATCAAATTCACATAAAAGGAACACATATACTAATTCTAACTGAAAATACACTTCATATATTACAAAAATCATTAAAAAGGAACAAATGTAACACTAAAATAATACTGACTACTACAAGAAGTCACTGCATCAAAACATTATGTAATGTCATTCCATATGAACAAACATAATACAATCCATATCAGAAAAACAACAATGCAGACTCACTGAATAAACACAGAAAAGAAGAAACACTCATTCAAACAAGAAGCAAAATCATTCAAACTCATATGCCACTTGAAATAGCTGCAGTCAAAATGCAGAAACAAAATCACCAATACGCAAGACCTCAAAAAGTACCAGAAAAATAGGAAAAATTAGCAATAGAATGCAGAAACAAAACAATCAGGTGGACAAATACGAATAACTAAATGAGAGTAAGAACAAAATCTAAAAAATTACCAGAAAATTGAAGAAGAAGAAGAAAAACGAAGCTGGATGATTTTCGAAGCTCTGAAGCACAAATCAGCCAAAAATTGATGAATCTAGAACAAAATACACACAGATGGATGGATAGAGACTAAAATGGGCGAAAAATTCAGATCAAAAGCGCAGGAATTGCATAAGAAACATAATTGAAAGCAAAATCGAATCCGAAGAATGAAAAGTGCGAATGAGGCGCGAGAAGATGGAATCAACGTTTATTGCAATGAAATATGATTGAAGATGAGTTATATGTGAAGGGCAAAATTGGAAACATAAAAGAAATCCGTCTTTATAATTAATGATCTTTTAAACATGTCCTAAATGCCTAATTAAGTCTCAAAACACCTCTTTATAAACACATAACACTATTTTATTATAATTTCTCTTTTCTGAATTAATTCAAACCCCATCCAACCAAACATAGGGGTGCACATGGTCCGGTTTTCCGGTTTTTAACCACTTTTAAAACCAAACCATTTTTTACGGTTTCAAAATTTACAAACCAAAACCGAACCATAGCTAGGTAAAACCATTTTGTTCGGTCCGGTTTGGATCGACTTGGTTACGGTTTTTTCCGGTTTTCGGTCCTCTTTTTTCCCCCACTGAAATGGCATTATCACGGTTCAACGAATTCGTGTCATTATTCATACGAAAACCATACTAGATTCTCATTCTCCGTCTATCATACACCATAACTCGAATGTCACTGGGTCCTCTATATATATATATATGTGTGTGTGTGTGTGTGTGTGTGTGTGTGTGTGCACAACATTATATTATCATATTTTCCAACTAAGACGATCATATAAAACCATGTAAACTGTTGTATTTCATCTTGTCATAGGTCCTATTAGAATGAGCATCAAACTACGTCTGTGAGGTAGTTGACTGAAGTATTAATAGATCATGGAATGAGATATTAATTATTTACATGTAGCGATAATTCGGGGAACCGATGAAAAGTCGGTTCATTGTGATGACGATTAACTTACAATGTACTGCCGAAAATTTGGTTTTAGTGTGGTGTGCAGGTAGTAGAATGGTACACGAGTGGATTGATGTGGTGCAAATAAAGTCCCATTTTATTACTAGTGTCGATATTCATAGACATATACACACACATATGTGTGTGTATATATATATATATATATATATATATATATATCCGGTTCCGGTTTGGTCCAGTTTTTTCCTTAGAAAATAAAACCAAATTGCTTTTTTCACTGCGGTTTGGTTTTATATAATATAAAACCAACCAAAAACCATGATGATATATGATTTTCTTTAGGCCAGGTTTGGTTTACTAGGTTGGTTTGGTTTCCGGTTTTTTGTTCACCCCTAACCAAACATGACCTAAATTATTGCCTCTAGTACTCGATCTAGTAGTCAATTGGGTTTGCTTTTTTGTCAAATTTGTTTTTCTGTTTGGGCTTCGAGGGATTGCTCACAGAAAAAAAACCGTCATCTTACTCTATTTCTTTTGCTTTCTTGTCAATCTCATCGCATTTGGTTCGTGATTGCTCCCCTATTTCGAGATAAACAATTGCATAATTGCTTCCAAGGTTTGTGAGGACCACTGTCTCGGCTAATTAGTTGCCTCCGTTTTGATCAATTTCGCCTTTCCCCTCTTTATTTGTTATTCCAATTTCTCAAACTAACTTGTTTTATGTTTTTACGGTTTGTAAATCTACAGGTTAGCTGACAAAGTTGTGCATCTGGCAAGGGTTAGCTATCTGATTGAAAATGGTAAGAATTTGACCCGTGTAGTCTGTGTGCATAATTTCTTTGTGTATTGCCGATGTCCGCCTTCCAAGTGTTTGTTTTTTTTTCTTTGTAAGAGTATGGTTTTTGCTCGATATGGTGTTGGATAAAGCAAAGTAACAGCATTCAATTTTTGTAGATGGCGGCGGCTGCCCTAGTAGGACCGATGCCTGTGCTTCGGTGTGGTGTTTTTTTTGTTATTAACTTTGTTGATGTTTCCTTCGTACCCTTTGAAGAGGGGGTTAAGGTTTATTCTCAAGTTGTCAGTGGGGAGAAGACCGTGCTTTGTAGCAACCTTGGTGCTACATCGTGGTAGATATTGAATTTAATGATTTTTTCTTATAAAGATTTTTAGGGATTCCAAGTGTCAATGCAATACAATACAATGCAACCCAATAGTTTGGCTTAGATGGTAAGTGGTGTGAGAAAACCTTGGATGTCAAGGGTTCGATTCCTCTGGGGAGGTCGAATGCCACACTTTCTTGGTGGCGTTAATAGTTATAGAGGTCTCTGCAAGACTGAACCCAATTGTAGGAGTCAAACTCTGCTGGCACACAAAGATTTACTCCGAATGTAGTCGGTTGGTTGTGGTACTCGATACCGAGCCCCCCCTCCGGAGTAAACAAAGCATCAACACAATGCTACCATGACTTGGAGAATGTACTCCATCATTATAGTTAGCATATGAATTCAATTTTAATGCATATGCAAATACTTCTATGCGTAATGACTGCATTTTTTTACCACATAATGAGCATATTTATATTGGAGACTGCAGTATACACTAATTCATCCTCCATGTTTATGTGCGAAATTTAGTGTTTTAGTTTCTTGAGCTGTTACTGGCATATATATGAAATAAATGTGAAAGTTGTTATTTTGGAAATTAGTGTTTATGCTATTAAAACATGATGTCTGATGCATGTAAAGGCGTTTCTAAAAGTTTAGCAATTACCAGGATTATAATATCATAAGACTCAAGTTGAGAGGTGAAGAGAGTTTGAGAATGTGTTAACACAAGAGTAAACTTCAACTTAGTTTATTCATTGAGTAAAAGGATGTATAAATAGATATAATTGAGATAGAGACTAGCTAGCTAGCTTGGCTGCCACTTGAGTATGTAGATGTGGGCGGCAAGCATGCAAAAGTAAAAGTAAAAGTTATGTCTATGACATAAAGTAAACTAGAGTTTGACATATTAATTGTTTATATGACTCACAATTAATATGTCTTTTACAATTAATTTTACAATTAAATAAGGTGTACACAATATTATGCACGAAATCCTAAGGCTCAGCAATCTGCTGAGCACCCTGCTGAAGCCTCAGCAGACTGAGTCTGCTGAGTAATATTTCCACACCCCCTCAAATCTGGTCAGTATATGTTGATGCAAACCAAGTTTGCTACTTAGTCTCTTTGAACATAAGAGGTGGAATAGCCTTGGTAAGAATATCAGCATTCTGATCTGCTGAGGGAACATACTGGAGTTGAATAATCTTGGCATCAATCTGCTCCTTCAGAAAGTGTCTGTCAATGTCCACATGCTTGGTTTTATCATGATGGACTGGATCCTCTCCGCCATGCATAAAAGGTGAATTATTATCACAACAGAGTGTGATAGGTTGTCGATATGGTTCTTTGAAGTTCGATCGATCCGCACTTTTTAGCCATAGAGCTTCACAAATGCCAAGTACAAGTGCCCCTTAGTTCACTTCAAGATCGCTTCTTGACACGATGGGTTGTTTCTTGCTCCTCCAAGTAACCCGGTTCCCCATATATATGAGCAATAGCACTGTGGTAGACCTCACTGTCAATGTGACATCCACCCAATCAAAGACATCGGTGTAGACGCTTGATTGATCTATCAAGTAGACTTGGTGAAGTGCAGGCCTTGGCCAGAGTGGATTTTAAATACCTCAAGATCCTATTCACTTTGCATCCCAATGTTGCTCTCGATAGGGCAATGCATGAATTAGTGACAGGCCCGACCCATATGCAATATCAGGTCTTGTGTGAGAAAGGTATATGAGTTTGCCTACAAGCCTTTGATATTGTTCTTTCCTCGACAAAGCAATGTCACCATGCGAAGAGGGTATATGACCTGGGGTCTCCTGGAGATACAAAGCAGGTTTGCATCCCAAAGATGCCGAGTTCCTTGATGAGTCCAGGACATACTTCCTTTGGGAGACTGAAATGCCATTGGTGTTTCTAGCTACTTCCATACCAAGAAAGTACTTGAGGTAGCCCAGATCTTTAACTTGGAACACCTTTGCCAGTAGAGTCTTCAAGTTCTGGATTTCAGTAGAGTCTTCCCCAGTAAGGATGATATCATCCACATATACAATTAGAATGGACCTCCTCTGGTTGGTTGTCTTGACAAACATGGTGTGATCAGAGTTGCATTGATGATATCCAGCAGCTTTAACCACAGTAGTGAGTTTTCCAAACCAGGCTCTTGGGATTGCTTGAGGCCATATAGAGATTTCCTGAGTTTGCATACCTTGCCCCGAGTGTGGGGATTGACAAAACCGGGGAGGTACATTCATATAGACTTCCTCGGTGAGATCACCATTGAGAAAAGCATTTTGATATCCAATTGGTGTAGAGGCCACCCAGTTTGGACAACTAGAGAGATCGAGAACCCTGACGGTGTTGAGTTTTGCCACTTTGGTGCAAAAGTTTCCTTATAGTCAATACCATAAGTTTGAGTGAATCCCTTGCTACTGTCGGCTTTGTACTTGTCAATTGTACCATCAACATTGTATTTGATAGTGAATAACCATCTGCAGCTAATCTGTTTTCTTGCCTTTTGGGAAGAGTTGTGAGGTCCCAAGTATGATTATCCGGAGGCGATCATCTCGGTTTTAACAAAGCTGACCTTCCACTTATCATTTTGAAGGGCCTCTGAATATTTCTAGGGATAGAGTGAGAGTCCAGTCTGTGTAAACATGGCAAAGACAGGAGACAAGCGATCATAAGATAAATAAGTATGAATAGAATGATCGGTGCATGATCTTTTCCCTTTCCTTCAGAGCAATAGTGCATCATCAATGTCGGTGAATCTGCGAGGATCCGCAGATTCTTTGAGTGTCGATGGGCCTCGGGAGCGGCGAGGCTCGAGTCGGTTAGTTCTTTGAGGATCGATGAAGCTGTGAGTCAAGTGGGTACTTGGGGTTGATCTCTTTGAGGCTCGATGAGTTCTTTGAGGGTTAAGAGTTTCTTTGAAGGAAGGGGTTTAGGTCAATTTCTATCAGGTTTCCATCGCTGATCGCCTCAAGTGGACTTCTTTGTAGTAGTAGGAGTCCTTTCAAAAAATTTTACATCCATAGAATTATAAAATCTTTTTTTGAAGGAGAGTAGCACTTGTAACCTTTCTCGCCCTTTGCATATCCTAGGAAAATGCACTTGTGAGCTTTGGGATCAAGTTTGCTTCGTGTTGGGCATGGATATAGACAAACACAGTACAACCAAAGATTTTGGAGGTAATCGGGAAATAAGATGGGGCGGGAGTGTGTGTCAGTAGGGTTTTGATAGGAGTTTTGAAGCCTAGTACCTGCTGGGAAGTCTGCATTGATTAAGTATGTGGAAGTCAATATGGCTTCACCCCACATATATTTTGGAACATTTGTGGTAAACATAATAGACCTAGCCATTTCAAGCATATGCCTGTTTTTTCTCTCAAAGAACCCCATTTCTTTGGGGGTTTCAACACAACTACCGATATGGACAATCCCTTTATCCATCAAGAAATTGCGAGATGAGACTCATAATATTCAAGAGCATTGTCGGTTTTCAAGATTTTGATCTTAGTGTCAAAGCGAGTGGAGACCATGTTGTAAAATTCTTGAAAGATGGGTCCAACTTCAGACTTATCCTTCATTAAAAATAACCAAGTGGTTCGGTGTGGTCATCATGAAGGTAACAAACCACCTCTTTCTGTTATGCTTTTTACTCTTGAGGTCCCCATACGTCACTCGTGTGAATTAAGGTGAATGGTGTGGATGGTAAGTAAGGTAATTTTGCATACACAGATTTGGTGAGTTTAGCAAACCGACAAATATCACATTGAAGATCATTCAAATTACAACCTTTAAACAATTCAGGATCTATAGACTTTAAATAACTAAAACCGGGATGTCCTAGTCTATAATGCCATAACATGATATTGTCTAGGTTTTGAGTGCAAATTTCTTGAGGCAGATTCGGTCTTGATCTTTCCTGTCTTGGCGAGGTTGACCACAAACAGACTGAGCAAGGTTTAGCAGATCCCAATCATGCGCTTTGAGGAATGATCTGGAATGTGTGCGATTCTCATTAAAAACAATGATCCAGTTCAAATCTTTAGTAAGTTTCTTCGACAGATATGAGATTGCAATCTAATTTTGGAACAAATAGGACATTCTGCAGCATATCTTATTAGTAAGTTTTTTTTGACCAAAACCTTTTGCACTAGAGATAGAACCATGGCTAGTCTTAATATTGTGAATTTGGGGACATGGCTTAAGTTGAGTAATGAGATTTTTATTACAGTCATATGGGATGAGGCCCAGAGTCAACAATCCAGTTTCATTACTAATAGATGAGTAGAATTTACTCTGATCTTGGCATGAGAGGCTATGTCGGTAGAGTGACTACCTCCCTTTTGTTGAGTTAGGAAGGCTTTGAATGCGACAGGTGAGCATTCAACTTTGTTGTCATCTTCTTCCTCACTTATGTATCCGCTCTGACTTTCCTTGGCGTGTGTGCGGAGGTCTTGGAGGAGTTAGGCTTGCCATGTAGCTTCCAAGGCAAGTGTCCTTGGTGTGATTAGTGCGTTTGCGGTGGTCACAACAGCCTTCCCAGATTTTATCGGAGAGGCTTCTGTAAGCCTCAGTAGCCTCAAGAGGTTTCTGACGGACGATCGCAGGTGGCACTTTCAAGAGGTTGTCGGCAGGGGTTCAAAGCAACATCACTTTCCTCCTCGCTTTCCTCATGTTTGACCTCGGCAAACATGGATTTGAGATTTGGAAGAGGTTTAGTAGCAAGAATTCTACCTCGACATCATCAAGAGTAGGATTCATCCAAGAAGGAATTTGAATACTCTCTTTTCTCGATAATGTCTTTAAAGAGTGCAACATCTTTAACATCATTCCAGGGTGAGTTTCTAACATATCTAGGTGTTGCCATGCCTTAGATAGTTGATTAAAGTATTGAGTTCTGAGACATATCCCTATGCGCAATTTTGAATCTGAGCTTGAGTTCATAGACTTGGATGTATTGTCCTTTTTGAGTAAAGGTCTCGGCATTATCCTGATTTCCTTAGCGGTGTCATACATCATAAAGTTCTCATCGATCTCTTTTGTCATAGACCTCGTGAGGATGGTCATGACTTGGTTATTTTCTGTGTCCCATGCTTTCAAACTTGGGGTCGGCAAAGAGGCGGAGTTTGGAACAGACAGATATCCCATCTTGCCCTGGCCGGAGATATACATTTTCATAGACCTTGACCATAGCAAATAATTGTTACCATCAAGTTTATGATTTGTAAAAGAAGAGTGTTCGATTATCCCATCTGCTTGAGGCAAATGTGAGTCTATCAAGAAGATGAAACTTCAGATAATGTTGACATTTTTACGAAAAAAGAACCGAGTTTTTGCAATGGATTTTAGAACTCGGTGAAGTCTCTGCTACCATGAAGAGAGTTTGAGAATGTGTTAACATAAGAGTAAACTTCAACTTAGTTTATTCATTGAGTAAAAGGATGTATAAATAGATACAATTGAGATAGAGACTAGCTAGCTAGCTTGGGCGGCCACTTGAGTATGTAGATGTGGGCGGCAAGCATGCAAAAGTAAAAGTAAAAGTTATGTCTATGACATAAAGTAAACTAGAGTTTGACATATTAATTGTTTATATGACTCACAATTAATATGTCTTTTACAATTAATTTTACAATTAAATAAGGTGTACACAATATTATGCACGAAATCCTAAGGCTCAGCAATCTGCTGAGCACCCTGCTGAAGCCTCAGCAGACTGAGTCTGCTGAGTAATATTTCCACAAGAGGTGATGCACACTTATATCTTTATATATGTGTGTATGTTTGTGTAATAGGTATAAGTACACTTATATTATCTGCAAATATTTTTCTTCATCCCGATGAATGCCAAAGATTTCATTGGAATATCCTGCAACGTGATCTTTCTTTTGCACAATATTGATAGTGTTGTCTTTCTACATCACTGATGCTGCTTTTTATAATCCAAATCTGTTGCTCTATTGTTATGCTATATCATTGAAAATTTGTTCCATTGAAATAAATATCCTAGGTACGCTTGCAACTAGATCCGTTTCTAAGTGAGCTGACTAGCATGTTCGAACGCAGTATAGAAAAGGGTTCTGTTTGGGTTACCCTTAAACACTGTGAGTTTTTTCTGTGAGAACTTTCTTCACTCCGTCTATGCTTATTCTATGTTCTATTTTACATATTTTCTTTGCATTGTACTTGCAGCTTCTGACAAATCTAAAGTACAAAAGAATAAAGTGAAGTCAAATGGGGAAAAATTAGAGTGTAAATGCCTTATCCGAGCAGCTGATGGCAAGAAGACCGTATCTACCTTGGTAAGTATTTATCTATTTTATTAGTTGACATTCATTCACCAATTATATCCATTTTAATTATGGAAATGTCATTCATCTCCACTAGGTACTATTGTAACATTCTCAATAAAATTTTCAATAATCGTGTCTTATTTTGTCTTTCTTTATATGTCCGCACACCAATTTTAACATTCTCCCTTCCGCCATTGTTATATTTGTTGAAAGAAAAGTACTGAAAACATTGGTATTTTATTAATAATTCGATGATTACGACGATTCAGAGGTAACCTCTTATATAGAAAATAAAAACAGAGTCCTTGGAGTCTACTACTCCTTAATTCTAGGAACTTACGGCCACACTAAATCCTAGGCGGCCACATAACCTTAATTATAACACAATTACCCTACCAATTAAATAATAAGAAACAGACCAAAACACCCTTATTCTCAACACACCTTCTCAAGTTGAGCATAGATATTGAACATGCCCAACGTACCTATAAAACCCTCAGACTGCTGCTTCATTAGTGCCTTTGTAAATCCCTTAACTGCTTGTTCAACGGATGGCATGAATGGAATACAAATTACCCCAGCCTCCATTTTTTCGTTGATGAAACGCCTATCACAACATGCTTGGTCTTGTCATGCTGAACATGATCATTTGCAATTTCGATTGCAGCCTTGATTGTCACAGAACAACTTAAGAGGCAATTCCGGAGTCATGTTCAGGTCCTCAATTACTTTCTTCACCCACCGCTCCTCACAGAGGCCTTGAGCCATTGCTCTAAACTCTGCTTCTGCTGTGCTCCTTGCCACCATACTTTGTTTCTTGCTTATGCAGGTTATTGAGTTTCCCATACAAAAGTGCAGTATCTAGATGTTGACCTTCTCTCCTTGGACCCATCTCAGTCAGCATCAGTAAAGATCTCAACACCCTCTTTTCCACATTTCTTGAACAACAATTGTTAGACCGAATAGAAGTGAAGAATAATTCAAATTATTCAGTAATAGAAGGGTTACGACCATTTATAGTATCAAAGAGATATATGGATTGAGAAAATACAGCTATACTAGCAGGCTGTTATGAACTAGAGACATTTCAGCTATTAGACTGTTAGGTGAAAGGTTTATGTTGAGAAGATTTGGTAGTTATTGAAAATATTCCCTAATTATGGAGAATATCTCCTAATTATTATTATTATCTTTCCATCTTGAATGTAGCCGGATTATAAGGCATGTGTTGTTATTCTGTTAAGATTTAGGCACATGTGCTAACTCAGTGGATTAGAGTCCTAGTCTACTAAGTTTCCTTTCTTGGTTGTATAAATTCACTATCTTGGCTATGAATAAAAAATAAGAGTTAAAACCTAAATGGTTCTCTTTTCTTACAGTTTAGTCTAGGAGATAGTAACAATTACAACTGACAATTAAATGATACATTGGACTATTACATGAGACATTAAATATAATTATAATATATCACATATGATATTATAATATCACATATAATATCCCGTATCCGCTAATACACTCCCTCAAGTTAATGAATGAGGATTGATCATTCCAAGCTTGCCCTTGATGTCATGAAAGTTCTTGCCTGATAGGCCCTTGGTGAAGATATCAGCAAGTGGAGAGCTTGTGGAAACAAATGGAGGGCAAATTAGGCCACTGTCAATTTTCTCCTTTATAAAGTGCCTATCGACTTCAATGTGTTTGGTCCAGTCATGTTGAACTTGAAAGGATCATGCGCATTGTTAATGGCTGACTTATTATCAAAGTACAGCATCATAGGCTTCTGCCATTTAATCTTTAGGTCTTCTAGAACGATCTTCAACCATAGGAGTTCACAAATTCCATGTGTCATTGATCTAAATTCAGCTTCAGCACTGCATCGGGCCACAATATTTTGCTTTTTGCTCTTCCAAATGACTAGACTGCCTCATAGAATCAATAGATAAATGCAATATCCAGAAGTAGACTTTCTATCATCCAAGTCCCTAACATAGTCAACATCAGTAAAAGCCTCTAGAGTGATTTTGTCCCTTTTCTTGAACAGAATGCCACAACCTGGTTTGCCTTTTAAGTAGTGAAAGATTTGATAAATAACTTTGAGATGGATCTCTTTTGGTTCCTGCATGTATCTGCTCACAACATTAACAACAAATGCAATATCTGGACGAGTATGAGCCAGATAGATTAGTTTGCCAACTAGCCTTTGATAATTCTCTTTGTCAACATAAATAGCATCAGGAGCAGCAGTTAAACAATGGTCAAAGTCAATAGGGGAAAGAGCAGGTTTACATCCTAACTTGCCAGTTTCCGATAACTGATCAAAAATATATCCTAACTTGCCAGTTTCAGATAACTGATCAAAAATATATTTTTGCCGAGAAATAAAAATGCTGCCTTGTTTAGAATACATGACTTCGATGCCAAGAAAGTATTTTAGTCTTCCTAGATCCTTCATATCAAAATTCTTGAGAATGCATTTTTTTAGGTGAGCAATACCAGTCTCATCATTTTCAGTAACAATTATATCATCAAAATACACAAGTAGAATAGAGACTTGGCCAGCTCTATCATGCTTAAAGAAAAGGGTATGGTCACCTTGGCTCTAAGAATATCCAAGCGAAATCATGGTTTTGGAGAATTTCCAAACCATGCTCTAGGGGACTGTTTCAAACCATATAAGGCTTTTTTTAGTTTACAAACTTTGCCTTTGGATTTTTCAAAACCAGGAGGGATTCATATACACAGTTTCATGGGGATCTCCATGGAGGAAAGCAATTTTGACATCAAATTGTCGAATTCTCCAATCAAGAGTGGCGGCTAGGGATAAAAGGACTCGTACAATATTCATTTTGGCCCCCAGGGCAAATGTTTCAAAGTAATCAATCCCATGAGCTTGACTATACCCTTTGGCTACAAGTCTAGCCTTGAACCTTTCTATGGATCCATTAGCTTTGTATTTAATAGTATAGATCCTCCTACATCCTACAGGTTTGTAATCCTTAGGTTTGCACTCCTACATCAGCTTTATGCTTGCCTTTTGTGTAATTCATTTAGTTCAGTGATTAATAAAATTCAACAAGTTCCTTTTGTTTTCTCAACATGGTATCAGGAGCATAGGTTTTCTTAAAACTCTAAAGCTTGAAGTTGATTTATCGTGCGGCCATGATAGGGTAACTGAGTAGCAGTTCTTCTACTCAATCATCCCTTATTGCTACATCAAATATTGTAACAAACGATGCAAATCCCTCTGTTTTGCTTGTTTCTTGTAGGTTGAATGGGAAAAATTACCTAGAGTGGGTCCAGACCATCAAATTGGCCATAGATGGCAGGGAGGGTATATCATTGGGGAGAGATCAAGGAGCCAATGATCCAAGGACCAGGACTTGGAAATCAGAGAACTCTCTGATAATGGCATGGCTTATCAACTCCATGGAACCAGCCATTGCCAGACCACATGTTCTTGTCATCAGCCAAGGATATTTGGGATGCAGTGAAGGATAGGTACTCTGACATAGAGAACCCCTCACAAATCTATGAGCTGAAAACCAAACTTTGGAATTCGAAGCATGAAAACAAATATGTGACAGGCATACTACAATGAAATTGTCACACTTTGGCAAGAGCTGGATATATGCCATGAAGATACATGGGATTGCCCTGGTGACACTATAAAATTCAATAAGAGAGGAATATGAGAGGGTCTACTCCGGCTTTGCAATGGCAGGATAAAACCAGAACCTAGATGAGGTAAGGGGAACAATATTAGGGAGAAAGCCCCTGCCATCTCTAAAGGAGGTATTCCTTGAAGTTTGAAGTTAGGAGAGAGGAATCAAGGAGAAGAGTGATGCACAAGGGTCTTGATCCTAGTCAGATGCCCAACAATGGTGACCCAAACCTTGAATCATCAACACTGATCACTTTCATAAGTGATGATAAGAGGTAAGAAACAGAAGCCATGGTGTGACCACTGCAAGAAACAAGGTCACACCAGTGACACCTGTTAGGCACTACATGGAAAACCACCAAACTAGAAACCAAGAAGTATGGTGGGCTCATTGGTGGAGTCTGAAGGAGCAATCAAGTGTCATATGAACCATGCCGGATGGATTACGGACCACTACCCTTCACAAAGGAGCAACCAGAGCAACTCAAGATCCTTCACAAATCAGACACAAACTAGTGCCACTAAACCATTGTGTACCTTTGTTGAGTCGATATTATATTAGCAATAAGACCTTGAATCAAGCAGAGGCACACTGGATCATTGATTCAGTGTAACAGATCATATGACAAATTGCTCATATTTTTTCAGCTCCTACCTTCCTTGTGGAGGAAATCAGAAAGTAAGAGTGGCTGATGGATCCTTCTCAACAATTGATGGAATCCGAAACAGAGGCACACTGGATCATTGATTCAGGTGCAACATATCACATGACAAATTGCTCATATTTTTCAGCTCCTACCTTCCTTGTGGAGGAAATCAGAAAGTAAGAGTGGCTGATGGATCCTTCTCAACAATTGATGGGAAGGGTTCAGTGCCTATCTCTTCCTCTCTTATCCCCCATGATGTTCTTCATGTTTCTTAACTTTCATGTAACCCGATTTCTGTCAACAAGTTAGTCTCAAAGGGAAATTGTAAACTGATTTTTTCCATGTTGGTTGTGAGTTTCGGGATGTGAATTTGGGGGAGGTGATTGATAGTGCTCTAGGGTAAATGTTTCAAAGTAATCAATCCCATGAGTTTGACTATACCCTTTGGCTACAAGTCTAGCCTTGAACCTTTCTATGGATCCATCTAGCTTTGTATTTAATAGTATAGATCCTCCTACATCCTACAGGTTTGCACTCCTTAGGTTTGTCTACAATTTCCCAAGTATTGTTCCGCTCAAGTGCGTGGATTTCGACATTCATGGCATTCTTTCATTTCTTTTACTTTAAGGCTTGATGCTCATTTTTAGGAATGAGTTGCCTATGGAGATTGCTGAGAAAGGTCTTATGAGAAGTAGAACAGTTATGGTAGGTAAGGAGAGATTGGATGTGATGTTGAGTACATGCCCTTTTTGGCTTACTTAAAGCAATTGTGAGAAACAGATCTCTAGGAAGGTCATCTAGACACAATTTCTTAGGTCTTGCTGAGTTGTCCTCTATATAGGTGGAGGATTAGATGGAGTTAATGAGGAGGGAGTTTGGTGAGGAACAGAGTGAAAGTTTGTAGGACTGTTTGGAGTGGGTGATTTCCAGGATATTCCGAGTCAGAATATTATGAATCAGATTGGATTTGTTCCTTCTGGTATAAGCCTTTTTAGGTGTATCAATCATTTGTCTTTCAAGAGGGATAGATGGTCTAGGTTGTTCAGAAGTTTTCTGTTGAGCATAACTACTGCAATTAGTGAGGTCTAGCAAGAATGAGTCTCTGGTATGGTCATTCATAAACCCCCCTGAATCATAGATTGCGCATGGTCATAAAAGGGTGTAGTTTCATCAAATCTAAAATCCTTAGTTATAGATATTTTTTTAGTAGAAGGTTAATAGCACTTGTACCCTTTTTATGTGTGTTAGAGCAGCCTATAAATATACACTTCTGGGCCCTAGGATCCACTTTACTCCTATTTGGTGCATGATTGTGGACAAAGGCTATGCTGCCAAAGATCCTTGGTTCCAAGTTTTGAGAGATATTAAAAAAAGGATAAAACTCAACCAGGATTGCACAGGGACTCTTGTTCCCTAAGGTTTTGGAGGGCATCCTATTGATTAAAAAAGTGGCAAGTAGAATATCTTCACCCCAGTAAGATTTAGGGACATTGTTTTGAAAGAGCAGAGCTCTTGTAACATTGAGTAGGTGGCCATTCTTTTGTTCAACAACCCCATTTTGCTGTGGGGTATGGACTATGGACGCATGATGATTCATGAATAATACCTTGGGACTCAAAGAAGGGAGTGAGAATTTGGTTAAAATAATCTCTAGCATTGTCTGTTCTGATTCTTTTAACATTAATATCTATCTGATTTTTAATCATATTATGTCATATTACAAAAGGTGGGAAAAATCTTAAATATATCAAATTTTTGTTTCATTAAGACGACCCATGTAATCCTAGTGCAATCGTCAATAAAGGACACAAACCACTTAGCATGTGAAATATTAGTAACAATAGAGGGAGTGAGAATTTTGTTAACATAATCTCTAGCATTGTCTGTTCTGATTCTTTTAACATTAATATGAAACTGTTTTTTTCATCATAAAAGGTGGGAAAAATCTTAGATATATCATATTTTTGTTTCATTCATAAGACCCATGTAATCCTAGTGCAATCGTCAATAAAGGACACAAACCACTTAGCATGTGAAATATTAGCAACATTAGAGGGTCCCTAAATATCATTGTGGATAAAGGGAAAAAGGGTTTTACATTTTAGTACCATGATTAGGAAAAGATGTTCTTTTATGCTTTTGCCAATTCACACACATGACAATGTAAATATTCAATGTTGATTTTTTTAAACTTTTCAGGGAACATCATTTTCAAAATTGAGAATGGTGGATGGCCCATTGTCTTATGATACAACCAAAGTTTTTCAACATTAACATTAGCTAGAAATGATGCATGGCTAGGATTCCTACTTAGTCTAAATCTTATTCCTTCATAATGTTCCATGTAATATAGCCCATTGATGACTCTAGCAAGCCCAATCATCTTCTTCGTTTCCACTTCCTGTATTTTACACAGATTTGGGAAGAATACATCATGGCAGTTAGCGTCATTAGTTAATTTTCTAACAGAAATTAGATTGGCAGAAAGTTTAAGCACATGAAGGACATCATTGAGGTTTAACATAGAATTAATCACCACATTGCCTTGTCCTGCCACTGTTACTGTAGAGTCATCAACAACAGTGATTACTACTTGGACAAGGTTTATATGTTGAACAAACAGAAATTATATTGATCATATGATCAGTTGCTCCTGAGTCAAATGCCCAGGAGATGTGATCATTTTGACCTATACTGAGATATGTTTCAGATGTACCTGTCATGGCAAGGGAACATTTGGATTCCACTGGTTTTTCTAGTGTTTCAAGAAGCTTTTTACAGTTCTCTATCTGGATGCCATCAAGACCATGGAGGGAGGAGTTCTGTCTTGTGGCTTCACTGTTTTCTATCTGGGTGCCATCAAGACCGTGGAGGGAGAGTTCTGTCTTGTGGCTTCACTGTTTTCAGCAATATATGCAGAATCTTTAGCTTCCTTTATCATAACTTCTCTATCTACTGCGTTTTGCAATGATAACTCACACTGAAAATCAGACAACGTTTTATTAATAAAAAGTTTGTGAAACAAGTTTTTCAAATATCTAAAACTTGGATGACTTAACATAGCATGCCACATCATCACATGTTTATTAAACATACTCAATGACTGTGGGTTGACAATATTCAATGACCCTGGGCTTTTTTATCTTTTACTATGTTAAATGGGTTTTGTTATGACCCTATTTAGTTTTTCTTGGGGGTTAAGTTTGGCTGATTGGCCGTCTAGGGTTTAAGGAATAACTCCTATAATTTAGGAGTTTAAGTCTGCTAGGTTTCTGTAATTTATGTTTGCCTTTTGTGTAAATCATTTCGTTCAGTGATTAATAAAATTCAACAAGTTTCTTTTATTTTCTCAACATGGTATCAGGATCATAGGTTTTTTCGTAAAACTCTAAAGCCTGAAGTTGATTTACCGTGCGGCCATGATAGGGGAACTGAGTAGCACTTCATCTACTCAATCATCCCTTATTGTTGGATCAAATATTGTAACAAACGATGCAAATCCCTCTGTTTTGCTTGTTTCTTGTAGGTTGAATGGGAAAATTTTCCTAGAGTGGGTCCAGACCATCAAATTGGCCATAGATGGCAGGGGTAAACTAGGGTATATCTGTAGAAAAAGATAGGAGGAAAGAAGATTTTATTGATAGTTTCCTTGTAGAGACAACAAGGAGGAGATTACAATAAATAGACAAAACCCCCCAACGGCTAGAATACACTGTTCCAACGTCTATGAACAGTGTATTCTGGGCCAAAAGTAGAAAAACAGAAAAACAATAGAAAGTGTCCTAATTACATATTTAGGACACTTAAGACAAAAGGAAAAACATAAAAGAAGACTATAAGGGACCTATATACACCTATATTTTAACACCCCTCCTCAAGCTTGGTTGTGTATAGAATAACAGCCTAGCTTGCATCTCATTCTGGTGAATATAGGTAGAGCAAAACCCTTAGTAAAAATATCAGCCACTTGATCTTGAGAGGGTATGAATTCAATGCTGATATCTTGATCTTTGATTTTTTCTTTGATAAAGTGTCTGTCAATGTCTATATGTTTGGATCTATCATGATGAATGGGATTTTCGGACATATTGATAGCAGACACATTATCACAAGAGAGAAGTACATGATGCTCTTTCTTGATCTTTAGGTCAACTAGGATCTTCCTGAGCCATAATCCTTCACAAATACCAAGGGCCAAGGCCTTCAATTCAGCTTCTGCACTGCTTCTAGAAACCACAGGTTGTTTCTACTCTTCCAAGTGGTGAGATTCCCTCAAAAATAGGAGCAATAGCCAGTAGTAGATCTTGTATCAACCACAGACCCTGCCCAATCAGCATCAGTGAAGACATGGATCTTTCTATCTTTGGATTTCTTGAAGATAAGACCTTGACCAGCAGTCCCTTTTAAGATACTTCAGCATCCTATGAACAATATCAAGATGTTCTTGACAAGGATGATGCATAAATTGGCTGACCAGACTCACAGCATAGCATATGTCTGGTCTAGTATGAGCCAAGTAAATCAATTTTCCCACCAGTCGTTGATATTTGCCAACATTCACAGGGGCAGTTTTACTTTCCTTTTCTAATTTTACCCCAGAATCAACAGGAGTGGAGGCAGGTTTGAACTCAAGCATCACTGTTTCAGAAAGAAGGTCTAAAATGTACTTCCTTTGAGATATAAAGATCCCCTCCTTAGACCTAGCCACTTCCATTCCAAGGAAGTATTTCATCTGTCCAAGGTTTTTAACCTCGAACTCCTTTGCAAGACAATGCTTTAGAGACTCAATCTCATGGGCATCATCTCCAGTAATGATAATGTCATCCACATATACAATGAGGATGACTCTTTTTCCAGAAGGAGACACCTTGGTGAACATAGTGTGGTTAGCTTGACCTTGTATGAACCCAAGGTTCTTAACAACTTTGGTAAATCGGCCAAACCAAGCTCTAGGGGACTGCTTTAGTCCATAAAGAGCTTTGTGTAATCTACACACCTTATTTTCAGCTCCTGGATAGTCAATTCCCGGAGACAACTTTAAGTAAACATCCTCTTTTAGGTCACCATTTAGGAAAGCATTTTTCACATCTAGTTGGTGTAAAGGCCAATCTAGATTCACAGCAATAGATAGGAGCACTCTGAGTGTAACCCCTAGCAACCAATCTAGCCTTATGCCTGTTAATGGTGCTATTAGAGTTGTATTTCAAGGTGAAAATCCATTTGCACCCCACTGTTTTCTTTCCCTTAGGAAGAGAAGTCGATGTGTCAGTGTGATTATTGTTTAGGGCATGTAATTCCTCATTGACAGCCTGTTTACACTCAGGAATTCCCAAGGCTTCATGAATGGAGTGAGGAATTTTGTTTTTATCCAAGCTTTGTATGAAAACTTGATAGGAAGTAGAAATATTGTCTATTGCTAGGAGATTATATAAAGGATATTGGGTGCAAGCCCTTGTTCCTTTTCTCAAAGCAATAGGTCTATCATCATAATTGACCGTGCTAATAGATCTTTCAGGTGATTCTGAGGTAGTATCATCCTCAGGTTGATCCTGATAAGTGTCATGAAGTTCTAAAGATTCATCATTCTCAGAATGAGGTTGATGTTCTTGATTCTCAAGTTCATTCCTGTTTCTTCTAGTATAGACCCTCTGAATTGGAGGTCTAGGGTTTAAGGACTCCATTTCTGGAATGAGGTTAGAAGGATTTTGAGTATTATCAGGGGTAGTAACTTCCCCTTGATTTATACTTCCTTTATCCAGAGAGTGCAAAGTTCCAGGACTCATATCCCATCCTTGAGAGGATGAGACATAGTCCAGTGATTCCCCTTCTGGATGGTAGAAGGCTTTACCTTCAAAGAAGGTTACATCCATTGAATTAAAGAATTTTCTAGTTTGAGAGCAGTAACATTTGTAACCCCTCTGCCTTGATGAATAGCCAAGGAAAATGCACTTGGATGCCTTTGGCTCAAGTTTGGTTCTGTGGTGGTTGTGAACATATGCAATGCACCCAAACACCTTAGGAGGCAGATTTTGAATTAAGTGAGAAGATGTTATGCATTCAGTTAGGACTGCCACAGGGGTTTTGAATTTCAAAACCCTAGATGGCATTCTGTTAATGAGATAAGTGGCAGTTAGGGCAGCTTCTCCCCAAAAATGCTTAGGCACTTTCATAGCAAACATAAGTGCCCTTGCAGTGTCAAGGAGGTGCCTATTTTTCCTTTCTGCAACCCCATTTTGTTGGGGAGTATCAACACATGAAGTTAGGTGAATAATCCCTTTCTCTTTGAAGAATTTCCCCAGATGGTTCTCAAAATATTCAGACCCATTGTCTGACTTGAGGATTTTAATATCAGTTTCAAACTGAGTCTTAATCATGAGAAAGAAGTTCATGAAGATTGCCCCTGCTTCTGTCTTCTCCTTCATCAAGAACACCCAGCAAAATCTGGTGTGATCATCAATGAAGGTGATGAACCATCTTGTACCAGTGATATTTTTGGCCCTTGAGGGTCCCCAAATATCACTATGTATAAGATGAAAAGGCTTGGAGGGAGCATAAGACTTAGTATGAAACACAGTCCTACTATGTTTATCCATACAACAGATCTCACACTGAAAATCAGACACATTCTTATTGATAAACAACTGAGGCATAAGCCTCAGATACAAAAAATTGGGGTGCCCCAATCTATAGTGCCATAAAACAATAGGGTCACTATTACAATTAACATAATCAATAACCAAAGCGCAGTTTTTGGTATCCAGAGAACCAACATCAATAGGTAGCATGTATAGGCCAGAGGTAGCACTAGCATTGCCAATCATCTTCCCAGAGTCGTTTCTCTGTAAGATACACTTATTCTCCCGAAACATGAATGAGATAAGTTTTGTCTACCAGTTTATTCATCGATAAGAGATTGCATGATGATTTGGTACATACTGAACACGATCAAGGATCGATCCTTGAAAAATTGATAGATCCAATTCCTTGCACTTTGGAAGTGGATCCATCCGCAATTCTCACAAATCTTTCATGTTTACAGGAATTAAGGAGTGAAACAACCCCTTATTTCCTGTCATATGTTCTGAGGCCCCTGAATCAACAATCCAGAGTTGTTTTTCAAGGTCAGATATAACGTAGGAATGAGCATGATTACCTGAGTGTGCCACAGAAGCAGTGGAGGTATTAGAACGAGTTACTGATCCAGGAGCAGGGTGTAGAAGCCTTTTCAGAACTACCATCATTTCTCGAGAAAAGCGAAGGTTCCCTAGGTGTTCCTTCACCCAATTGAGTTGAAAGGTTGCCTTGGTATTCTCTTCCAGTCCCAGATTTTGGCTTCCAATCAGTAGGCTTTCCATGGAGTCTCCAGCAGGTTTCCTTGGAATGTCCAACATTCTTGCAGTGATCACAGAAAGGCCTCTCTTTCTTGCCCTTTTGGTGTGGACTACCCTTTGATAGAAGAGCAGAGGCAGAGCTTTCTGGTTGAGTAGGAATAGATTGAGTAGGAATAGGATGAGGTTGAGTTCCCAGCATGACCTTTCTCCTGGTTTCCTCATGTTTGACTTCAGAAAAAGCAGACTTGAGGCTAGGAAGAGGGGATTTTCCAAGAATCCTACCCCTTACATCATCCAAACAAGGATTTAATACCATTAGGAAGGAGAAGACCCTGTCATTTTCAATGTTGCTCTTGTGGATCTTAGCATCAGTAGGGCACTTCCACTTGTGATCATTGAAAAGATCAAGTTGCTGCAAAATCTTGGTCAATTGACTGTAGTATTGAGTGACATTCAAATCACCTTGTCTCAGATCTTTTAGTTGAGATTTGAGATCATAGATTTTCAAGTGTTGTCCTTCTTTGAATATAGATCATGGACAAAGAGACCCAAATCTCAAAGAAAGCGGTGTTGTAAAACATAAAGTTTTCACTTTGATCCTTGGTCATGGATCCAATCACCAGACATGATAACATTGTTTTGACTTTCCATTGCCTCGAGTTGTGGATCATTTGCCGGAGGTTCAGTGATTTCACCAGTCAGGTATCCTTCTCTGCTTTTTCCAGCAATAAACATGAGAAGAGATCTAGACCATAGGTGATAATTGTTCCCATCAAACTTATGGTTTGTGAGAAGATGAGAGTTATCATTGCTACCCCCCTGATTGAGAATAACTCCACTTGAAGATGGAGTAGAATCAGTGGAATCAGCAGTAGAAGCCATTTTTGTGAGTTAGAAAAAACTTCAGAAAAATGGGATTGAGGAGGATGAAGAAGAGATTTAACCACAAGGCTCCGATACCATGTAGAAAAAGATAGGAGGAAAGAAGATTTTATTGATAGTTTCCTTGTAGAGATAACAAGGAGGAGATTACAATAAATAGGCAAAACCCCCAACGGCTAGAATACACTGTTCCAACATCTATGAACAGTGTATTCTGGGCCAAAAGTAGAAAAACAGAAAAACAATAGAAAGTGTCCTAATTACATATTTAGGACATTTAAGACAAAAGGAAAAACATAAAAGAAGACTATAAGGGACCTATATACACCTATATTTTAACAATATCATTGGAGAGAGATCATGGAACCAGGAGCCAATGATCCAATGACCATGACTTGGAAATCAGCGAACTCTCTGATAATGGCATGGCTTATCAACTCCATGGAACCAGCCATTGCCAGACCACACATGTTCTTGTCATCAGCCAAGGATATTTGGGATGTAACAATTTTTCCCAACATGGCAATATTCATCTTCATCATTTTTTTAAATCCCAGGCCCCCTTCTTGCTTATCAGTGCAAAGTGTCTCCCAAGCGAGTGTATGCATTTTTCTGCCAGTGTCATCATCCCCCCAAAAAAGCTTATGAAGGATAAGTACTCTGACATAGAGAACCCCTCACAAATCTATGAGCTGAAAACAAAACTCTGGAATTTGAAGCATGAAGACAAATATGTGACAGACATACTACATTGAAATTGTCACACTTTGGCAAGAGCTGGATATATGCCATGAAGATACATGGGATTGCCCTGGTGACACTATAAAATTCAAGAAGAGAGAGGAAAATGAGAGGGTCTACTCCGGCTTTGCAATGGCAGGATAAAACCAGAACCTAGATGTGGTAAGGGGAACAATATTAGGGAGAAAGCCCCTACCATCTCTAAAGGAGGTATTCCTTGATGTTTGTAGTTAGGAGAGAGGAATCAAGGAGAAGAGTGATGCACAAGGGTCCTGATCCTAGTCAGATGCCCAAGAATGGTGACCCTAACCTTGAATCATCAACACTGATCACTTTCATAAGTGATGATAAGAGGTAAGAAACAGAAGCCATGGTGTGACCACTGCAAGAAACAAGGTCACATCAGTGACACCTGTTGGGCACTACATGGAAAACCACCAAACTAGAAGCCAAGAAGTCTGGCTGGTGCTACTGGTGGAGTAGGAAGGAGCAATCAAGTGTCATATGAACCATGCCAGATGGATTCTGGACCACTACCCATCACAAAGGAGAAACTCAGTATCCTTCTGGCAAATCAGACACAAACTAGTGCCACTAAACCACAGTGTACCTTTGTTGAGTCAGATATTATATTAGAAGTCAGTACCTTGAATCCGAAACAGAGGCACACTGGATCATTGATTCAGGTGCAACAGATCACATGACAAAGTGCTCATATTTTTTCAGCTCCTACATTCCTTGTGGAGGAAATCAGAAAGTAAGAGTGGCTGATGGATCCTTCTCAACAATTGATGGGAAGGGTTCAGTGCCTATCTCTTCTTCTCTTATCCCCCATGATGTTCTTCATGTTTCTTAACTTTCATGTAACTTGATTTCTGTCAACAAGTTAGTCTCAAAGGGAAATTGTCAACAGATTTTTTCCATGTTGGTTGTGAGTTTCGGGATGTGAATTTGGGGGAGGTGATTGACAGTGCTCTAGGGTAAAGGGAGGACTCTACATCCTTGAGGAGAAAGATAGTTCAAGAAATATGTCAGATCCTAAAAACAGTTGTTACAGCTCTTCAAGCTTGTCTAATAGTGATATTATGATACGGCATACTAGACCAGGTCATCCATGTTTTGGATATTTGAATAAATTGTTCCCGAAGTTATTTTTTAATAAAAATATTTCTGAATTTCTATATGAACATTATTGAAGCCTTGCCTTTGGTAGAATTTTGATAAAGACATCTGCTACCTGTGTTGTTGTTGGGTCATAGATCTTGGAAGTCAACCCACATCCTGACTTCTTTGATTAAATTACGGCCTATTTCAACATGCTTTGTTCTATCATGTTGGATTGAATTATTGAAAATATTTATTGTTTTTTTACCGTCACACAATAGTCTTGTAGGTTCAATGGGCATTAGATTCAAGTCAGACAACACTTTTCTTGTCCAGATTAGCTCACACAATACAAGAGCAGCTGCTTTACACTCAGCTTCTGCACTACTACAAGCTACCAAAAGCTGTTTTTCCTTCCGCCAGTGGTTGACCTCCTGTTTGTGTTGGAGTCTGTTCAATCTGCATATGTGTAGCCCTAGATAGTACGTGTCCCACTTGGTTTAACGCGTAAACCTTACCCTGGAAATCCCTTTATATGTTCGAGGACCCTTGATGGCTGTGGCTTCCAAATGATCTGTTTTTGGGGTATGCATGAATTGATTTACTGCACTCACAACATAGGAGTCTTTTATATGATAAATAAATGAGTGTATCCACCAATATTTGATAAAGTTCTTTATTAGCCTTTGAATCAGTTGGCAGTTCGTCCAACTCAACATCTGTTGGTTTACAATCCAGAATACTAAACTCATTTAACGGATATAAGGTATACTTTCTTTGTGAAACCAATATGCCTTTTCATGTACGCACCACCTTCATCCTCAGAAAATATCTAATAATTCCTGGATCCGTTATCTCGAAATTTCGTAGCTAGAAAATTCTTAACATACTTGGCCTCTGTGTCACTACCCATGATATCATGTCATATCTTGGTTTGTCAGGATTGTAACCTTCCCTGAGGTCAAGCGTTATAGAATAACGCGGGGTATGCCTTCCATTGCGACAATCCAGCCTTATCAACTTTAGAGAAACATGATTTAAGTGACTGTTTCAAACCATATGTCGATTTTAAGAGCATACATATTTCTATGTTCCATTGAGAACCTCAAAACCAGGAGGCCAAAGGCAGGTAAAGTTCGTTTACTAGTTCATCATTTAGAAATGCGTTTTTAACATCCATTTCGTGCAGAGATCAATGTTTTAAGCCTGCTAAAGACAATAATATTGTAACTGTATTCATTCTCAACACTAAAGCAAAAGTCTTACTAATTTATTCCATAGTTTGTGTAGATCCTTTTGCTACTTACCGTGCCTTATATCTATCCACACTACCATCATGATCTCCTGTAATAGTGAAAACCCACTTACAAACCACTAGTTTGACTCCTTTAGGCTGTGTGACAACCTCCCATGCCTGATTTTTCCTAAGTGCATCCATTTCTGCCATGACAAAACTTTCCACCATGGTCTTAGGAATAGCGTTCAAGTCAAGGTTAGATTTGACACATTGATATCTGGAGAAACTGAAGTATAAGACACGTGTTTGTGAATAAGGTGTTGATTGCAGGCCCTCCTTGTACATTTTGTGATCTTCTAAGTTTGTACTACCTCCATCCCAAAATACAAGGCTTTTTAGAGTTTTCACAGTTTAAGAAAGTGGAAGAATGTAATAAATTTACTGATAAAAGTCTAAGATACTTTTTCACTATAATTCATGAATTCATGAACAACCCCACCACCACAAAAAAATCCAACATTCTGTGCATTTAGATCCTTATTTTATCATGAAATCCACACCTTTCTTGGGTTTTCTGTAGAGAAATCCAACAGATTTTCGTTGTTTGATCTTGAGCAATATACGTTGTTCTGTACATCGCACATCCTTTTTGTTTGCCACATATTCTCTCTTTTCTTCTCGGTAATGCTGGGAAGGGCTCTTGAGTTTTAGAGAGCTCACTAGTAATAAATATTGTAAAACAAGTTAGATCTATATAATAAAGATTCAAATCAAATATCTTTGCATCAGACTTTTTACTATGATCTGAAAAATACAATATTCTTAAATTTTACGCTGCACGTATTGCATGAAATAAAGATTCTCTATTCGGATTATGCTTTCCATTGCTTTGAGAGGTTCGGTTCTGTTCTGTTGTGTGTTTGTTTGTTTGTTTGTTTTTTTTTTTTTTTTGAGTGGAGGTTCTGTTGTGTTTCAAGGAGAATAATGTGTAATAGAAAAATGGTGTTGATCTTGTAAAATAAAGAATATGTTAAAAGAGACAGACGCAACTGCTACTAGAGAACATGCTTGATTTTGTCCACTCGAATAGTTTTTTTGGATGATAAAGTATTAATCATTACGTAATATCAGTAATGTCATAGGAAAATTTCATAGGCATAGGAGGAACACATCCTTTATCTGATACATCATTAACCAATCCTTAAGTCTAGAATCAACTGGAATCTACTTCAATTTTGGGACGCAAAGTTGGAAACTATGTATCAGCAAAAGCTTCCCCCCACATTCCTTAAATCCTTCCTATATGCTGTTGTCATCCTCCCCTCGTATTGCTGCTGCGTTTCAGCTTCTGTTTCTTTATCCTCCTATTGGACCTATTCCTTGGGCGAACCATCTTCCCAACATATTGCATTGTGTGTGAGGATTAAGAGTACAATCATTTTGGTGTTACAAAATTGAAAAGATGTTTCTTATAATTTAAGATGATGCTAAATTTCACTCTGCAATCACGTTATGTATAGCTTGATGATATGCTGCTGCGATGCAGCCGAAGTTATCTTGTATAATAATAATATGCCTATTTCTTATTGATCTTGGCTGCTTATATGCTTTTAATCTGACTTACCATGTCTTTTCTGGGGAATGATATAGGTTGGCCCGAAGGACCACCAACGTTTTCAAGGCTCGTACGCAACAATTCTGAAAGCACACATGACGACCTTGAAGAAGAGGGAGCGGAAGGATAAAAGAAAAGCAACAGATATTTCTACTGATAAAAAGCTGGAGGGTGTCAAGAAATCATCTGCTGCTTCTATTGCAAAGAATTAAATTTCTTTCCTTATATATATATATATATATATATATATATATATATATATCTCATTTCTTGAAGCATATCATCAGTTCGTCATGCCATGTTTTTGATGTAGCCATTTGTTTTCTTTCAAGATTCTCCCAGTATGTCTGTCTATTATTATCCGGGATTCTGTTACAACCTCAGTGATGTTTTCTTTTACTTTTTCATTGAAAAAAACGTTCTGTTTATCGGAATAAAAACAGGAGGCTTCTATCGGCACTACGTTTAGACATGGCACCCTTTAAATTGTTTTCAGAACCCTATTGAATATTTTTATTAATTCTTTACTTCAACCCCTACTAAAATAATGTTAAAATTACTCTCTACACCACAAATATAGAAAAATGCGATTGAGTCCTTTAATAATAATAATGGAACAAATTAACCTTTCTTAATCCATTACAACATCTAATCCACATATATTAATTTTAATACATTTCACCCTTCAAACAGAACTTCATCTTCTTCATGCATTTCACCCTTCAAACACAAATATTATACATGAAACCATGCATAGCAATGAAGAACATGATGCAATATCAATTGAAGACATATCATTTTCAACCCATATGGAAGTACAAATGATATGAAAAATGGTAATTTGTAGCACAAAAAAAATTTATTATTATTTTAAAATTTGAAATAGGTGAATGAGTTACTCTATTAAAACATCAAGAACATGTAAAAGCATGATTTGTGTAGAAAATGAAATATAAAGGTTTTTCGGCATTTTAGTACGTGACGAGCGTCCCGTTTCTGATACTAGCAACATCGGCAACACCGACGTTTACTTTAAATATTAACATCGAAACTATGGATGTTACTCAATGGAAATAATTTCTACACACGTGACGTATCTTATGAGCAACGTCGGCTTTGTTGACATTCTTAAGACACAGGCCATCTGTTGAAATGTATTTAACTTAACCCTGACGTTCATGAGGCTTTAGTAACGTCAGCGACTGACACTAAGAATTATTTTACCACTTCTTCGTATTGGCATATACTTCACTTCCTTCTTTTCATATTATATCCATAGAACCCAAATGGCGAAAAGGGTAAGAAGCCATGTGATGATGCAGGGGTAAATGAAACGATGAAGCGTATTTTGAGATAAGAAACTTTTAAGACCATATGTTCTTTGGCTTTAATTTTTCCCAAATTTAATTTAGTTGTTGATAATGCAAATTTGTTTATTTTATAGCATTTGGCTGATATAATGATTGAGAAACAAGAGTTTGTTAACAATCTTCAGGATGACACAATTGCTTTGAGGGATGATACTCTGAAGAGTTATCAAACGATATGACTTCACTTTTTGTAACCGACCGTGTATGTACCTTAAGCAAATTATTGTAATACTTGTGTGTTTGAAAATTGAATTTTATTGAGCACTTCTTTTTCTAACAGGTATTTGAAACACACGAAGATCTAACCAAACATCTTCAAGAGTTGGGAAGATCTCATGGGGTCGTGATTGTGAAGTTTAGATCAGATTTGTTTGGGAAGAGGACAACGTACATAAATTACCAATGCGAAAGGGGCGGTGAACCAAGGGACCATAGCAAAGGTGGGAAATATGAAAAAAAGTAGCTGGTTCCGGTAAGAACAAGCGAAGGGATTCCCCGACAAAAAATGTGGATGCCCGTTGTTACTAAAAACCACACAGAATAGAGTGAAGCGGTTTTGGACCGTACAAGTATTGAATGGGATCCATAATCACAAAACGGTCAAGTTTGATGAGGGTCATGCATATCTCTGAAGAATTGACAAAGAAGAGAATGAAACCGTTGGTAGAATGACCAAGATCGGCATACAATAAAAAGAATTGCACGTCAGCGAAGAAGATATAAAACATTCGTTCGAAGAGAAGACAGAAAGCATGAGAGGGTCGTTCAGTGATGCAAGAGGTATACAACTTGATAGAAATTACTAGCTTCTTCGTACGTTGCCAACATGAGAATAATGTAGTGAAAGATGTTTTTTGGGCACATAACGATAGCTTGTCTCTTTCTAGGTTATTCTCTTCCGTATTGCTTATAGATTGTACTTACAAGTCAAACAAACACAAGATGCCTCTTTTGCAGATAGTTGGTGTCACATCTACGGACATGTCGTATTCCATTGGGTTTGTGCTTCTTGGATTGAAGAGGGAAGACAGCTACACTTGGGCTCTGAGTACACTACGAAATGAAATATGGAACCAAAGTGAGCGCACTCGTTGTATTGTTACTAATGGAGAAGATGCATTGATTGTTACAGTATAAGGACAAAAGGGAATGCTGAGTGCAGTCTACTGAGGAACTTCCGCAGACTACATGAAGACTCATCAGTCTGCTGAGTAGTTTAGTGCAGGAAACGGTTATTTAGTTATCGTTTGTTGTAACCATTTGTAACTTACTTTTAACTGATTCATGAGGTGTATGAAGTTATAAATACCACATGATCAACAACATTGTAAGTTAACTTGTGATTTTAGTTCAATAATATAGATTCTGCTTTTTATTTACTTTCTGTTTGTAATTCTAAAAACTTCAACATGGTATTAAAGCAGAAATTTGAGAATTTCTGAACATTTTCATTTGGTTTCTCTGGTTGTTGAAGAATCTTGAGAGAATTCTTCATCTTATAAGTGTTCGAAGTTTCTTTAGAGTAAACTATGATCATCTTCTGAGTGTTGTGATCATTTCTTAATTGATTTTCACTCTGTTATTGATCTTTGATAAATTCTGGAGTTCTTGATAGCCATGGCAGCTAAGAACAAGAATTAAGCCCCTACAAACCTTTCTATGTACATCGTAATGAGAATCCATCTTTGGTTCTTGTTCAGCCATTGATGAATGGCAACAATTACAATCCATGGAGATGTCCATGGAGATGTTGTTAATCACCAAGTACAATATTGGCTTCCTAGATGGCAATATTAAAGAGCGAGAAGCAGATTCAACAGATTTCAATGAATGGAGACAATGTGATACAATGGTGAGGTCATGGATCATGATTTCTATTGAGAACTCCATTGCCCAAAGTTTGATGTATTTCAAGAGTGCACATGCAGTTTGGAAAAATCTTGCTGTTAGATTTTCTAATGTGGATGCCTTGAGGCTTTCAGATCTTCTTGATGAGATGCACCTGCTGAAGCAAGGAACAAATTCTGTCAATCAATATTTCACAAAAGTAATGGTTCTGTGGGAAGAAGTCAAGACCATCAGGCCTATGCTAGTTTGTTCCTGTGATCGTCAATGTCATTGCAATGCAATTAGCACTCTGATGGATCATATGGAGGCTGAACATGTAAAGAAATTCCTTAAAGGTTTGAGGATGAATTTGAGCCAATGGTTTCCCAGGCAATGTTGATGGTGCCTTTTCTAGATATCCATGATGCCTTTGAAATGGCCATTAAGTTTGAATGACAGAAGCTATATGTGGCTAACAAGGCTAAGAAACACGTTTTTGTGGTTCTCTTGTCTCAGAAGAATGGACAGGGGCAAAATCAATCAGTAAACATACCAAGTTCTGTGATTGTTGCAAATGCCAGACCTAAGAATCCCAAGACTGTAGTAATTGTGGATTCAATGGTTATACTGAAGAGACTTGTTACAAGAAATATGGCTATCCTCCTGGTTACTAGTCAAAGAGGGCTAATTTGGTAGAAGAGGAACAATCAACAAAAGAATATCATGCCCATAATTAGGGGTGTAATTGAGCCGAGTCGAGTCGATAATACCTAGGGCTCTAGCTCGACTTGTCTTAAAAATTTCAGGCTTGAAACTCGGATCAAACTTGATCGAGCCATAAAAAGGCAAGATCGAACTCGACTCGCTAAGTACTCGATCTAGCTCGAATTGACTCGTGAGCTTGATTATTTTCTTGGAATTCATTTAATTGATAATGAAATATGGCAACATCGAGCTCGAATCGTCTAACACTAGACTCGAATAATATTTTTTAAATTATAAAAAAAAATAATATTTTATAATAAATTTAATAAGTATAATTAATTAAATAATTATTTAATCAAACACGATAAGCTTGCGAGCTACTCGATTACTATATTTTACAACTCGAGCTCGACTCAGTTAATTATTCGAGTAGCTCGACTCGAGCTCAAACTCGAAAAAACCAAATCGAGTCAAACTCTCTTTCGAGTCGAGTACGAGTAGCTCACGAGTAGGCCAACTCATTTACAGCCCTACCTAGAATAGGTTTGTTGGACCAGGGTTTCCTAGTCTTACTGCACAACAACTGATAAGTTGATGGCTCTACTGAGTTCTGATCCTCCTAGACATGTAGGATTTCTTTGTTGGGTAAATTTAGGAAGATCTATGTTACTTGACTCTGAGGGCCATGTGATCTAAATTTAGTAAGATCTATATTATTGATCTTGGACTCTGGTGCTACAGTTCACATTATAGGATCATTAGATCTGTTAAGAAATCCCAAACTTTCATCTGGTATGAAAATGGGATTAATAATGGATATAATGTTTCCGTTACACATATATGACAAGTAGGTTAAGCTGGTCCTTTATGGTGTGTTTTGCTTTCCTGGTTTTAAGTATAATCTTTTTATCCCTACCTTCCTTTATTAATCATACAATGGGTGAAACTGTTTTCCTTGCTAACAAGTGTGTTTTGCAGGACAAGAACAAGAAAGTGATTGGTTCAACTGAGTTACACATAAGACTATATGTCATAGACCAGCCAATCAAACTTTCTGCTGTTAATGCTGTACAAAATAAAACTTTGTCTGATAGACTAGATGATGCCCTTTTAAGGCACTACATCCTAGGATATTTGCCAGATAAGAGACTACAAGTCATTAGCTCATAGTCTGCTGATGTCAAATTTTGTAATCATGATCTTTGTTATGTCTGCCCTATGGAAAAATTAAAGAAAGAACCTTTTCAATTAAGTACAACTGCTGCAACTGCTGTTTTTCATCTTGTTCATATGGATATTTGGGGTCCTTTGAAACAACATATTGTGAATTGACATCAATATTTCTTACTGTTGTAAATGATTTTTCTAGATTTACTTGAGTTTTTCTTATGAGGCATAAATTTGAAGCTTCTGATCTTGTTAAATTTGTCTCTACTCAATTTCATAAATTATTAAAGTAATTAGATCTGACAATGGAGCTGAATTTCAGCTTACTGACTTTTATGCTGAGCAGGGCATCATACATCAGACATCCTGTGTCAGCACACCTGAGTATAATGGTATTGTTGAAAGGAAAAATCAGCATTTGCTGAATGTTGCAAGGTGTCTGAGGTCCCAGAGTAATTTACCCATTGAGTACTCTGTATGAGGTGATTTATTGTTAGACATATTCTAGTATTAATGATGAGTGCCAGACTAGCTGTTATAGAGTAAAGGCAAAAAGATGTCTAGATTGAATGTATAAGTTTATTAGAGTTTGATCTTTGTATAGGTTTGATCAAACAAGCACTGTAAAGAGGTCAGCTTACTTGATAATAGACCTATCTAGGCCAGTAGATTGTCTAGGTCAGTAGAGTGTCTAGGACCTGCTGATGGTTGAAGGCTAAGGGTTCAAACTCAGTAATGAAGGCTAAGGGATCAAACTTAGTATTATAAGTCAAGGATATGGGATCAGAATTTAGGGAAGTCTGTGATGACCTAAACTGATCACATATACATTGTGTAGAAGGTCTAAGTTCCATATAAAGAGAAGTGATGATTGGAACTTGGTTGTGATAAAAAAGGTGTACACTAACTTCATAATTAAAAGTTAGATGTGAAGCAGTCAACTGAGGTGTTTATAAAACACAGCAAACCAAAAGTCAGTTGACCATATATGGACATCAGCAGACCTATACAACAGGTGTCTGCTGAATGTAAAAGTCGAAATAATCCAAGTTTTTCTAGAAGAATAAATGGATAAGGATGAATTAAAAGCATTGGATTAATGAGTCAATCAATGTCTAAGATGAAATGGATGATGTAAGGATTTCAGAGCCTTATCAAGTGGAATTAAATCATTGGTTCACAGAATGCCTGTCAGAAAGGTACGACAGAGGGAATGTCATGAATATTCAAAAAATCCTATAACGGTTGTATTTGAAATTCAAATTCAAATCATAAGACCTACACCTATAAATAGATGACTTCTGATTCAGATTGGAAGATACAAGAATACACACGAAGCAACTCTATTTTTGAGCAAGAAATTGATCTAAGTGCAATCTTACCCTACTGAACCTATCTGAGCTTTATGTTACTGATCAAAAATTTTCTTCAAGTGTTTGTGCAATCAAGTTGTATCCAGTATACACACTTGAAGAGTACAAGCTGCTGATCTTATCATTCTGATCAAAGCTTGCTGAAAGCTGAATCACTTTCTTGATTCAACCCCTTCTTCTTCAAGAAGAACCTGAAGACAGAGATGCACTGCTGAAGTGTCAAGGACTTTTGTGTTTTGTGGTGGAGCTGGTGAAGAGGCATTCCTACCCTTCAAGGACCAGTGGAATACTTAGGAGCAACAATCCTACATGTTTCTAGTGTTCAGTTTGTGAAGCCATAGTCATTGGTCAAGGACAAATAGTTTAAGGACTTTTGTAACAGCTATCTCAAAAGTCTTTAGTGAATTTCCTCCAACATCACAAGAAAAGAGTGGACTGACGGGATTACACCACCTGGAACCACTATTAAACATGCCTACCTTACTTTACTGCATTTACTTTCTGCACTTTACTTTATTTGCATGCTTATCACATCAATCTATTGAATTAGCTACTGAATCACACACATTTACATTGTTGAGTATCTAATACTTAGTATCATCTTTAAACAACAAGTTACAAGGCTTTATTTAATATATTCCGCTGCAATAGATTGAATAGATTCAATAGTTAGCAGACTACTGAAGGTCAGCAGACTATTGACCCTGTTGAGTATGTAAACTCCAAAAAGTTTTAAGTGTTAAGTTTATTCACCCCCTCTAAACATAACCAAAGCCTTTTCAAGGGACCAACAATTGGTATCGGAGCAGAGCTTCTGTTCTGAAGTAATCCTACATGTTGTGGTTGTGAAAAATCTTTGAAAACTTTTTCATGTTTCGGTTTTCAAGTTTTTGCATTTTGGATAACAACCAGTATGCTAGGACAATGTTGATGTGCTCTCTAGATCGTTTTGATGATTATAAACATCGGATGCAGGCTTATCTGGCTGCAACACATGATAAGATGATGGATGTGCTGATTGATGGACCACATGAGATCACCAAAGTCATAACTGTGGATGGCCAAAATCAAACTGTTCCAAAACCAAAGTGTGAATGGTGTGCTGAAGATAGAAAAAAGGCTAATTTAAACAATATGGCTATTGTTACCATTTATAGAACTTTAGATAGCAATATGTAGAAGAAAGTGAAAGATTGCCAAACCGCCAAAGAACTATAGGAAATATTGCAACTTATCTGTGAAGGCACTGATGCAATAAAAAAGAACAAGATCAGTGTGGCCAACCACAGGTTTCAAGATTTCAAGATGAATTCAAATGAGACCAATAATTTTGTGAAATTGAGTAGAAACAAAGTTAACAAAATATTTAACAAGGTTTGAAGCTTCAGATTTGTTTCTCATCAGAAAAAACCCAAGTAAATCTAGAAAAATCATCTACAACAGTAAGAAAATATTGTTGTCCATTCACACTGTGTTGTTTCAGAGGACCCTAAATGTCTATGTGAACAAGATCAAAAACAACATTTACAGCAATCATGCTTAATGGAAAGGGATTTTTCTTTAATTTTTCCATTGGGAAAACAAAACAAAGATCAAGGCTCAAATTCCGACAGTAGTAGACTGGGAATTAATAACTTGCAGTCTCATATATGGCATGTGTCATAGTTTGTAATGCGATAAAGAGCATCATCTAATCAATCAGATAAGGTGTGGTTTTCTACAACATTAATAGTTGAAAGTCTGATTGGTTGATCCATGAAATATAGTCTTTTGTGTAACTCAGCTGAACCAATCATTTTCTTGTTCTTGTCCTACAAAATACACTTGTTACAGAAAAACTGTTGCACCTTTTGTATGGTTAATAAAATAAGGTAAGGATAAAAGATTATACTTATAACCCGGAATGCAAAATAAATCATTTATGACAAGCTAAGGGTTTTGTTGGAAATAAAATTTATGTTTTGATAATGATTCATCACTTATTCAGTTATTATCTTAGACCCCATTGATGAAGTGTCATATCTAGCTGTTATAGTGCAAAGCAAAAAGATGTCTAGAAATCATTGTATAGGATTTAATAGAGTCTGATAGTTGTATAAGTTAGTCAGACAAGCATTGTAATAGTTTTGGGTTCAGAACTGAGAAAATGAGAAACTGACTTATTGAATTGAGTTCCCAACTAAAACAGACCAAGAGTACTTCAACCGAAACTGAGGGATCAGACTTAGTTATCAAAAAAACTGAAGAAGGTAAGTTCGCTGAGGGACACAGACTCAGTTGGCTTATCTAAAAGACAGAAAAACTAAGGGTTCAAACTCAGTTATTGAAGATAGAAGAACTGAGGGTTCAAACTCAGTTTATGAAGACAAAGTCAAGATAATAAAGTTAGACTTCAGGCAAGACTGTGATGACCTGAACTGACTTTATGGATCTTGTATGAAGGACTAAGACTCATAAGGACAATGATATCTTAGATGATCAATTGAAAAAGGTGTACTCGGATTAAGTACAGAATAATCAGATGAAGGATAGAGTACTGAGATTTTGAAGAAGAGTAAAAACTCAGTTAATGCTCTTAAACTGGCCAAATCTTCTTAAATCAGTTTTGGAACTGGAAATAAGTAAAACTGATGATGAATCAGACCGTTATAAGTTGAGCATTTTTATTGGTTTATAAAGGTGTCCTTTCTGACACTGACATTCAAAAAGAAAAGCAGGACCACTAACGGCTATAAGGATTCAAATCCAAATGAACTAACCGTTAGAGAAACCCTTATAAATAGATCTCTTCTACAACAAGAAGAGTGTGGAATTCTAAGAGTCAGTCTAGTCAAGAAAGATCAAACAAAGGGGGAAAGTAGTCAAAAAGAATTCCTGCTATATGCTAATTGAAAGATCAAGTTATTACTTCAAGTGTTCATAAGCATTCAAAGAAAGATTAAGAATAATAATTTGAAGAAAAACAGAGCCGTGCATAACTTTTATATCTAGAAGAAGAAGCTCAAATCAAAATTGAATCATAGTTATTGATTCAAGTCTCAACTTTGATTTAATCAAAGGTTTAGACTGTGAAACACCAAGAAGGTGTGAAGTAAAGTTGAGAGCAGTCAGGAAGACTGTGTTTGTGATGAGCCGGTGAAGAGGCAATTCAACCCTCTAAGGACCAGTGTAGCAAGCTTAGTTTAAACAACAAACCTACCTGTTGAAGACTGAAGCTAAAAGATTGTGAAAGTAGGGATTAGTGAAGGACAATCAAGTGTCTAGAATTTACTTTGTGTCTTGTAACTGTAAACCTCAAGAATATAGTGAATTTGGCCTCCTACATCACAGGGGAAGAGAGGACTGACAGGATTACACCACCTGGAACATCTATAATTCTTGTTTATTTACTTTACGTATTTACTTACTGCATTGTAGTAATATTCATCTAGTTCACATACTTAGCAAACACCAGAAACTAAGTTAGCATATTAACTGATAACTCATGTTTTACAAAGGCTTAAATTATATCCGCTGCCGTTTGACTCAGTTTGTTATAAGTCAGTTTTGACTTAGACTCAGCTCAGTCAGCTTAACTCCGCACAAGTTTTAACTGAACCTAAATCGCTTAAAATCTAGCTTTTGGTGACAAGTTTATTCACCCCCCCTCTAAACTTGTGTTAGCCTTTCCAAGGGACCAACAATTGGTATCGGAGCAAATCTTCTAATTTGAAGAGATATCCGATTGCGCTTTATCAGTTTAAGTAACTGACCACCAGTTATTCCGATACTGCTTCATGCATCAGTTGTTTCCATAAATTATATAAAGTTTTACAAAACTGCATCATGGAATCACACAATCATTTTAGGAAAATGCTTAGTTGTTTATTTTTAATATTTGATGAATACAAACCTAAATTACAGGCTTTTGTTGCTGAAACTCAAGAAAAGCTAATTGAAACATTCATTGAAGATCCAGTTATTACAAGCAATGAAGAAAATGCTGAAAATCTGCCCCTAAGCTTTGGTGGAAATAATCATGGTGAAAGTGATGAAGAATCATACATTTTGGAACTAGCCTGGCAAGCAATAATGCTGGATTTGATAAAGGAAAGCAGATATTGGAAGATGAGGTAAACATCATGAGGTAAACGCTTCTACATCCAACACTCACACTTCCATGAACAATCATAGTAATGAAGATTTTAGTGAAACTTCGGACATACTCATAAATGAATTAGATGTAATTCAAAAGAATTATGAGACTGTCAAAAAGGAAAAAGATCTATTGAAAACTGAAGTTCTAAGATTGACTGCTAAGATCAATCTCATCAAGGCTAATAATAGAACTAAGGAGACTTGCTCAACTGATGAACTAACAGAGGTAATAAATATCACAGAATCATCAGTTGATCCAATTCCCAACGTTCAGTTCAAACCTAGAAAACCATTTGGAGACAGATCAGGTTTAGGGTTTGATAGTCAGCAAAATTCAAAGTTCAGACCTAGTACAGTTGCACCTAAGTTTGTATTTGCACAATGATCAAGAACTCGAATCTTGACAAATTAGAATCGATAATTACATTTCAGTCTCAACTCAAAATCGACAAAAGCGTAAAATCGACCAAGAGCAAGCAGAAAAGCGAAAGATTCACTGAAAGTATCGAGGATCGAAAAGGCAAAGCGATCGTAAATCAAGTAAAAGAACATTCAAGTCACATCCATCTAAAAATGATAATCATTCATGGAATAAAAGATTCAGGGGGAAAGGGAGACTCTTTCTTACTGACGAAGACTGGAATGGACCTATGTTCACTTAGTTTCACAAAAATGAAAAGACGTACGAGTCAAGAAAGCAGAATTTTGTGCAAACTGGCCAGACTCAGCCAAAAAATCAAGATAGGTATAAAACTGACAAGTCATCTAAGACTTACAGGAACACGAAACCTAATCAAAAAGGACCCAAACAGATATGGGTACGAAAAAGTTTTTAATTTGTTTTGTAGATATTAACTGAATACGAAATCAAGACTGAGTTACTTACTCAACTAAGTTTTGAAACTGGTCTGAACGGACGACTGACTCAAAGTTAGGATAAGATCAAAGCTGAACCTTGATAGCTGGAGATATACAATATCAATTAATATAAGCTACTAATGAACAGTCGTACCCTACACTCATTTCAACCGTTCATCTTTTCCACTCACCGTTTTTTCCGTATTTCAACGCTTGACATGATTAATGACAAGAAGTTATACTACCTACCCAGATTTTACAACCACCAAATCTACCACTTATAAATACCCTTGTATCGTACCTAAAATCATTTACACTTTATTCTCTCCTTTCAATTCATTTACTGAAAGAATTTGATTTCTCCAACAATCTGAATTAATGGCCTTCACCAGAGTTGAACCCGGAATGATCATTTCTCTAGATCAATTTGTGGCTAAATACACAGATCAAACTCTTGCCAAAGAAATCATAGACAAAATCAGGAAAATCAATGGTTTGGATCAAGTATCAACATAAACCCAAAGAAAATGTGCCCGGACAGTATCGGTAATTTTTATGAATTCGGAAGCAAAAGCATTGAAGATGAAGATGTACTTACTTACACCACACATGTCAATGGAAAAGAGATCAAGGTTACTGAGAACCTTATAACAGACATTTTTGGATTTGAGAAATCTGGATTCACTTCAGTTCTCAAAATATCTAAAGAACAGTGAGAGAAACTATGGAAAGGCATTGCTATTTTAGGAGAATTCTAATGTATCACTGTCTGGATCAATAGGGCTGCTCAAGCCTGAATTCGGTTTCCTGACAAAGAGGCTAGAAAATTGCGTAATTGGAAATGCCGGCAACTTCAGTAATATATCCGGCACAAAGATAGATTTACTTTATATGATTTGGTTTGAAGAGGACTTCAACTGGCAAATATATATTTTCGATCAACTGGTCGCTCAATCTTCTGATGTACCCAAGAAGAAGAATGCCGAGAAGAAATGGAGGTTTTATTTCAAGAAGACTCTTGCTCTCCTAGCCCAAATGATTATTGATCATTTTGGGATTGCAAGAAGAAAGGAAACTACAGTTGTTGATGGCAAAATTGTAGCCAAGGAAGAAAAATCAAAGAAAAGGAAAGCATAAGATTCTGAAACTAAACCCAAGAAGAAGAGAAAGAAGTCTTCCAAGAAAACTGAAACTACAGCTGAAGCGCTGGAACATCTTGAAAAACTGAGAGAAAGAGGAAACTTGAAGAAGTTACAACCAAACAAATTATTGAGAAACCAGTAGAGGCTTCACCAGAAAAATCGGTCACCTCAGTTGCTGAAAGCCAAGGAAAGAAAGTCAGAACTGAGGAAACCCCCAACAAACAAATCATTGCTGAAGTATAACCTATTGCTGAGAAATTACCGGTTGAAGAGTCAGCGATGGACTTTCAAGAAGCTGCTCCATCACTACCAAAAACTGAAACTCAGGGGGAACAAACCCTAAGAGCTGATGTTGATAATGAGGAGACAGATAGTGATGAGGAACTGATTGGAACTGGTATGATCAAAATGCTTAATCTGATATCTTTATCAAGATCCACACCACAAAAGTCAGCCTCTAGAATTGAATATGAGGAGTCTATCAAAGAACTGGAAGACTCTCAGTCACAAGAAAGAGAAGCTGCAGAAGTTGAATCAAGACCGGTACAAGTCATCACTCTGGATGAGCTTATCAATGAACAAGAAGTAGTTCCAGAAGATAAGAAAGAAGAGGAATCAGTTGCTGAACTGATTATTGAACAAGTAAAAGATCAAAGTTCTTTGAACCAACACCGAAGAGGAACCTATTCTTCGGATGGAACTTGGAGCGATTCTGAGAACAAGTTCTTTGAAGAAGAACTTGTTACCACTGAAGGAAAGTTGGAAACTAAAACTGCCATTGGAACTGAAACCAGCATGATCCCAGTTGTTGCTGAAGGGGAAGCCAAAAAAACTGATCAGCTTGAAACTGTAGAAACTAAAAGAATCGAGGATTATGTGGAATCAAATCTGGATTCCAAGGGAAAGTGAAGTTATCCCAACTCCGTCTGAATCATCTGTTAATATTGGAGAGCTCATTATAGCTGACTGCAAGAGACTGCATGCTTATCAGAATTGGAAACTCAGTTCCATATATAATCAGAGAAGTCAGTTAGCTTAAATGGAAATCACAGAGAAATGGGTATTCAGTCAACACAATATCAATCATTTGTCCGAGCTGATCAACACTGATGAATTTTTGAACAATGGATATGCATTGATCAGAGATAGTCATTGGAAGAGAACTGCTGCAGGAGAAAGTTCTAAGAAGGATCATCTGAAGAAAGTTCAGATGAGAATGAAGAAACTGAAACTGACTCTGACGGTCAGTTCTAAAGATTAAGAAAAATAAGGTTATTAGTCTCCTACTGACCAAACCGTGCTTGAAATTACAAAAACTGAAGCTAATAAAGCTTGTGAAGAATCTGACGATGAGTTCAATATGCAAATTTCACCAGCTGAGACGTCGATCAGTCAAGTCTGGAAGAAGTAAAAAGACTGTCTGAGGAAAGAAGAAAATCTGTGGATTACAAAGAGAAACTTAAGCAGATTGCTTCTCCTCTTAAAGAAGCAAAAGTTGCTGAAACTGAAAAAGACAATGTTGTAGAAAAGAAAGCTGAATCTAAAGATGATGTACCTACACAAGCTGACACAATCAAATTCTACTTCAATGAACTTATAAGGATTCAGAAAGACGACTTAAGTGTGTTTGGAAAAGTTCTAAAGTCAATGGAAGACAACAAAACTGAAAGAGAAAACATGGAGAAAAGGTTAAACAATGTCAAATCTGACTGTCATGATACTCTTATCGCAATCAGAAAAACAACCATTGAATCTGAGGCAAGAAAAACTGAGACCCAAGAAAAATGGGAGGGCATCCTCAACAATGTAGTTGATAGACTAATCTTATTGGAGAATGCATCGAAAGACTCAGTTGTTGCTCAAACCATTTTGGCATCAAATCAGCAGCCCTTAAGCTCATACATTAGGAGCTTGATCAACAAAGATGATGTCACTAAAGGGGAAAGTTTGGACTTTTTAAAAGTCAATGCAGCTGATATGCCTCAAGTTCTTGAATGTATTGAAGAGAAACTGGTTGAACTGAAAAAAGCTAGATGAGAGTTCACTGATGAAGAAATGGAACTAATAGCAAAGTTCTTAGAACCAGCTGAGAAAAGACAGGCTCTAGACTCTCAAATGTACAACGTCTTCAAAGATCTACCGATTCAAGAAGGAGTATCAAGGGAACAAGCCTTAGAGTCTTTTCTACATATGCAAAAAGTTCTTGTTAATTATTGGAACAAACTAAGTAAATGGGAGAAAAATGGAACTTTGGATAAGGCATCAGATGAAGTTGAAAAGACTGAACAAGAGTTTGTTCAGAAATTACTGAGGATAGCCACCAGTGAAAGACTATGAAGATCTGTTATTGTTTTTACTATGTTGTTTAAGAGCAAGTTTTTCAGCAAGCACAGTATGACAGATTCTTGGAATATTTGGGCAAACATTCAAGGAGTGGAATGCACAGAAACCAACCTAGCCATGAAAAAAGCTGCAGAAATCTTTGATAAGCAAGCTGGAAAAGAAACTGGAAATTAATTTCTTTTCAAGTATTTGTATTTTATTACTCTGTAACTCAGTTATCAATAAAATCTCACTTTCTCAGTTCTTTGTGTTTTCATTATTTTATTTTGTCTATATCTTTTTGCATTGCTTTTAAGGAGGGTATTGACATCATCAAAAAGGGGGAAATTTTTGGAAATAGAATTTATGTTTTGATGATGATTCATCACTTATTCAGTTATTATCTTAGACCCTATTCATGAAGTGTCATAACTAGCTGTTATAGTGTAAAGCAAAAAGATGTCTAAAAATCATTGTATAAGATTTAAATGAGAAACTGACATATTGAACTGAGTTCTCAACTAAAACTGACCAAGAGTACTTCAACCGAAACTGAGGGATCAGACTCAGTTATGAAAGAACTGAAGAAGGTAAGTTCGCAGAGGGACACAGACTCAGTGGGCTTATATAAAAGACAGAAGAACTGAGGGTTCAAACTCAGTTATTGAAGACAGAAGAACTGAGGGTTCAAACTCAGTTTATTAAGACTAAGTCAAGACTATAAGGTTAGACTTCAGGCAAGACTGCGATGACCTAAACTGACTTTATGGATCTTGTATGAAGGACTAAGAATTATAAGGACAATGATATCTTAGATGATCAATTGGAAAAGGTGTAATCTGATTAAGTCAAGAATAATCAGATGAAGGATAGAGTACTGAGATTTTGAAGAAGAGTAAAAACTCAGTTAATGCTCTTAAACTGACCAAGTCTTCTTAAATCAGTTTTGGAACTGGAAATAAGTAAAACTGATGAAGAATCAGACCGTTATAAGTCAAGCATTTTTATTGGTCTATAAAGGTGTCCTTTCTGACACTGACATTCAAAAAGAAAAACATGACCACTAACGGCTATAAGGATTCAAATCCAAATGAACTAACCATTAGAGAAACCCCTATAAATAGATCTCTTCTACAACAAGAAGATTGTGGAATTTTAAGAATCAATCTAGTCAAGAAAGATCAAACAAAGGGGGAAATTAATCAATAAGAATTCCTGCTATATGCTTTATTGAAAGATAAAGATATTTCTTCAAGTGCTCATAAGCATTCAAAGAAATATCAAGAATAATCATTTGAAGAAAAATAGAGCCGTGCATAACTTTTATATCTAGAATAAGAAGCTCAAATCACAATTGAATCATTGTTATTGATTCAAGTCTCAACTTTGATTTAACCAAAGGTTTAGACTGTGAAATACAAAGAAGGTGTGAAGGACAGTTGAGAGCAGTCAGGAAGACTGTGTTTGTGATGATCTGGTGAAGAGGCAATTCAACCCTCTAAGGACCAGTGTAGCAAGTTTAGTTCAAACAGCAATCCTACCTGTTGAAGACTGAAGCTGGAAGATTGTGAAACTAGGGATTAGTGAAGGACAATCAAGTTTCTAGAATTTACTTTGTGTCTTGTAACTGTAAACCTCAAGAACATAATGAATTTGGCCTCCTACATCACAGGGGAAGAGAGGACTGACAGAATTACACCACCTGGAACATCTATAATTCTTGTTTATGTACTTTACGCATTTACTTACTGCATTGTAGTTATATTCATCTAGTTCAGATACTCAGCAAACACCAGAAACTAAGTCAGCATATTAACTGATAACTCATGTTTTACAAAGGCTTAAATTATATCCGCTGCCGGTTGACTCAGTTTGTTATAAGTCAGTTTTGACTTAGAATCAGCTCAGTCAGCTTAACTCCGCACAAGTTTTAACTGAACCTAAATCTCTTAAAATCTATCTTTTGGTGACAAGTTTATTCACCCCCCCTCTAAACTTGTGTTAGCCTTTCAAGGGACCAACATGTTTACCCTTACTTGTCCCTATATATGTAACAGAAACATTGTTTTCATTAGGTAATCCCATTTTAATACTAGATGAAGGTTTGGGATTACTTAATAGATCTAATGATCCTACAACGTGATATGTGGTAGTAGAGTCCAAGATATATTGTATAGATCTTACTAAATTTAGATCACCTGTCCCTATAGCAGGTATATAGTGTGTAACAAACTCAACTGAATGTCCAATAGTAAATCCTGCATGTCTAAGAGGATCGGAACTCAGTAGAGCCATCAACTTATAGAGTTGTTGTTCAGTAAGATTTTGGAACCCTGGTCCAGTAGACCTATTTTGGACCTGATCATCTTTTGCTAACTATTCTTCCTCAACCAAATTAGCCTTTTTTGACTTGAAACCAAGAGGATAGCCATGTTTCTTGTAACAAGTTTCTTTAGTATGACCATTGAATCCATAAAAACTACACTAAACTTTCTTGGGATTCTTAGGTCCGGTACTAGCTGTAGATACTTAACTAGTTCTGCGTTGACTATTTGATTTTTCCCCTGTCCATTCTTTTGAGACAAGAGAACCATTGAATCTTGATTCTTGGCCTTGTTAGCCACATACAAATTTTGTCTTTCAAATATAATGGCCATTACAAAGGTAGCATGAATTTATGGGAAAGGAACCATCAGCGTTTCCTGTGAAACCATTGGCTCAAAATCATCACTTTAAGGAACTTTATGATATGTTCAGCCTCCATATGGTCCATCAGTGTGCTAATTACATTGCCGTGGCATTAAGGATCACAAGAACAAACTGGAATAAGCCTGTACTCTTTATTTTTTCCCATAGAATCACAAATTTTGTGAAATATTGATTGACAGAATCAGTACCTTGTTTTTACAGATGCATTTCTTCAAGAAGATCTGAAATCCTCAATGTATCAACATTAGAAAACCTTGTAGCAAGATTCATCCAAACTGCATGTGCACTTTTGAAATACATCAAACTTTGTGCAATGGTATTCTTCATAAAATTTAAGATCCATGATCTAAGCATTGTGTCACATTGTCTCCATGCATGAAAGTCTATTGAATATTATTTTGGCCTTTTGATTGTTCCATCTACGAAGCCAATTTTATTCTTGGTGATCAACACCATCTCCAGAGACAGCTTCCATGGATTGTAGTTGTTGACATTCATCAATGGCTGAACAAGAACTAGACACGGATTCTCATTAGGATGAATATAGAACGGACTGAAGAGGCTTAATTCTTGTTTCATTACATCCATGTCTATCAAGAACTCTAGGATTTATCAAATATCGACAACAAAAGTGGAAAGCAAACAAGAATTGATCATAACTCATAAAACCCGATTACAGTTTACTCTCAAGAAACTGAAATCATAGAAAAGAAGAACACTCTCAAGATGCTTCAACGACAAGAGAAAATGTAGGAAAGCATTCAGAAATTCTCAAATTTCTGCTCTGATACTATGATGATGTTCGAAGAAGTACAACAGAACATAAAATGCAGAATTATTATTGATGAACGTAAAGTTACAAGAGACTTTTAAATGTAGCTGATCATGGGGTATTTATAACTTCATATGCCTCACGAATCAATTGTAAGTAATTTACAAATGGTTACAACAAACTATAACTAATAACCGTTTTCTACACTACACTACACAACAACCTTACACAATTCAGCAGCCTGCTGAGTTCAGCAGTCACATTACACTCAACATTCCCTTCAGCCTTTATACTATAAAATTTACCGTCCGTCCCATGGAAGTAAATAAGTTTAGGAAATCTCACCCGTAGCTAAAATTGAATGAGAAAACATTCTGATTGGATAGGGAATTACGGGGAAGAGTAAACGTGACGATTATTTACACCAAGTTAGGAGATCGGTAAGGAGTGAAGAAACAATTGCTTTACTATCTTTATGTTAGACTATGGACCGTTGTGTGTATTATTAATTAGGATTGTGTGTATTCTTAATTCGGATTGTGTGTTTGTTATCTGTGTTGCATTGTCTCTGTGGGATCGACCTTGACACGCCCCTGCTATGCTATGATTGATCTAGTAATCTTGCTAGTAATTCGTAGGATGGCACGCTTATCAAGTTTTTGGCACCGTTTCTGTGGACAATGCCCAATATAGATAATAAGTTCATTAATTCTAATTAGGAATTATTCATTTCTGTTTGTTATTTCAAATTTTTAGTCTAGAGTCTTTTCTGCATACATCATGTACTGTGCTACGAGTGAGAGGAAGGAAAACAGACCTCAAAATTGTGAAGTACCTCCTCGTAATTTCAAGAATCTGGAAATCTGAATCTAATTATTCCAAGTGTTTTTGTGTTTATCCCTATTTGTTATTAGTTAGTAGGTCCGCAGCAGTTGGGTCTGAACCCAACGGAAGTGGAAGTTTGTTAACCGTGTTCTCGTTTTCTTTTTTCTTTTTTGCAGGATGAGCAGAAAACTTCTATTTTGAGTCAGCCAAGCTTTTTGCACTTGATCCCAGAGGCAAAAAATAAGAGAAGAAAAAAGAAAGTAACAAGAAAGCAAAAGGAGCAATTAACAGGAGCTAAAACACAGCTAAAGGAAGGATTTGGCAAGCACAATCTTGAAGAAGAATGGAGCCGGAAGAGAGAAACATCTCTCTAAAATCCTATCCACACGCCTTCCTTCATCCTACAGGTCGCATCATACTTCTCATCATAAATCTTAGCCTTCCGGGTTCTCGTGACACCTAGACCCTACAATCTCATGAAAGAATAAGGCACACAAACGATTCTGGAGGGTAAAAGTGCTCGGAATGGGGTTAATATCAATAAAAACGAGTCTTTACCATCAAAAGATGATAAAAGCCCTTGTGCTCTAAAACATGTGACACCAACCCGTTTTGAGACCTTAATGTGTCAAAATATTCCAAATATGCATCAAAATGGGGGCTAAAAGAGTGCCGGAGTCATGCAAAGTTGACTCCTATCAACCACCCCACACTTAGCCTTTGCTCGTCCTCGAGTAAATTAGGCGTTTTAAAACAAACCAAGGGATTCAACTTTGTGATGTATGTGCAATACTCACACTTTCGAGGTACTTGACAAGTAAGACAACGAATATGTACACCGAAATACAATATTATAAAGCAAATGGAGTGTGTGTGTGGTGCAAAGCTAGAACAAGTACCCAAAAAGGTTATTGGGTTTGAATCCCAATCAACATGTCTACATTCAAATCTCATACCACCTAGCATCTCCACTAATCGAGGCCACAAAGGATAGATACGATCAAGTAGGACTTTAATGTTATAACGTTAGGCTAGGGTATTGGGGTTAACCGAAAAGTATATTTAGGAACTGGAGAAAAAGAAGTACGAGTGAACCTAATCAGCAAGTGTACCACTTCATCTCTACCATACAAACCATCCAAACTCCTCTTTGATCACTTTAAGCACTTGGCAACTATAGGATACTAACATACCCGAACTCAACTATGTTTCAAGCGTAATGAGGCGAGATCGAATACATTAGCACCTATCTAACTATCCCAACTCCAACATCATAAAGATCACTTTTAAGCTCATCACTTTGATTCCAACCCTTTATAGTTATAAACTCTGAGCTTTTATTCATTGAGAACTTCCCAATTTATTTTGAACTTTGATTTGATTTGATTTTTCTTTTCTTTTTTATTTTTTTTGGGCCAACAAAACAAAAATTACCAACATAACCTCCACTCCGCCTTATAGCTCCCCAAAACAAGAAGAACACTAACCCAACATCGATATCACAAAACCTACCACCCCACACTTGTCTTAGCAAGTGTGTCTCATCAAAAGACTAGAGTCACTCGTAAGGTGATCAAAGGGAACATGACCAAACATAAGGCTTAGGGTTAGGGTTTTCTGACTGCGTAACAAAATGGCTATAAAACGAATGATGGTCAGACCATTCTATCAAGGCTGAGAGGGGATAATAGGGTCATATGTTCGGGATTAGGCTTATTTGGCTCTGGTCGGGTCAAAGAAGTGCCATGAACTGTCATCCCGTATCCTACCTAAGCAACCTTTCTATTTCGCCTCGAATACTAGAGATATGAGTGAGTGTATCAACTAAATTGTGTACAGGTGTAGCTTAAAGTGTATAATAAGTCTCCATTTCCAATATAAGACTGAATCAAAATGGACACGTTCGAAATCCTGCTAAAACAAGTACCACTCAAATGTGAGCATTACATATACCCACGGTGTTGAAAACCCTTGAAAAATTTTAAAAATTGCCCAAAAATCGATTCGAAACCATTCAAAGACTGAGTTTCAACACATATAATGTATATTTAACAACAAAAACAAGAAAACGGCTAAATCTCCCACCCCACACTTAAACGCAACACTGTCCTTAGTGTGTGAGAGAGAAAAAGAGCAAAAGACTTTGCTGTTTTACCAAAACCCGGAAGAAAGGTGCACTAGTAGCCCACGTGACATCTTCTAGTAAGCTCCATCTCGAGTATCTAAAACCATAGAAACAAAAACCAAGGCTGTTGGTCCCAGAGAAGGGTGAAACTATAGTCAGAGGGGGGGGGGGGTGAATGACTATAGTGGAGTTTCAAAAACTTTTCTTGTGTTTTAAAAGCTTTTGGGTAGCGGATAAGTCCCCTCTTACTATGTTGTTTTCAAATCAGTTTAGACAATCACAGATATGTGTTATGATGTAGGCAAATTAAATAAGTGCTGTAAAGTAAATTGCAGAAATTAAATTGACACAAGGCTTATAGTGGTTCAGGGTGGTGTAATCCCTTAATCCACTCTTCTCCTGTGATGATCGGAGGAATTCACTATTGTTTTCACATATACAACAGTGTGATTGTCCTTGGCTTCCCAAGCTTCACAATCTACAAGACTATCACTCCTTGAGCTGCAGCGACTTGGTGATTCGATCTTCCTTTTTTTGCTCCTTGAGATCAAAATCCTTCAACAGCTATCACAGTTTCAACTCCTTCTCGATTGCCTCGATTCGGCTTGCTTGATTTGATGTGAATGTGATTCACGCACTTGCTTGATCAATCTCAATTACGAATATGACTTTGTAGTTACGATATTTTAGTTGATCACTAGATGTATCCTTGTAAGTTCGAGATAGAAGGCTTTTCTAATTTGTGAGTTTCGCTTTCCTCTTTTTTCTCAATCGTTATTTTTTTTTCATCAATGCCTTCTATTTATAGCCTTGAATAGCCTTGATTTTGAAATTCCATCCGTTGGCTATATTAATGAGGGAATAATCCTTGATTTTATTCTCGATTCCCCCTTAATTGTATTCTCCTTGATTTCAGTGATCGGATTCTTCTTTTCAAAAGTATAGCGGAAAATCCGTCCTTGATTGATCCTTTAATGATTGTGCATTTAATGCATGATCTTTGAATCTTCAATGTATATTAAATCGATCTTGTAAGTGTCTCTTCACCATCTCAGAGCGGTGGAGTGAGCCTTCCGACTTAAGCCGTTAGTTCTTTCTTCGCCGTTTTGTTTTCTCTTTGCCGGCGATCGGTGTACTCACCGATTCTTTGTTTTCTTCTTTGCTTTAGTTTCAGGAGAATCTTTATACTTCACTGATCCTTGATTTGGGTGAGATCAGTGTACACCATATTGGAATATTGAGTTTCATCACTTGAAGCATAACTTAGACTTATCCAAGGTCATCACAGACTTCCTTGGTTATAAGTCAGATCATAATCCCTTCTCTGTATCTCTGCTGGTGCTTGGTTGGCTTCACTCTGCCGAATGTCCATTTTCACTTTGCCCTACCTACCAACTAGTACAATACTTGTCGACTCAACTTATACAACATGTCGGACTTTAAGTAGAGACTTATCTGAGAGAATTCTAACTTATTTCAGGCTTGCTATAACAGTTTAGTATGGCCATCATCAAAACATAATAAAATGTTCCTAACAATTTCCCCCATTTTGATGATGCCAAAACCCTCATAAGCCTGAACATAAGTAGTCAAAAAATTCCATAATTGTCAACAGATTAAAAACTCAATGAACAAAGACAAATGATAAGATAGATTGAATTGAATTAAGCAACAGGCAATTGGTTTACTTCTTCATTTCTTCAAACCTGATGCCCTTGCCTTTCTTTGTCCTTGCCTTTCTTTGCCTATCTCTTTCCCTTTGGAGCTTGAGAGCTTTGAGTTATCTTCCCCCTTTGTGGCAGCATCAAAATGTGCCTCAAGGTCTGCAATTGCTGCATCAGACTCAGGGAGAGGGCCAAATCTTTTCTCCAGTAATTTGTTGTTGGCCTCACCAACTTTGATGAGAAAGTCCAGTTGCTTGCCAGAATGCTCCATGATCTCATCCAGATGCTGAATTTTGGATGTGTGAGCATTGAGGGTGTCCACCAAGGGCTTGAGATTGTTGTCAACCGTCTCAGCATGGAATTCAAGATTGGTTTGGACATGGTGAGGGATGAGGTGTTGTAAGTTGCAAATTAAGTTCCCTTGTCTCTCCATGACTTCATCTTGGATTTTGATGTGGCTGATGAGAGCCTCAATCTTGTGATTGAAGGAGGTTGCTTCACTCCTTAAGGCATGCTTGAGTTTTGCCTCTTTGTAATATTGCCTTTCCATGTCCACAATAAGGGGTTGAATGTCCAGATTGAAGACTCTCTCTGGATCAATTTCTTCAGGTGCCACATGGACATCCTCTTCATCCTCATCATTTTCACTCTCAGCATCTTCACCTTGCTGCTCCTCAGTTTCCACTTCAACTTCTTTTTCTTTCTTTTCCTTCTCTGCCTCCTCATTTTGAACCTCTTCTTTTCTTCCAACTTTTCTTGTTACGCCTCAAGAGGCCCGGGTTAATCTAGAGGAGGTTGTTGGTATTGAACTTCTTCATCCGCTTCTTTTCCCCCTTGTGCAATTGTGGGGCGTTGGCAATTTGGTGAGTGAGCTTTATCGGTGGCTCACTTGAAATTTGTTTGTCAACCGTACCAATGCTTTTGAAAAGCACTTCCTGGAGGGTCAGTTCATCGTCAGATATGCCCATATCTTCCTGATTTGCTGCATGAGCTTCACCTTCTAGGTGTTCATCATAATCTATTCCTTCAGCTTGGGAATATCCTTTTGCAACTAGCCTTGCTTTGTTTCTGACAACAGTTCCTTGCTCATCCATCTTGTTCCTGAATACCCATTTTGCACCAATGATGTTGGCCATTTCAGGTCTGTCAACAAGTTCCCAGACTTCATTTCTTTCAAATTCATTTAGTTCTTCCTGCATGGCTGTGATCCAATCTGCATCTTGGATTGCATCATCTATGGTCTTGGGTTCCACTTGTGATAGAAAGCAAGTTAGCATGTGCTCAGGTTGTCTTCTTGTTTTCGATTCGGTGTGAATATCTCCAATGACTTGTTCTTGAGGATGGTCTCTAAGCCAATTTAGGTCCTGGTTGAAGTTGATCTTCACTTGGTGCTTCCATACCTTCATGCCGAGCATGAACTTCAATTTCAGTGCTTCTCTGTTGTATTGATATGTGGCTCCTCTTGATTTTCAAAAGATGATCCAGGATAGTAATTTGGTATGGTTGCATTTGTATAGATTTGCCTCTGTGCGGCTTTCTCTTCTTGGTCTTGAAGATCTTCACCATTTGTATATGGTTCATCAAAAACACATGTATTGATTCTTCAATCACCAATGTTCTTTTATTTAGTACTCTGAATGCTTTCTTTGGTGTCTGAGTATCCCATGAAGATTGCTTCATCATGACCTTCTCATCAAAGGTATGCAGATGATTCTGTTCAAGACAAAACATTTTGATCCAAACATATGAAAATATGAGATATTGGGTTTTCTACCATTCCATAATTCATATGGAGTTTTTCCATGATGTTTGTTGATGATTGATCTGCTTTTTTGTGTATGGCATCTGTGTTTTCTTTGCTTCAAACCCAAAATCTCTTTGGCAAGCATGCTTCAAACAATCATTGTTCGATCGCTTCTTTGAGAGTTCTGCTTTTCTTCTTTCGCTACACCATTTTGTTGTGGAGTTCTGCTGCTGAGATAGTTGATGTAGTACTCCATTTTCTTCACAATAGGTTCGATAATTTCATTTAGAAATTCGATTGGCTCTATCTCGATCCGATTTTGATAATTTTTTGCTCTTTTTCATTCCGGAGTCTTCTCGGCAAGTCTGGTAGCTTCTTGAGTGTTTCTTTCTTCTTGTTCATGAAGATGGTCCAGGTGTATTTTGAGAAGTCATCCACCACTACAAGAGTATATTTCTTACCACTCACACTACTTGGGAGTGGATTGGTCCAAACAGTCCATGTGCGGTAGATGTAGAACTCTTGTTGTAGATTGATGAGGCTTTGATTTGAATGAGCTTTTATTTGTTTTCCTTTTCGACAAGCATCACATAGACTCTCTTTCTTGAATGAGATCTCTGGCAGGCCTTCAACTAACTTGCTCCTTGATAGTTTGTTGATGGTCTTGAAATTCAGTGATTTAATCTTACGTGCCAAATCCAAATTTTGTTGATTGTTTATTCTTGACAAGTAGTCATGTTTTACGCCTTGGTACATTCTCGATCCACCACATACATGTTGTCTTGTCTTCTACCTGCAAGAACCATTGTGTTTGTTTGATTGTGAATCACTTTGCATCCTTCTTTGTTGAAGTGCACATTGTAGCCTTTGTCCTGAGGTGGTGATGCTCGTGATTGAAGTTAAGTCCCTTGACATATGCCACATTTTGAATCTTTAGATTGTTTTTGAGTATTGTGCCTTCCCCTTAATCTTGCCAGGGTTTTCTTTTCCTCCAAATGTGACTTTGGGTCCATCAAAAGCTTTAAAATCGGTGATCCATTTCTTGTTTCTGTCATGTGTCTGGAACATCCTTTGTCTATGTACCGGACATCCTACAAAAGCAGATTAATTAAGTTTGGGTACCCAACACTTTGTTTGGGTCCATATCTCATTATGATCATGCCTCCCATACCAAGTATGTATCCAAAAGGTCTTCTCTTTGGATAATTGAAGTCATCAACTTCATATGTATAAGGCATGGCGAGAATAGCTTCTAATATTTTTACAGAAGGTATTCTGATACTTTTTTCCACCTTTTGGTGCATTTATATCCTTCTTCACTTTCCAATATGCAATAGGAAACCTTTCTTGCTTCATGTGTCTAGGAACATAGCTAGATTGATTTTTCTTAATCACATGATGCATTTTGTGGAATGGTTTCCTCTTGTATTTTGGAGTGTGATATTCCAATCATCCTCTCGAGGGAAAAAGTGCGCCTTTACCTTTCGTGGTGGTTGTTGTTTTTGTATGATTGGAATGAGGATTTAGTCTCTTTGTTTCACTACTGGTGGGTTTTGACTTCACTGGAACAGGATGACTGTTGGAGACATGGTCTGTCCCTTTCTAAATTTTGGTCCATTAGTGGTCCTCAATTTAGAATTGTGTTGACTATTATCCCTACGTTCATCTTGACTGTTATAGCCAAGACCAGATCTGGATCCAAACCTTTTTGAGGGTTTGTAAGCTGGTGCTTTTAGTGGTGCAGTGATTACCTTTACTGGTGAGGAGTTCTTCTTAATCGACTGCTGGTAACAGATGCATGGTCATCTCCGCTTTTGTTGATCATTTAAGTAGGTCTCCTTACTAGTTAATTCAGCTCTTGTTTTATCCAGTTCTTTCTTTAACCTCTTATTCTCTTTTCTTAGATCCTTGCATTCCTTTTCCAGAATTTCATGATTCTTTTCAATTTCATCAAATTTAGTCATGAGATTTTGGACTAGGTCTCATTGTATCTAATGGAAGACTAGAGGATTGTGCAAGTGTTAGATGTGAATGCATTAGATGAAGAACAGAACTAGATGTTACCTCAGTTTCATCGATTCTTTAGCCATTAAACATAGGCTTGTTTCCTCGAGTATCGAACTATCACTTTTGTCTTCATCCAATTCTTTGGTCATGAGGCATAGGCATGCCTTTTCATTTTCTGAGCTATCTTCTTCATCATCTTCATCATCCGAGTCATTGTCAGATGATTCTTCATGCTTTTCACTGCTGGATTCTGCCTTAAGTGCCTTCTTGCCCTTTCTCTTTTCAGATGCTTTGAATTTCTTCTTTTCATCATCTTTGTCATTTTCTTCAGGACAATCAGCCTTGAAGTGACCTCTCTTATTGCAATTGAAGCATATGTATTCATCATCTTTCTTCTTCATGTCTCTGTTTGAGCTTGACTTTTTGTTTGATGTTGAATTTCTCTTGAATGGATTCTTTTTAAACCTGTCAAAACGTTTAACTAATAAAGCTACCTGTTCTTTTAGTTCTTGTGTCTCTTTGCTGATGCATTTGGCAAAGTTACTTTGCTGGGGTGCAGCTAATGCAGTAATTTTGTGTGTCTCTGCCGGACCACCATCTTCACCGTTCAATTCGAATTCATGAGCTTTCAATTGGGACATCAGTGTCAGAGTGTCAGTGCTTGCAAGATTTGTTGTTCCTCTGATTACTGATGTTATGATCTTCCATCTTTCAGGTAGTCCTCTCAAGATCTTCAAGCATACTTCTTTTTGTGGATATGTGTGTCCAAGCTGTTGCAGTTCACTGATGATGCTTGAGAATCTGTTGTCCATTTGATCAATGGATTCACCAGTCTTCATTTTAAAGTTCTCAAATTTCTGTTTTGCAACAGATAATTTGTTTTCTTTGACTGCTTCAGATCCTTCATTTATCAATGATAGTTTGTCCCACATCTCCTTTGCTGTTTTGCAGTCTTTGATTCTCATGAACATGTTCTTATGTCAGAGTCTTTAAGATCACATCTTTTGCTACAAAGTCTAGGTTTGCTCTTCTCCCGTCATCTTTGGTCCAATCTTTCTTGGGTTTGTCTATCTCCTTTCCTTGATCTCGCTCCTCGTGCCTACCACAGTGAGTGATCATGATTGGGCCGTCATTGATTACATCCAAAGCATCCCCTCATGAGTTCTTTGCAAGATGAGATAACATTCTTATTTTATATTCATCAAAATTATTAACATTGAAAGCAGTACTTTTGACAAGAAGTTTGAGGAATCCATCGATTGCAATTGAAGATAAAAATGGCAAGTGAATGAAAAACTTGATTTGAAAACTACTTTGATAATATGTGATCTCCTTGTTACGTAAATTAGATCTCAAGCAGGTTACGATACTAGGAACACTACTCCGATACCAATTGTTGGTCCCAGAGAAGGGTGAAACTATAGTCAGAGAGGGGGGGGGGGTGAATGACTATAGTGGAGTTTTAAAAACTTTTCTTGTGTTTTAAAAGCTTTTGGGCAGCGGATAAGTCCCTTCTTACTATGTTGTTTTCAAATCAGTTTAGACAATCACAGATATGTGTTATGATGTAGGCAAATTAAATAAGTGCTGTAAAGAAAATTGCAGAAATTAAATTGACACAAGGCTTATAGTGGTTCAGGGTGGTGTAATCCCTTAATCCACTCTTCTCCTGTGATGATCGGAGGAATTCACTATTGTTTTCACAGATATAATAGTGTGATTGTCCTTGGCTTCCCAAGCTTCACAATCTACAAGACTATCACTCCTTGACTGCAACAGCTTCAGTGATTCAGTCTTCCTTTTGCTGCTCCTTGAGATCAAAATCCTTCAACAGCTATCACAGTTTCAACTCCTTCTCGATTGCCTCTCGATTCGATTTGCTTTAGATTTGATGTGAATGTGATTCACGCACTTGCTTGATCAATCTCAATTCTGAATATGACTTTGTAGTTCTGATATTTGAGTTGATCACTAGATGTATCCTTGTAAGTTCAGATAGAAGGCTTTTCTAATTGACAGAGTTTCTGCTTTCCTCTTTTTTTCTCAATCGTTATTTTCTTTTTCTGTCAATGCCTTCTATTTATAGCCTTGAATAGCCTTGATTTTGAAATTCCGTCCGTTGGCTATATTAATGAGGGAATAATCCTTGATTTTATTCTTGATTCCCCCTTAATTGTATTCTCATTGATTTCAGTGATCGGATTCTTATTTTCAAAAGTATAGCAGAAAATCCGTCCTTGATTGATCCTTTAATGATTGTGCATTTAATGCATGATCTGCTGAATCTTCAATGTATATTAAATCTGATCTTGTAAGTGTCTCTTCACCGTCTCAGAGCGGTGGAGTGAGCCTTCCGACTTAGCCGTTAGTTCTTTCTTCGCCGTTTTGTTTTCTCTTTGCCGACGATCGGTGTACTCGGCCCGATTCTTTGTTTTCTTCTTTGCTTTAGTTTCAGGAGAATCTTTATACTTCACTGATCCTTGATTTGGGTGAGATCAGTGTACACCATATTGGAATATTGAGTTTCATCACTTGAAGCATAACTTAGACTTATCCAAGGTCATCACAGACTTCCTTGGTTATAAGTCAGATCATAATCCCTTCTCTGTATCTCTGCTGGTGCTTGGTTGGCTTCACTCTGCCGAATGTCTGTTTTCACTTTGCCGTCCTACCAACTAGTACAATACTTGTCTGACTCAACTTATACAACATGTCAGACTTTAAGTAGAGACTTATACAGAGAATTCTAACTTATTTCAGGCTTTCTATAACAGCTAGTATGGCCATCATCAAAACATAATAAAATGTTCCTAACAAAGGAAAACACATGCACGGGAAAAGTCCATGTGCCAAAATATGGTGATAGATATGAGATATATAAAAAATAGAAGTCATGTCACAAATAACGACTCGAAGCATATCAAGCATACTAGACGGGAATCGCACTGGATGTAAAGATAATCAAAAGAAACACAGAGCATCCATGCATAAAATAAAGCCACAGAGGCTCACAAAAAAAACATCCCCGTCTACATACAAGAGCCGGAACCAAAAAGAAATTCTCACCCCAACCTCTATTTTAAGACAAAACTCTCCCCTCTTGCACCCAAAGACCACTCCAAACACATTATTACTACCAAAAAGGTGGGTTGCCTCCCCCAAGCGCCTTTGTTTTGTGTCGTTGGCTCGACGGGATGACTTGTACAGTGCCAATTTTTTCAAAGTTATACTATTGGCACAGGCGAGAAAAGGTAGAAGAGATTTGTTTAACGTCGTTAGCATCGACTTAATGGAACCAAACAGACTCATACCACAAAAGACTCAAAACAACGAACCAAACCACAAAGCATCACAAAGCACCCTAACATATAGCATATCAATTATAAGTATATTCGTAAGAGACACCACGAGGGGGTTTTAAAGGTGTGGAGTTAAACACATGGGTACCTCTTCTAGCTCGTGAAGTTACCTCTTGCCAAACACTCAATATTTTCTTTTCTGGTTCCCGCTCCGGTTTCTCTTTATGGTGCCCTTTGCTTGGAGTGCTTCTTCTCTTCACATTGCCTTTGAGTTCAATTCCAGGTTCTATGATGAGTGGCTTATGGTCCAGTTGAGACAATGATGGTGAGACGGGCAATCCCGGTTTATCCTCAGTCTTGATCTTCACTCCATCAACGACCTTTTGTGCATTCACCGTGTCCTCTTCAATTAGCTCCATAACTTCCTGTGGGTTAGTGGCAACACAAGCACAAGAAAAAGTTGATTCGATAGAATGACAAGCGAGGGATTTAGACTTATACACGTTCAATGTCACGCTCTCCTTACCCACATGAAACGTAATATCACCAATCTTCACATCTATGTTAGCATCACTCGTAGTCAAGAAAGGATGACCAAGAAAAACCGAAGTCTTAGAATCCATCGCCATGTCTAAGACGACAAAATCTACGGGAAAGGTAAATTTAAATATTTGCACAAGAACATCCTCCGCTACCCCCATAGGTGTCCTAACCGACCTATCCACCATTTGTAAGGTCATCTCCGTAGGTTCTAGCTCACCCAACCCTAACTTTTCGTACAAGGCCCTAGGCATTAAGCTCATAGAAGCTCCTAGGTCACACAACACATTTTCAATCACAGTATCACCAATAGTAATAGGGATGGTGAACCCACCTCGATCTCTCATTTTCGGGGGTATCTTACTATCAAAAATCACCGAACACTCTTCATTCAAACATACCAAACCTTCCATTTTACTCTTATCATTTAAAAAGCCTTTTAAGACTATACAATAAGCGGGCATGTTTGCAAGTGCTTCAAGAAGGGGAATGGTCAAGTCAATTTTACACAAAATTTCAATAAAACGGTTCTGATCTTGGTTCAAATGACTTTGTCTATGACCTTTAGGTGGGTAGGGTAAAGTACTTAAATCAAAATCAGGAGAGGGAGGCAGGATTATACCTTTCTCACCTTTCACGTGTGGAGGTGAGTTCTCACTTGTGCCCTTCTTCTCCATTGCTTTACTCGGTTCCTCTTCTTCAATGTCAATTGCCACAAACTCCTTCTCCTTGTCTGTCACTTTCTCTTTCTTTGCATTCACCAACTTTTCCTTTACGGCCTTCAATTCTCTTCTCATTGCTTCCAACTCTGTCTCAATATTCCTTTTTCCAAGTCTTCTTCCTCAACTGGCCTATAGAAATCATCATCTTCATCAATACCCCTTTCTCTCTTTGACAGATTTTGAGTCCTTTCTCCTCGAGCATTATCAACATTCACCTCTTTACCACTTCTCAAAAATAGGTCCTTCACATTTTGGGGATTATTTTCCATGTCGCTCGGTAAGCCTCCATTTAAGTTCACCAAGGCATTATCGGTGATTTGCCCCATGTGTGTTTCAAGATTCCGAATGGCGGACCCCGTGCTCACCTTGAACTCTCTTATTTCCCGATTTTGTTCCGCCATAACCCAAGCTTGATCTTTCAAATGTTTGCTTTGTTCTAGCATGGTCTTGCACATTTGTTCCAAAAGATTTTCGGTGGAGCTCTTTTGCGGAATGGGAGCAAGTGGTGGAGGAGTTGCTTGGTAAGTACCCCCTTGTTGTTGTCTTTGGTGAGAGGGTTGATAGAATTGAGATTATCCGTGAGAAGTTTGGCCTTGCCCTTGACTTTGGCCTTGGCCTTGATTTTGTGATTGAATTTGAGGTTGTTGGTAGTGAGCTTGTTGTTGATGTTGAGATTGTTGAGGATATTATCGGGCTTGTTGGTTAGGCGCTTGATAAAATGAAATTTGATTTTGCCTATAAGCTTGGTGTTGGCCTTGTTCAAAATACCGGTTCCAATTCTTCCCTTGATGGTTTTGATTCCAACCTTGATTATTATTTCTCCAAGAACCATCACTTTGTTGATCATAATTACCATCTTGACTCTGCCCCACATAATTCACCTCATAACATTGAGAATTATCCACAACCGGTTACTCGTTTTGTTGGCCTTGTTCGGCGCTTTGAACTTGATTCGTAACCGGATTGTAGCCCAAGTGCCCCGCACTCAGTTGCCCCATGGCATACATGTTCATCATTTTCTTGGCTAGATCGGTTGGACTATCTTGTGAAGCTTGTCCTTGCATTTAGGATCGTGGATATGACATATTTTGAGATTTGTGTGTCATCCCACAATCCTTAGCCGAATGTTGGCCTCCACATGTTTGGCAAAGCCTTGCCTTTTCATTTTCTCTTTCAAGGTTCTCCAACCTTTGCTCCATCATTTGCACCTTAGCTTGACATTGCTCATTTGTTTCCACTTCCTTCACTTCAACCAATCCCGGCTTTTTACTCATTGTCCCTTTTCTACTTGAAGACATGTATTGCTTTGAGGTTTCGGAAATTTTCTCTATTTGGTTCATTGCTACTTCGGGCACCATACTCATAATATCTCCATTGCACGACGCGTGCAAGGTACTTTGATGAACTTGTTCCAAACCCCGGAAGAAAGCATGAACCACCTCATAAGATCTCAACCCGTGCCCCGGGCACTCTCTCAACAAAGCCTTAAACCGGTCCCATGACTCATGTAGCTCTTCTCCTTCGTAAGCGTTGAATGACATGATGGCCTCTTTCATATCCATGGTCTTCGATGGGGGATAATACTTGAGTAGAAAAGTTTTAATTACATCCTCCCATGTGTATAAAGAATCATTAGACAATGAATCATACCACCGCTAAGCTTGCTCTGTCAAGGCGAACGGGAAAAGCATAAGTTTGAGCACTTCATCACTCACCCCATTTATATTCATTCTATTGACTATTTGGAGAAAGTGATCAATGAACAAGTGAGGGTTTTCCATGGCGGTTCCCTTGAATATAGCATTGTCTCCCAACAAATGTATGATATTTTTATTCAATTCCAAATTATTGGCGGCTATTGGTGGCATTCGAATTGGACTATGCCCCGTGGTCTCCGTGGGAGCCATCACGAAGTCCCTACAAGTTAAACCGCCTTGATTTTGTGCTTGCTGGCCGTTAAACCAATTGGGCATCGCGTTTAAACCGTGATTGTTAGCTTGATTTTGGTTATGTTGAAATTGGTTCAACATCCACGCATTGAACAGTTGCATAACGAGGGGATCCATTTGATTCCCTTGGGCCTCATGTTGACCATGATGTGGAATTTTCCCATTCACATTCCCAAAGTTATTTCCTTGTCCATTCCCACCTCCTTGTGCATTGTTGTTGACAAGAGCTGGGTTTTGATTCGGGACCCCATTATTGTCCCCAAAATTTCCTTCAAAGCCTTTTCTCCGTCTTGTGCCATACTGGATCCTTCTCCCAACACACCCAAACTACTCTCTTCAAAGACCGGAATCGACTCTTCTACTTGATAACCTCTTCTTCTTTGACTATTTCTACGCCTCGCGTAAGCCTCAATCCCGTCTATGTATTGCTCGAGTGGTGTTTGAGATCTCCGGGTCATGCACTATAAAAAGCAAACAACAAGAAAACAATAAAATAAACCTAGGCCCAAGCCTTCGGTTCACTTGCAAGATATCATAAATAGCACACAATTCCCTGGCAACGGCGCCATTTTGATTGAGCTAAAATTTACCCCAAGAAAAACAATTTATAAAGACTCGAAACCGTGGGCAAACTAACTCTCTAACCGGCAGTGTACCGGGTCGATTTCTAGAATAGCTACAGGAGTACGAGGTCGAACCCAAGGGAAAAGTGTTTGTGAGTACCAAAGCGAACGTGTTACTTAGTCTAGGTGATCAATCTTTTTAAATTGTTTGTTTACTACAATGACACTAAAGTGATTTTTACTAACGAGTCTAAAGCTAGAGAAGAAAGAAAAAAGATTAACTACTTGGTTTTTAATGTTATACTAAGGAACATAGCCGAACCATGATCAAAGTAGCTAGTTTCAACCCTAAGGGTAGACAAAACCGGGAGTGTGCATCATAACAAACGAACTCTCACAATCAATTTCACGGGTACGTACTCCTAATTCCGGTGCTAAGGTCTGAACAACTATCTCCTAACACCTTATGCCATGTTAACTACCCTTCCCTAAAGAAGATTCACTAACAAGACAAGTTATGCACTAGATCCGCTTAAACATTAAAACGAGTGACCTCGCATTGGGCTCGGGCTTAACAACTAAGCCGAGTCTACGCCGCGATCTTAGAACCCCTTATCCCACGTCTTCCCGCAAAATACATATGTAAGGTTGATGTGTGTGAATTTGACCTAGGTAGCTAATCTAGCCCAAATATGTTAAAATAAGTTGTAAGACATGAAACAAGCAAGATTAAACAATAAAAAGCACTACCCATTCCCAATTTCATCACCCAAAGGGTGATTTCACCAAATTTCACATGATTCGACTATGAAAAGGGATAAGATACTCATTATACTAATCAAAACATACACAAAACATTAAATGAAAGCCATAATAAGTAAAAGAGAAGGGAAATATACCATAAATTGAGAGAAATTCGAGTAGAGATCCAAAATTACAATAAAAAGCTTCACACAAAAGGTGTAATCTTAGGAGAGAAAATGGAAATCTAAGCTATGAAGGGGTAAAATCTACCTATGTTTTGGTGTTTTTAAGCTAAGGGAAGTGGAAATTAGCTATTACAAAAATCAAAGGAAAATGGGTCAAATAGTGCACAAGGTTGTGAAAAGATAGAATGAAATTCGTTGGAGGTTGTATTTATAGATAGAGTGAAAATATGCAGAAAAATGGCACCAAACGCGCGTTTGAGAGGTCCCCAAATGCGCTGCGTTTAAGCCAGTGTACTACTCATTTGTCCAAAATTACTTGATTTGAAAGCGCGTTTGAGATGATGCAGTTTTCTGGCTGCACTAAAACCATGATATCTTCGCATGTAAACTTAGATTTGAGTGATTCAAAATGCGTTGGAAATATCTTTCAATTATCTACAACTTTCATGAAGAAACTATGATCAGAAAATGCCTCCAACATAGGTCAAAATTGCTGATGAACAGAACATAGCGTGAAGATACCAACTATATTTCTTCCTTTTCTTCATTTTTCTTCTTCATTGGCTCATTCTTGCACTTTGATCATACTTCTCATCATAAATCTTAGCCTTCCGGGTTCTTGTGACACCTAGACCCTACAATCTCATGAACAAACAATACACACAAACGATTCCGGAGGGTAAAAGTGCTCGGAATGGGGTTAATATCACTAAAAATGAGGCTTTACCATCAAAAGATGATAAAAGCCCTTGTGCTCTAAAACATGTGACACCAACACATGTTGAGAACATAATGTGTCAAAATATACCAAATATGCATCAAAATCGGGGCTAAAAGAGTGCCGGAGTCATGCAAAGTTGACTCCTATCACTCACTAACTCAATCCTCTTGTGTATAATACACTGAGTTATGTGATTACATAAATGAGGTACTTAGGGTTTTCAGTAGTGTCTTAATTATAAGCATACTTGCATATAATAAGATGAATTATTAATTCTGTCATAAAAACAATTAGATAATTGTCTTTCGGGCACTACACCTAATGACGATGCTGGATTTTGACATGTATAATTTTGGGTCAATTTAATCTAGGGATGATCGAATCAAGGATGGTTTTGGGGGTGATTTTAGGCTGAGCATGAGAATCTCTCTCAGGTTGCCTATGTATCCTATACGGTTCCAGGAATCAAGTCACACGTAGTTCCTGGAAGTGTATATTTATAGGGAGTTCATTCCCCTAACCCTAAACCATGTCGGTTTGGGTAAAATACAATATTAGCCCTTTGGGCTTTTACTAGCTTATATGGGCTTTACCCACTTATGCAAGTAACCACATGGATAATGGGCCTGTGTGTCTAGAGTGGACTTTGTCCGCACCCCGAACTTTCCGACTTCCGGTATCGATATGGGCCCTATCGTCTCGGTTCTCTGATCACGTCGGTCGCCGATGCGTCAAATCGTAATTCGACCCTTGGGCTATCACTTATTCTTGTTTCAGGAGGACTATCTCGTGACGCCACATGGAGATGTGATATTCGGTATCGTCATAAGCCCCCCGGATCTATCTGAGCTCTTGAGGTCAGGTCTGATCTGTCAAAGGTGTATCTCGGCCACTGTTGTCCAATGATCGGAATTTAAACCTGCCCTGCGGACTTACTTCCAGTGGAGTCCGACATACGGATTTTCCATGTCTGCTTTGCAGACTTTTTTGCCTTAGCATTTTCTGTCCCTTGGACTTATAATGTGTGGCTAAGTTGACATCGACTTTGATGCCGTAGCTGTCGAAGGAATGATGAGATGTCCAACTTGGGACTGTCTCGGTTGAAGTTGACTTCTCTGAAGAATCTGATTTAATCATTCTTTTCTTTTGTCTTTGATATAGACTATCTTTCTTTATTATGGCCTTTGGCCTTATTCGCACATCGGCTTCTCCCATGTCGATGTACATATGTCGATTTCTGCTCCCCAAGTATCATGAGAACCTTAGGTTTGGATCATATTTGTATTTTATTGGGCACGTTGTCCGACCTGCGGACTCTCACTGTCTGCAGTGCAAACTTGTCGGTGGATTTCGAGAGGATGCAGATGGAGCTCAATTCCTCTCTGGCTGAAGTTAAGTAGACCGGAGAGACTGGGACAGACCAGGATCAATTCTACCACCGCAGGACGGTCGGTCTATAAGGAATGCGCAGAGCGCGATTAGGTCAACCCATCCAGCAGACCTGAGCGGTCATGCATTTACGCACACGTGTCCGTCCAACAAGTATAAACGTGGGAAATGAACCTAGCCTGGATTAAGGGTATGATTCGTAACTCGATATTAGAGAATCATTATCTCCTAGTAATTAGGAGGTCAAATCAAATCTAATCTTAACCGAATCCTTGGAGGATACGGCAAGATTAGGGTTTAGACTCCCTATATAAACCACTTCAAGAACTACGGCCGACTTGATTCCAGTTAGGCAATTGGATACGTAGGCAGCTCAAGAACAAACTTGAGTTCAGTCAAAAACTTAATAAAAACACTATCTCTTCTCTTGCCGCCGGCCGGTGACCGGAAAGCTATCATTAGAGCAATTGTACCCGTGAGTTAATATTTTGTGAAATCCGACTTCATCATTGGCGCTAGAAGGAGGGCCTCTCTATTGATAGTTTCAGAAACAACATACAGTCGCCATGCCGCCGAAACAAACAGGGAAGAAAAAGCAATTTGCACAAGGTGGCGAATCCACCATGGCTGGAAAAGAGGACGGAGGACCCCTAGGGGAAAACGCAGGAGAAACAACAGCGGCACCATCCCAGGTGGAACCCCTACCAGATCCCGCAAAACAGGCTTTGGTTGAGGCGTTAACTAACCTTGATCAAGCTATCTTCAAAACCATCGTGACAAACGCATTAAAGGTGAGAGGGGAAGACGTCACAGGAGAAATGCACACCAAGGAAAATCCAGTTACGGACGAAAAAGAAAAGGCCCTCCTTCTAGCGCCAATGACGATGCTGGATTTTGTCATGTATAATTTCGGGTCAATTTAATCTAGGGATGATCGAATCAAGGATGGTTTTGGGGGTGATTTTAGACTGAGCATGAGAGTCTCTCTCAGGTTGCCTACGTATCCTGTAAGGTTCCAGGAATCAAGTCACACGTAGTTCCTGGAAGTGTATATTTATAGGGAGTTCATTCCCCTAACCCTAAACCATGTCGGTTTGGGCAAAATACAGTCACTATGCCGCCGAAACAAACAGGGAAGAAAAAGCAAGTTGCACAAGGTGGCGAATCCACCATGGTGGAAAAGAGGCCGGAGGACCCCTAAGGGAAAACACAGGAGAAACAACAGCGGCACCATCCCATGTGGAACCCCTACCAGATCCCGCACAACAGGCTTTGGTTGAGGCGTTAACTAACCTTGATCCAGCTATCTTCAAAACCATCGTGACAAATGCATTAAAGGTGAGAGGGGAAGACGTCACAGGAGAAACGCACACCAAGGAAAATCCAGTTATTGATGAAAAAGAAAAGGCCCTCCTTCTAGCGCCAATGACGATGCTGGATTTTGTCATGTATAATTTTGGGTCAATTTAATCTAGGGATGATCGAATCAAGGATGGTTTTGGGGGTGATTTTAGACTGAGCATGAGAGTCTCTCTCAGGTTGCCTACGTATCCTGTAAGGTTCCAGGAATCAAGTCACACGTAGTTCCTGGAAGTGTATATTTATAGGGAGTTCATTCCCCTAACCCTAAACCATGTCGGTTTGGGCAAAATACAGTCGCCATGCCACCGAAACAAACAGGGAAGAAAAAGCAAGTTGCACAAGGTGGCGAATCCACCATGGCTGGAAAAGAGGCCGGAGGACCCCTAGGGAAAAACGCAGGAGAAACAACAGCGGCACCATCCCAGGTGGAACCCCTACCAGATCCCGCACAACAGGCTTTGGTTGAGGCGTTAACTAACCTTGATCCAGCTATCTTCAAAACCATCATGACAAACGTATTAAAGGTGAGAGGGGAAGACATCACAGGAGAAACGCACACCAAGGAAAATCCAGTTATGGACGAAAAAGAAAAAGGCCCTCCTTCTAGCACCAATGATGATGCTGGATTTTGTCATGTATAATTTCGGGTCAATTCAATCTAGGGATGATCGAATCAAGGATGGTTTTGGGGGTGATTTTAGACTGAGCATGAGAGTCTCTCTCAGGTTGCCTACGTATCCTGTAAGGTTCCAGGAATCAAGTCACACGTAGTTCCTGGAAGTGTATATTTATAGGGAGTTCATTCCCCTAACCCTAAACCATGTCGGTTTGGGTAAAATACAGTATTTTCCCTTTGAGCTTTTACTAGCTTATATGGGCTTTACCCACTTATGGAAGTAACCACATGGATAATGGGCCTGCGTGTCTAGAGTGGACTTTGTCCGCACCCTGAACTTTCCGACTTCCGGTATCGAGATGGGCCCTATCGTCTCGGTATTGAGTGTTGGGAGATGATAGATTCAATTCCGAAGCTACCCATAATAGACTTGTTTGTAGAAATGGCTTTAAGATGCCGTATAAAGGCAGAATCCTTGGGAGTGGGGACACAGTATGCCTGGGAACAAGCCCGGATAACAAGTTATTCTGGTAAATGATGGCCGGAGATAAGGCCGGAAAAGACGAAGTGAAAGGAGGTGGAGCGGCAGATACTCCTCAGATTCAAAATCAAAGGACTGAGGACTCAACTCTCTATCAACTGACTCGTCAGAAGGAGTGGATGATCTCACCCTCATAAATTACAAACTAATGAACAAGCAAAAAGGCAAAAGGAAAATACTTACTTGCAGAGATGAAAGGGAGGGAGACTTGAGTTTTTGCACCCGACTTGAAATTAATAACGGCAGTTTTAATGGGGAGCGGACGTTTCAAGGGACAGGTTATAGCCCCAAGCGACGCTTGGGTTAACGGCCCACTTGACGTCAGTAGGCACTGATGCCTCGTTTCTCGTGCTAATAATGACAATCGCAAGAATGTATGATGCGTCACAAAATCACAATCGACACCAACGGTTAAGAACCGTCCAGTCCCGACCAAGTTTGGATCAGGTCGCCCTAGGCTGAGGGCCCAGGCCGACCTGGGGGGTTTATGTTGATGGTCGGCTCGGCCAAGGCCATGCGTCATAAAACCATTGTGTAGCCATAAATAGGGTCGGGAATGTTTCCTGACCGGAGAGACTGGGACAGACCAGGATCAATTCTACCACCGCAGGACGGTCGGTCAATAAGGAATGCGCAGAGCGCGATTTGGTCAACCCATCCAGCAGACCTGAGCGGTCATGCATTTACACACACATGTCCGTCCAACAAGTATAAATGTGGGAAATGAACCTAGCCTGGATTAAGGGTGTGATTCGTAACTCGATATTAGAGAATCATTATCTCCTAGTAATTAGGAGGTCAAATCAAATCTAATCTTAACCGAATTCTTGGAGGATACGGCAAGATTAGGGTTTAGACTCCCTATATAAACCACTTCAAGAACTACGGCCGACTTGATTCCAGTTAGGCAATTGGATACGTAGGCAGCTCAAGAACAAACTTGAGTTCAGTCAAAACCTTACTAAAAACACTATCTCTTCTCTTGCCGCCGGCCGTTGACTGGAAAGCTATCATTAGAGCAATTGTACCCGTGAGTTAATATTTGGTGAAATCCGACTTCATCACCTAACATGTTCTTGAGTGTGATGTGTCCTTCATTTATTACATATTGATCTTCATATTGTTCATATGCAAATTGACATTAAAACTAGAAAAATAACATATAATTAGCCAAATATCCACTGTTTAATCCGTTTGTGATAACTCCGACGTTATCAGTTTGCTCCGTTTCAAGAAAATCACATTTACAACATTCTTTCCAGTCATATTTTTGGTTGTTTTCGGATTTCAACGGCCTTGACTGCCCGTTTTTTCTGTTTTTTGGCCGGTATTAATCAAGATCTTCATCGGAATCTTCATCCAGATTTCCAGATCTTCATCCAATTCATCCGGATTTCCAGATCTACATCTGGCTCAATAGTTCACTGTCTGGATCAGTAAAATCATCACCAGGTTTACCATATTTCGATTTCATGACTGTCGAATTCTTAGCAGACCTTCATTTGACATCACCATGGCTCAAACCAGATCTGTATGGCTTGCATTGCTTGACGGTCTACCCCTGACAGCTAGGAGGACCGCTCAGAATCATGTCCAGGTCACTTATGGGGAAAATTTTGGTCACACCTAAGCACATCAACCTAGGACGAGCACAACCCTGTGTCACCCTGGCGGCATGAAACCCCACTCATCCTGATATTAGAATATTTCTCGATGTGAGGTAGAGGTCAAAGAGTACTTACTTGCATCCACTCATCAAGATAAAGGCAAGTACGTGGCTGGAACATCTTATCCAGCTCGCTCACATAGCCCGCATCATGCTGAGGAAATATATGACGAGCTCTACTCCAAGGCATTGCTTGAACACGGGAAATATATTGAAAGCATCAGCCGGATTAACCAGGAATTGTTAGCACTTTGGGAGCCTCCTTTCCCGATAAGCGAATTTGTTCCTCCAAACAGGACGCCGGCCACTAGCAAACAGGCAATCCATCCAGCCCCATCACAAGACACTTGTAATATTTCAAATAATGATTCTAAAAAAGAAAAAAAGAAAAATGGGGAATTAAAGGAAATTTATTTCTTTTCAATAAATCTTTGCGAGTTATATTCTCTTTCGACAAATAAACTTTCACTTGTAAGTTGGAGGTTGACAGAAAACATAATTCCCAGGAAAAGATCGAACTTTCTGAAACTGAGAGTAAACAAAGAGACAAAGTAGAATTCTTCCAAATACTCACAAGTTCTTCATTGATTGCAGATACGAATAGGGAATCGTGATCCTTGGAAGATGCACAATGTTTATATCAAAAGATTGGAGTTTTGAAGAACATATGTTTTAGCCCTAGTTTGGGAATCTCCAATTTTGATCGAGTTTTGTGGTTTCTGTTTGGTTTAATTCGTAGTTCTAATGGTTTAGAATTTGTAGATCACAATTAATTGTAGTCAAATTGTTGATCAAAATAGGTTTTTGGTTGAAGCTTTATGAAGTGCTGTAGTTTTCTTGGAAATTTAGGCCTTGGATTGCTTTAATACATGTAATAGGGTTTTCATATTGAGAAATGCATGTTCTATAAAGTTTAGGTTGTGTTATGGGGTTGTTTTGATGTTGTAATCCATGTCTAAAAATTGTTGTTGAAGTATGGTGTGTTATGATACATTTAGGACTTGTTTTAATGCTTATCCTACTGTCAAATTGCTGTCAAATGTGTTGATTTCATGTTAGAAATAATAAAGTGCAGAAAAATGTGGTTTAGGGCAGTTTTAGCCTTTTGGCGCACGCCAAAGGTAACCAGAAAGCATGCACAAATAGCAGAGAGTTTTAGAGCATGCCGAGATGGCTTTAGCGCGTACCAAAGTGGAACTTAAACCAGGAAGGATGTTGTTGTTGTTTTATCACACGCCGAAGAGGCTTATCACGCTCCAAAACTGAAGCAAAAAGATATTACGATTCTATTTGGGTTTCAGCACGTGCTAAAGGTGCTATGCGCGCGCCAAGACCCAATTTGGTTGTTTTTTGTATTTTAATCTCCGGTTTGAGTTTTGAATGTTATGTCTTGATCTATTAATCTTGTATAAACATTAACAAACCATGATTAAGCTTCTGATGCGTTTAGTTCCGGCATCAGATAGATTTTTACTAAGAGTTGATTTTCGGGACCGTCAAAAGCGCATGATTGGCCATGTGCTTTGATGGATTAGTATCCACCAATGTCTGTGTATGTCATAGGATTGTCGTGTTTAGCAGTCTAAGTTATGTAGTAGAAGTGAAAGAGAGCCTTTTCCTAGAAAACGCTCAGGTGGCTAGTTAACGATTAATAACGTAAATACTTGTGTAGTTAAGAGTCTAAACACCAGACAATGTCGTGATGTGTGGTGTGGTCAATATAAAGTTAATAACTCTGTAGGTTACTAACACCTTAAGTATGGAGGGACTTCGCTGAACACAGCCACTATCAAGACTAGCCCGTGGCTACTAGTGTAGAATCACTGGTAAATTAGAATCAGGTTCTTCGTGGCGAGTAGAACCATGCGTAGTGCCGTTGAATACTTGATGTGACAAAGATAATCTAAGCTATAAAAAAGAAGTAGGACCTCACGACATGTTGATCATCCTGGAGTGAACCCTAGAGTTGGGTCGTATTCACGAAGATAGCTTAATAATATTTCATGGATAACCTCACGTTATAAAACTTAATTGTTCAGTATTTTCTACCTTTTACTAAGTAATTTTGCACTTACATCTATTGCATGTTTGTTTGTTGCTTTGTGTGAGAGAAGACGTGGAGGATGAGCAAGAAGTCGATGATGACTTTGAGGACGATATATGATGATGCTATGTTATGCTTGTTGACTTGCCAGGTTTTCATTATCCATGTGGTACTATAACTATGTTGCTTTTTAAATTCAAGACATGTTGTAGTTTTCTTTTGAGACACATTGTTAAGATAAGATTGTTGTAATTATGAGACTTCGTACAATGTAAGATATGAACTCGTTATTGTAAGGTTTACCTTTCTATCTTTAGTTGCGGATGGCATTTAATCTAGTAGTGTTTTTGAATTTCACCCGAGTCTTTTTATCTTCCATTTTCACCTAAATCGATATAAAGGCTTACGTATAATATGGAATTTATGTAATGTTATACGTGCCGAACATTCGTTTACGGATAAGGGCTCGGTACCCGGGAACAGGGCGTCACAACACTTCTTCTCATCGCTTTGGCAGGGAACGAAGTGTCCACTCAACATCAAAATGGGCTCCGGAAAGAAGATCTGTCCTAGACCGCCTTGGACCTGGACATGCTCCGCTTCTAGAAGGAGAAAGGAGCATCGAAATTCAGTCAGCCCCTCGCAACATAAGGGCAAGATTGGGAGAACGACATGCCAAATCCTATCATCCTCCTAGAGGATCTCAATAGGAAAATGTATCCAGACAATCGGCGCTAGGCTACCTTTTAGATGAGGTCGCCGAGCTAAGAAAATAGGTCGACGAGATCCGGAAAGAAAGAGTCGGAAAACTATAGAGCCCCTTCTGGGGGACGAGCGTGCTCAATGACAGACTTATGGATGAAGAACCTGAGGGGGTTAGCTACACGAACTTTCAGAGTTATATAGAGCCACTTCTCACTATAATTAGCCCACTGCTTTTCAGTGTAAAGCATCCTTAGCCACCAAGAGCCAAGCTGCATGAGGCATTGCCTTTGTTGGTGCCATACAAGACAAGAGAGGTACATGGATAAAGAATCTGCCCCAAAAGTCGATCTCCTCCTGCCTGTCTACAATCCAAGTTTGTCGCATAAATTAAAATCAGTGGGTCAATAGAAAAAGACACAAGACAACCTTTATGATATCAGACAGGGGATTGGTGAGTCGGCTCATAGTTAGTACAATCGATTTGTTAGAGTTTATTATCAGAAAATGGGTCTAATGGACAGTGTGGTCATGACAAGTTTTTAGAGCGGCCTAGCTAAAGGTCCGCTTAAAGCCGATTTTACCCTCATGTGGCCCAACAACTTACACCAAAGGCTCTCCTCGGCAAAAAAATTCACCGCCTCTGAAGCGTCCCGTGTCCGTCGTGTTGGCGAAGAGACAAAATTGAACCCGGCTCGGCAAAGATGGCTTGAGCCGCCATAGGGAAATCAAAAGACTTGAGAAATTCAATGAAGTGCAGTACACCCTATTGACTGAACCCATCGAGGAAATCATTTACGAGGTCAAGGACGACATCCATAATCATCTCCCCATGAGACCCGATCAATGAAACGATCGTGACATGACCAAATACTAGTCAATCAAGGGGTTCTCGATAGATACAAGGCATGGGGAAACAAAGCCCCATGAGGAAATCTCCCAGCTCGGTCACCACGAAGAGAAATTCATTGAAAACGTCTAGACGATTTGGGTTATGGCATTCACTCTCTCGTTTCTTCATGAGTGATCATCCTTTCTTTATTTCGGGTCATGGAATTCACTCCCTCGTGAGTGATTACGCTTTGTTTTATCTTGTCTTATACTATAAGGCTCAACCTCGCCAAACATACGGCTTGACAAGCTCAAATTTTCAAGTATTATCTAAATTTCATATTATTAGCACTCACTCACTTCCAAATGAGTTTGATTACGCTTTATTATAGCCTCGATAAGCTTTGGCCGTTTCTTACACAAAGAAACCGAGCCACAATTCAACCTGGCCACGCTTTTATCATTTTTTACACAAAGTATGCAAGACAACGATTCAACCTCACCATGCTTCAGTCGTTTTTTACACGAAGTACATGAAACGATGATTCGACCTGGCTATGCTTCGGCCATTGTTTAAAATGATGTACTCGAGACAATGATTCAAGCTCGCCACGGTTCAGTCGCTTTTCACACGAAGTACGCGAGACGATGATTTAACCTTGCCACGGTAAGGTCATTTTTTACATGAATTACACGAGACGATGATTAAACCTCGCCACACTTTAGTCATTTTTTACACGAAGTACGTGAGATGACGATTCAAACTCACAACGTTTCGATCGTTTTTTAACACGAAGTACGCGATACGACGATTCAACCTCGCCATGCCTCGGTTGTTTTTTACATGAAGTACACGATATGTAGATTCACCCTCGCTATGCTTTGGTTGTTTTTTACATGAAGTACCCGAAACAACAAGAATGATAGACAGCCCCACCCACAAACCACTCCCCATTGAACTCGGCCCTCATAAGCCTGAATTATCATTGGCCGGGAGTGGTGAACAGAGTTCTCATGGGAGGACAAAGGATTGTTCAGACCTCGGATGATCAAAGATATTTACAAGCTCCTCAGCACGAGCAAAGTATTCTCTCAGTGGACATGACTATAAAAGAGATCAGCTACACAGGAAAACCAATGAGCTCACAATTTCTACGAGTAACAACTCTCCGTTTACAATATAATCAAATAGAATCACTCTACAGTGTGTCACTCTCAAGCATTCAAAGAAACATAATAGTTTACAGCTGTGACGATCCTGATCCGGATACCGAGTCCTTAACCGAAAAAGGATGCCCGACACGTATATAATTAAAATAAATAGATTAAATACGTATGCCTGACATCATCAATAATAGAGAAAAAGCGGAAAACAAAATCAATGACTCGGGAAAAACTTTAAAAGATCACTATAACGACCGACAAGTAACACGGGGCTGCAACTAAAGCCAAAATCCTTAGAAAAAAATACACAAGGTTGAATATTCATTCAACTATTACAAACCATTATTTACAAACCAAAGGTACAACTGTCTAATCTATTGCAAAAGAAAAAGGGAGATTCTATACCATTATACAACAGAAAGTAAGAAAGATAGACTTCAATAGCTAAAATTCCGGAAACCACTCTTAAGCGATCTTGAACTCAGTCTACAACAAAACCACCTTCTTGGGGTGGAGGAAAAACAACTTACTAAAGGGTAAATAAAAACGTACTTAGTAAAGGGTAGAAACACCGTATCTACCCATGTTATATCACAAGGATGATCATTAATAATAATACCAATAATAATATCACATGGCATGTCAAACAAAGGTAACAACACATATGTTTCACTCGCTTACAACTCTCTACTAGTCTTACTAGTGGACTCAACCAAATAAGACATTTGTTACATTTTAATCCAATGACACTTTGCATGGTGAAGACTGCACCATGACACATACAGCACCTCATATGCCACATGTATCTAAAAGTGTGGAATATTACACGAGTCCGACACAAGTATCTAAAAGTGTGGAGGTGTAATAATTCCATGTTGCGATAAGAAAACATGCCTCACCAAGGATTACCATGTTTTAGCTTTTAGACTCATCAAGGGCATTTTTAAGAAATTAATATAACCACCTAAGTTCATAGCACATAAAAAGGCTTCTTAAGGACCACTAAACCTTAGACGGACTCTACATTACACTACCCAACACATTGCACAGAAATTTTAGAATCTAATCCAATACCCAGGAGGCTAAGGAATAAGGCTTCCGGTGATTCCGAGTATCTCCCCGTAGAGGGTCTCTACAAGGTACTGAGCCGAATACACCAGAAACCAAACCCCTAACTTCGTCATGTTACAAGTAAGATATTAAAATCAAGTCAACATCATATAAGGTCAAACGTAGAGTGTTCCATTGCTCCCGTGAGACGTGGTGCAGAGCCAAAGCCACTAGAACACGTACACTCGACTTTACAACATTCCACATAACTCTTTATTCCATTTTTGCACATAAAATCAGGCAACACGCTTGGGTCGAATTCCATGTTTTCTTTAATATTTTAAACACTAAATCTACTCCAAATCCATACAAAAATAAAAAGATAATTATATAACAACATGCTTGTAAAATTATACTAGATCTAAACACCAATGTAACATGAATTTCAAGCATTGTGATATGAAATTACTCTAAAATATACTTGAAATAAAAAGCTACATCTAAACACTAAAATAAAACATTTAGATTTGGTTGAACATCCCTTTACCTATGTTTTCACCAAAACGCTCCAAGAACTCTTCAAGAACACTCCAAGAAGATCTAGATCCACAAGAAAAGCTCCAAGAATCTAAGCAAACCCATTACGAATCTACAACCAAAACAAAGCTATATGATTACTACAACATATAAAACATTAAAAAGCTAAGAAAAGCTCAAAAACACATATAGATCGAGAAAATGGGTTTTCGAAACAATTACCCGATCGGAGTGAAATTGTATCAAAATTGAGCTCTCATCAAAGGAAGCATTTTAGTGTAATTAGTTTGTGATTTCGACGGCCGGAATGATCGGAATGGCGGAAACTCTTTTTTCCTCTCTTTTCTTTCTCTATTTTTCCTCTCCTATTTCTCTTAGCCGCAGTATCTCAAAGGTGGGGGGAAATGAAAAGGGTTTTGGAATAAGATGGGTATATATAGAGGTTAGTACATTTACCATTTTGCCCGTACTAAAAGTTATACTTTTAAAATACCGTAAATACCCGTTAACATATATCTTGACACTATTTTAATTAAAACATAACCCATTAAAAATATCGAGATGAACAAAATAATAAAATGACTTTTATACCATTCACGAAGATACGGGGTATCACATTATTCCCCCCTTATATGAATTTCGTCCTCGAAACTCACCAGAACTTGCCCGCCAAAACTAACACTTCAAACCAACAAGCATTTCCAATCTTAAGCTATCTATTACAAAGCTCTCTGCGGTTCATCTCTGAGGTCCCGCTCACAACAAAATTGAGTACTACTCAACCTTTCCAGAAAACATCCCAAGCTTAGTGCTACACTCTTTCTTGGCTTTAAAAGATTCTAAGTCCAGGTTAAACATTTCTTCATCAAACACCATTTCTTACCTCGAGATATCTCCATAAGCCTACATGACAGTTAAACTTAGCTTGCACTATCCCTTACAAAACACTTACGGTTTAGTCCTTCTGCACTTCACATCCTATTCCAACCACCTTAAAAGAACAACTCCAAGAGAAACAACACATAAGAAAGATCGACTTTTGAGCCTACTTGCGTTTTTATCAACCTAGTCCACCATCAAAAAATTTCCATACCTAAGACCAAAACATCCTAGTCTGATACAATTCACCTTACACTTCAAGAGATACTCCCTGATTCAAAAACACATGACCACAACAAACTTGACCAACTCGCCAAAACTCGTTAGGTCATCAAAACCACATCCCGGTCCAAACATTTGATGAAACCACTCATCATTTAGCTTATGGTTAACGTCTAAGCAAGTCCTCCAGGAAATAATCCAAAAACCGATTAATTCCTACCACTGATACACGTCTAACCCGGGGAAACGGAACTCACAACGGACTTAAAAAGGTCTCTTCTAAAACTAAGAGCAACTTCAGGTAGCGAGTCCGAACTCTATGGTAAGAACAAAACACATTCGTATCAACACTAAAGAATAAGGTTTTAGAATGTATTCTTGAAGAAAAAATTGAAATGAAACGTAGGTTTGAAAACACTCAAAGATCTAAAAAAAACATTTCATTCCTTCGATTATAACATGGAGCTTTAAAAGAAATTACTTCAATATCACAAAAGACACGGTGAGGTACCTTATAAAAAAGCTTTTACGTGTTTTACAAGAAGAAACAACATCCACACATTTCTTGAAGTAGGAACCGCAATAGATACTATATTTACCGAGCTTAAAATATTTCAAATCAAAGAAAGAAATAACAATTAATCTTGAATGATGGGTAACATTGAAACAAAGTTTTGATGAACTGGGTTTAAGATAACCAATTCTGAAGGGATTAACAACAATGTTTGTTTGGTCACTTTAATTGAAAGATGAAAAGTTGTGCACTAGTTGAGTAACACACCAATGCAAGCTAGAAGGGAGTATAAAACTCTTACAAAAAAATATGAAAGAGTTGAAACCATAAAAAGATAAACTTAGAGTAAGGTGTTTGATGTCACTGAACGCCAAATAGAAGGTTCACAGATTGGGTAAGGTTTCATTACTCTGAAAAATTATGTGGTTGATTAGCACATCAATAGGAACTTTAGCAAAGAGCTCTTTAGAAGAGAAGAATTTCAAAGTTCATTCAAAATTGAAAGATGGGCATTGAATCCAAAATGCTAAAGATTAGTGTCAAAATTTAGAAAACACCTTGAAGATTAGGTTCTTTAAAGGAAGAGGCGACTTGTAGAACAAGGGTGTCTGCAAAGAACTCTTATTGGCTTGAAAGAAAGGCAAATAACATCACAATAGTATGTGGATATGAAAGCCAAAACGGAAGGTGTCAAACACCGATTTAGGAACAGTCAAAACAGAGAAAAAAACGTTTGGACTTAAAATGATCAGTTTTAAACTTCAGTTATTGATTAGATTATCAAAAGAGTTTCAATCCATGAGAATCCTGAAAAAGATTTCTTAACAACAAAGGTTTGAAAAGCAAAGTTGAGCACCCAAAAAGGTAGAACAACTTGAGGGAAACAAAAGGAAATGATAAGCGTATTTACTATAATGAAAATGATCTTTGGACTAAAATCAAGAATACAATTAGTCTTGAAGTGATAAAAAAGAAATTACTGAAAATTTTCATGTGAATACAAATTGTCAATAACTTGAGAGTGCTAATTTTATAGAAGTTGAGATTAACTGAAAGTATTTAGAAAGTAACTCTGTAAACAACTATCTTTTCTTGAAGCAAGTGTCTAAAAGTTCATACTAGACAGGCTACGGAAGGAACAATTTCAATCTCTGGCAAATCAAGATACGTGCTCTATTGAAGAAAGACGGTGGATGTTGGAACCGCTGAGATGGCCAATCTGAAGGAGAAATCACATTCAATGATTTTTTGTGCTTTTCTGATGATGTTATCACTGAAGTTGCTGAAGAGGATTTAGCAGCAGGGCTGTGGCTGAAGTTTGAGAGTCTGTATATGAAAAAGTCTTTGACCAACAAGTTGTTGATGTAGCAATGTCTATTCATTTTAAATATGCATGAAGTGGTGCCTTTCAAAGATCATCTGGACAAGATGAAGACAATATTGCTTGATTTAAGGAGTATGGTGTTAAGATCGAAGATGATGATGCAACTCTAATTTTGTTGGTATTACTGCCAGCATCATATGAGAATTTTGTGTAGTCTTTTATTGTTGGAAGAAACACTGTGTCATTGGAGGATGTTAGGGCATCTCTCTATAACCAAGAGCTAAAGTTTAATGCAGCTAGCACATGTACAGACAATTAGGTTGCTGGTTTGGTTGATAGTAGCAGTTGCAAAGGGAATGCAAATCTGGTCCAAAACTAAATATGGAGTGTTGACAAGCAGGTGGAGCTTCATGTCCATACTCAGGTGAGTCTGCAGAAATCAGCTGAGAATAGTAAACACTAATCTGGCACTTGGTTATGCATCCGAACCTGATGAATCAAAAGCTGAATCTTATGGAACAAATATATGGGGTCGCCTAAATGAAGGTATGATGATCTAGTACTAGTTGAGTGAAGGTCAGCAGAGTAGAGTGGGGTGTTCAAGTCTGGAAGGCAGCTGAGTGAAGAGTCAGCTGAGTCCATCTTTCAGCAGAGTGGCATCTGTAGAATCTGTTGAACATGTATGTGATGGTTCTACATCTGTGTCTGGAAGTCTCAATTGAGCGAAGTCAGCTACGTATCTGGTGAACATGTCAGAGGTGGAGTTTTAGTCTGGATTTAAGTCTAGTCTAGAGAAGTCTTACTTGAAGTCAATTGTGTTCACATCTGGTCAGCTCAAAATCTGAATATTCAAATCTGTTTGGTTGAAGTTGAATCTGAAGAACTCCGCTTAGTGTGCTCAACTTAGGTGATTCTATCTGAATCTGGTAATCACATCTTGTCTGGTGATCAAGTCTTTGATCACATCTGTTCTCAGCTCAATCAAGTATGAATCTGTTAACAGCAGAGGATCTCATCTAAATCTGAGAGGTTCTCATCTGAATCTTGTTTCTCTTCTAAAGTAACTCTCATATGGAGGAATCACATCTGAAACTGTTAAGTTTGAAGAAAGAGGAGGAATCTGGTATAGTACATCTGGCATTTACGAATGCATCTGGTATAGTACATCTGGTTATGAAATCTGTTTGGCTACGAATGAGAGTTCAAGTCAAGGTGGAGATCTGTTAGACAAGGTGACTTGATCTCCCAGCAAGGCAAGGTTAGCTGAGCAGTAATCAGTAGGGCAAGATCAGCTCGGCAATGTCAGCACGGCAAATGTCATCAGGTTACATTTGGTGGAGTCAGCTGAGCTGAGTTCACATATGGGGTATTTTATTCAATCTGCTAGTATGTCTTAATGGCGGGTAGGTCTAGGGTTTTGGGACTATAAATACGCATATGTTGTAACCTTGAATATTTGCATTTAACATTAGTAGCAAGTGCAATTGCACAAGCTATTTCATAGTCCGGAAAATCTCCAGTGATAATATATTCTCCTTGTTCTGCCCGTGGACTAGTTGGCACATTGCCGGAAACCACGTTAAATCTCGTGTTATTTTTTCTTGCATTATTTATGCTTTCTTGTTTATTCTTGATTATTCCAATCTGTTTTTTTATCCTGTCGGTCCTGTTTATAACAACGTGCACATGTCTGGTCACTTTGGCATGACACCTCACTGCTACTTGCTCTTCAGTGAACCGCACTCAAGCCCGGTCGCTTGGGCATGACATCAGAGAAGTCACTTTATAGCACTTATCTCGGCATATGATGGATCAAAACTACTTACTCCTTGAAATATTCATGAGTGCACCATGAATAAATCAATTGGTCGGGGGCTATTGATACACCATGTTCGAAAAAGAGCCCTTGGATCCGGATCAGGCCAATAAGTCAGGCCAGCAATGGATATGGTCCTTGGCCCAGCCAGTATGCCCCTTCATAAGCCAATCCAAGCCGAGTACAATCAGCCCGCCTTAAGCCTCTATGATTCTCATCATTGACCAGGCAATAGGCGTCGATCAGCAAACATCCAGCTTGATACGAAGCACTAGGGACCAACCTGCTCGCTCTCTAGCTCTAGCTCTCCATCCATCAGCTCGGAAAAATCCTGCTTAACTAGGAAATAGAGTTCATGAACGACGGTGAAAGGTGGAGAGCCCACAGCGGCCACAACATAAGCCCGCTCAGTACAAGCTCGCCCACGGCATTGTATTTTACTTATTCATTGTAACCTCCTTGCAACCACAAACTATCGGCCCTGTAAATAGAGGCATTGCTGCACTGACAAAGGGATTATCCTCTGCTCCAAAACTACATTACTTTGGCTTGATCTCTTACAGGCTAAGGGTACGTAGACAGCCCCTCGAGAAGCAGCCATAATCCTATTAAAAACAACACATTTTCATGATTGTTCTGGAGTGTGTTGTGTACTTCATTTTTTACATATTGGTCATCATATTGTTCACAAATTTGCACTAAAACTGCACAAATAACATATAATCAACGAAATATCCATTGTTTAATCTGTTTGTGATAACTCTGGCATTGTCAATTAGGAAATAAATACTAATAACCAATAACTATTTTACCCCATTAAAAACATGGGGTGCTACATCCCTCCCCTTTAAAACAAGTTTCCTCCTCGAATCATAACATACCCCAGAGGTGCTTAAGCTGTGCGAACTCACAAATCATGTTGTCTTCCAACACCCACGTTGCCTCTACTGGTGTGTGGTTGCACCACTGAACGAAGACTAACTGTACTCTTCATTCTTGACCTTCCCCACCTTTTGTTGTAAGATACAAACCGGTTCCTCTTTTTAGGTCAAGTTCTCTTGAACCATTTCGATAACGTCGGAGTTATCACAAACAAGATTATGCGGTGGATATCTAGTTGTTTAGATGCAAAAACCGTGTCTTTATGTCCTTTTGATATGAGGAACATCATGAAGATCAAGTAAAATAGAAAATGGGGTGTTTTGGGGGGATTTTGGCTGAGCCGCGGTGGCTGCCTATGTACCCTCAAGTGTGAGGGATCAAGCTAATGACATAGTCAGGTGTTGTTCCGCACGTCGCAAGTAGTTCTGGTGTGTGATGGAACACCACTATTTATAGACGATATAGTTGGTGTTTACAATTGGGCGGTAAAGTGTGTGCGTTGGGGGGAGAGCTTTGATAAGCAGGCTTATATTTAGGCCGCTGCGAAGTTATGCACCGATGATCATTTGCGCTTCATCTGGGCTGATGACAAAAACAGGGCGAGTTGGTATGCGAGCTGAATTCCATGCGGGATGGTCGCATTCTGTCTCGGTAGATCATGAGAGTTGGTGAAAGCATGAGGCGGGCTCCATTCCCTTGTCGCGACTCGGCTGATAAAGGGTGAGCTCACTGGGCCGCGAGCTTTATCCTTTGCTGGTTTTATGCACGGGCCAGGTTTTGGATTCGTGGGTTGTTTACGGACTAGGCATATCACATTTCCAGTTCCCTCCCATGTTGCCTGTCCCGGTGTGTGGTATATCCCTGGGCTCGTTAGACCCATTTTGCTTAGAAGACCCGGAATAGTCAATTGAGTGACACGTGTGTGACTCGGGTCATAACCATGTCACCAATAACACATAAAAAGAAGTAAGAACCAATAAAATAGATATAGTTACAGTGAAAATATTGTAGTAACACTTGAAAAAGAAATAGTAATGGCGAGTAAAACATATGAAGTAACAACCAAAAAAATAGTAACACAAAAAAAGTACTAACAACCAGTAAAATAGATGTAGGTACATCTAAAATAATTGTAGTAATACCAATATGGATCGAGTAATTTTTACATCAAATTTGTAGATGAATCATGTGTTTTTTCCATTATAATCAAAATTGTGTAGTGATAATGTGTCTGAAATCATTGAAATTTTTGGTAGGTACAATAAATTACGAAAATTAATTAATAAAGAATATCACATTTTTCTCGTAGGTGGCGATTATTTATTGATTTATTATGACAACTAGCTAAAATATTAAGATAATGTTCATTTACCAAAAATAAAATCACAATTTCTTAATTTCCCTATCAAGGTAAAACACTTGTGTAGATCAATCTTGTCTTAATTGGTTGGTGTGGTATCATTTCACTTAAATTTATTGGAAAAAAGTGTTAGCGTGTGAAAACGTTAATCCGTAGAGCTAGTATGTCAAGATAAACATGCAATACTTTAATCATCCGGCCACCACGTAAAATAAAAAACCATATCTTTAGAAAAAATTTGCAATCGAGTCCGCATATAACCCTTTCCATTGTCTTTGTCAAGTCCGGGATGTAATATCCCGATTTTTAAAAAAAGCGCAATTCGATATTTTAACAAAAATCAGAATATTATGTTATTTAATTAAATGATTTAAGGAAAAAAAGAGGTTAACAAGGATTTATTGTATTTAAGGATTTAATTAATTAATGGGGATTATAAAATAAAAAACTAATCCTAAATTAACCTAATTGTAGTTCTGCGTAAAACTCATCTGAGAGTGGCGCATGTTTTGAAAAAAAGGAAGAGAAGAGACTTTCGAATTTCGAGGCTAATCCGTTGCTCTTCTCAACAGACGCATCAAGAGAAAAATACTCTACGGAAGGAGAGGGTCGTTTTAATACCAACAATCCCTAAATCCGTTAACGTAAGTTTTCCCCTCATTCCGACATTTCTTTTGCACCATACGGCGATCTCTGGAGGCAGCTTCGTAAAATATGCACCAGGGAGTTATTGACTACCAAGCGTGTCAAGACATTTGGTACTATACGCGAAAATGAAGTTTTCAACATGATCACATCGATTATCTTAGAAGAAGGGCAAGTTGTTAACCTAAGCAGAAAGATTTTTCCATTGAGCTACACAATCATTGCAAGGGCTGCATTTGGGAAACGATGCAAGTATCAAGACGAGTTATTGCTGCTGTGGAGGCACTCTAATGCCTGTGTTAGGAAGCTACCACATATCGGATATGTTCCCTTCTTTCGGTATTCTTCAGTTCATTAGCGGATATGGACAAAAGCTGAAAAACATTCACAACTAAATCGATAAAGTCGTGGGAGAAATTTTTACGGAGCACAAAGAAAATATTGAAGATATAATGGATGGAGAAAGAAATTAGGATCTTGTTGATATTCTACTCAACATTCAAAAGCATGGCGAAACCGATGTTCCGTTGACAGACAACATCATAAAGGGAGTGATACTTGTAAGTATTTACAAAATATATTCTATCTAATAGTCTAATACTTCATTTGAAATGATCTATTTCTAAGGGTTTATTTTCTCTTTTGTCTGAATTTTTTTTTCCATTCATTCATGTTATTTTGAAAAGATTGAAACTTGTTAGGATCAAGCTCTTACAATTGTTTTAAACCAATTGGTGTTAGTAAATGTGCTATTATATTTCCTTATATCACGCCCCCTCAAATGCGGACCAATAAGAAGGGAGAGAGACCCAACACTTGACTTGTATTCTTTTGTTTGGAAAGTGTGAGCCTATACGAAAAGAGTGGGGACCAACACATGATTTTTTCTGACTCTACTAATATTTGTTGAAATATTTAAGATTCCGATCAGTTTAAGATTTTGAGAGAAATGATAATTTGAATGCTATCATAGCCGCAGGAGGTAATGAGATCAACCAATGTTAGCATTGTCTTTCCATTATATTGTTTTCAGTGTTGATTATCGTTATTGGCCGATAATGTCTTTATATGTCTTTATGTGTCATGTTGATTCCACCTTATTATAAGTCTGTACTTTGGGGGCCATGTTGAAGTGTTGGCCTTATAGTGTCCTTATATACTCTTTTTGTCCAATATTGACATAGACATGTTATGAGTATGTTTAAAATATTAACTAATTTCCCATCAACTTAATTTTAACTATCTACTTCCCATCAACTTAATTTTAACTATCAACTTCATATTGAAATATATGAAAGATATTCTAATACATAAGTTGAGCATAATCTATAGGATGATTTTTAATTAACCTTTTAAACAAAATGATGACGGACTTAAACTTCGACACTTTGCATGATTGTGCAAATAGTTATCAGATCCGAACCGGACATTCACATGGAACATACTTTGGGTCAATGGGTCATCGGTGCTATCGGGGTCATTGGTTCAACCGGTGGATCGTTATATATAAATGAAAAAAATTATAAATTATAAGACATAAACATATTTAAAATGTGATATTCATAACTATTTCCAAAATATTCCAATATCGATATCATGACAATTTGTCATAAAATATCAACTGTTGAATAAAATGATACAATAGTAGAACAATAAACTAGACTAGCAAACTTAGAAATATATTTAGTAAATTGCAGATTTAGTCCCCTATCTTTTCCAAAAAGGAGGGACTTAGCCCTCATTTTTTATTTTGGTTTGACCGGTCCCTTATCTTTTAGATCATTTGCAACTTTGGTCCATTAAACAGTTAGTCAACAAAAAAATTGACGAAAAATCTGTGCGTATCCTTCACGCGCTGTTAGCATTTATAATATTATTATTTTAATCAATTTAAAAAAAATTTATAAAAAAATAAATAAATTATCCCATTAATTTTTTTACCGTATAGCGTGTAAAACAAAACTTTTTTTCAACTATTCTTCCTCCTGTCGGTTTTCGTTAATCTTTCTCAGCCTTTTATCGTTCTCAGCCATAATGTAGCTCGAATTTAGATATTTATCCCCAATTTTTCATCTTCTTTAAATCACTCCTCCAATCTATATTGCAAATCACCGAATCATTTTCCAATATGAATGATTAGAGGAATGATTTAAATAAGATGAAATTGGGGATAAACCCTTAAATTTGAGCTACATTATTGTTGCGAACGATGGAAGGTTGATAAAGATGAACGAAAAACAACGGGAGGAATAATGGTGGAAAAAGTTTTGTTTTACACCTTATACGTAATAACATTAATGGGATAATTTATTTAGTTTTTTTATAATTCTTTTTGGAAATTGATTAAAATAATAATATTTTTAAATGCTAAGAGCGCGTGAAAGATACGGCGATACACACAGGTTTTCCATCAATTATTTTGTTGACCGGTTGTTAAATGGACCAAAATTGCAAAGGATTCAAAAGATAAGGGACCGGTCAAACCAAAATCAAAGATAAGGGCTAAGTCCCTCATTTTTGGGAAAGATAGAGGACTAAAGCTGCAATTTACTCGAAATATATTTATTCTTGTGTTTACTTTTCTCATATGAAAGCATGACTTTTATAGCCACAAAGTACAATGGTGAGTCATCTTTGTGAAACAAGTGTCACCCTATAATGATTTACATTTATCTTGGTAAGTATATGCCACATGTCGGCTATGATGAATTATACATGTGTGTGTTTCATCTTGCATGTCATACTAAGTGTCCAAAAGATGGGAATCCATATAATATACATAACACTCCACCTTAGATGTCCATTACACAATGAATCTGCCTCGTTAAAACGTTAATTTGTGTATTACTCACCCTGATTTGAGCATCTGTTCAGGTCATTAAGTCGGCGCATTCCGGTCTTCTAGATCATTCTCACTAATTTAGCTGCATGTGGTGCTTGAATGACCAATCTGTTGAATTGTCGTTTGATATGTTTCTCGAACAATAATGTCACATATCTTTTGATGATCATATATGACAAAGAATCTTGATGAAGTATGGTTTGTCCGATTGCCTTTGAAGTAGCCTCCATTTAACTAAACTATACATGTTGCATTGTCCTAGGATAATAAAACTGGCTTCTCTTTCACGACAAATAAACAGAAGTTCCTCGGATATAATAATATGTCTGTAACATCCCGACTTTTCAGAAAAGGGCAAAAGAGTCTTTTAACAAAAATTCATATTTTTGCTTTATTTTAATTAAAAGATTTGAAGTATTCATATATATATATATATATATATATATATATATATATATATATATATATATATATATATATATATATATATAAGGATTTAATTTTGTTGGGAATTTTATTTGGGATTAATAAAGTTATTAGGAGTTAATGGGAGGTTTTATTTTTGGATTTAACTATCCCATTAACAAAAAGGAGTTACCAAAAAGTAAATCGAATTTAGAACGTTTTCCTTCAACGTTGAAAGCAAAGGGTAAAGGAGAAGAGACATCTCCAAATTTCTTTTCGATCCTTGACGGTTTTTAACGGAGGATGGATTCGGAATCGTGGATGAAGGTGATCGTTTTGGTACAAGAAAGTTGAAGCTTTGGAAAGGTAATAGAAAAGCCCTAGTTTAGAATCTTTAGTTTCGAACCTTTCTTGTCGCTTTTAAGTTGTTCAATTAAGTAGATTAGTTTGAGTAGAAACCTACGATCATAGTTAATTTAGAATTAATTGTTGATCGCCTAGGTTTTTGGTGGAAGTTTCAAAGTTCTTCTTTGTTTGCTTGCTTTTGCTTGCTTTTGCTTTGGATTTAAGGTAAGAGGCTCTTCCTGTTGTTTAATTAAGATCTTATGTTGTTAAGGTTGTGTTTTGGGTATAAATTGTGGTGTTTTGATGTTGAAATCATGTTTAAATGTGGTCATGCTTTTGCTTAATGAGATGTGATGTTAAAGTAGAGATTTTTCATTGTTATGATCTTTGGGATTGATGTTAAACATGTTTGGTTTGGGTTAGAAATCGAAAAGGGTGAAGAAAACGTGTTTAGAGAGTTTTGTGCGTTTAGTGTACGACATTGACTAGCCGTGTGCGCACATTTTTAAGGTGAATGTGCAGTTTCGAGTGTGCGCACATTCCCTGGAACGTGCACACACCGGGTGGGCTGAATGTAAACTTTTGCCCAATGTGCACACATTCCCTGGAATGTGCGCACATTACCCTGCTTTTGATAAATAGGTTGTTTTAAGCTATGGTATGAGTCTTAAATGTTGTTGCATGATTTAATAACATTAATTAAACATGAACAAGCCTCGATTAAGCTTCTGATGCGTTTAGTTCCGGCACCGAATGTACTCCTCAAGGGAGTTGAAGTTCGGGACCGTCGGAAGGGTTTGAATGGCTTGTGCTTTGATGAATTAGTATTCATCAATAATACGTGTATGTGCTAGGCCTTGTCCGTGTCTAGCGGTCTCAGGAGAGAGTAATAGAGGTGAGAGAGATTAATTGAAAATACTTAGGTGCTAGTTAACAATTAATAATAAACGTACGTGTGTAGCTAAAAGACTAAACATCGTAACATTCTTGGTAAGGCACCTAGCTATATCGTGATGTGTGGGCGGTCAGATAAAGTGAATAACTCTGCTGGCCTATAAACGGCTAAATGGCAGGGGGACTTCGCCGAACGTGTACACTATCGGGTTTTAACCCGTGGCTATCGGTGTGATCCACTGATAGGTTGCAAACGATACCTCGTGGTGGGTAGCACCGTGCGTTGTGCCCTTGAGTGCCGATGTGACAAAGATAAGTTAAGTTAGAAATGTTTAGTCACGACATGTTGATGAGCATGAAGTGAACCCTGGAATTGAGTCGGTCTCATAAAGATAACTTAATAATAATTAATGAACCTTTCAATTCATGGTAAGACTTAATTTTACATTAGCTTCTTCTTCTTGCTAAAGTACTTTGTACTTACCTCAATTGTATGTTGTTTTGTGTGCTTTTGGGGTGAGAAGACGAACAGATTGTCCTTGAGCTCGTTGAGGAGTTCGATGATGTTTTGATGACGTTGGTGCTGATGATGATTTCTTTTACTTTCTTTTAAAGGTTGTACTATAGTATGTTGTAGATTCTTAAATAGCATGTTGTACTTTTATTCCAAGTTTGTAAGACAAGGGTTGTATCTTTATTTTGTAACATCGTACGTTGTAAGCTTTATCTCGTTGTTTTAAACTTTTCCTTTATACCCCTAGTCGGTTTGTATTCTATTCTAGTAGCATTTATGATTTTACCCGAGCCTTTTGGACTTCCGTTGCTTTAATTTTGATACGACGACGTAGAGGCTGGCGTATAATATTGGAGTTATTTAATGTTATACGCGCCGAACGTTCTCTTCCGGATAAGGGCTCGGTATCCGGGAGCGGGGCGTTACAATGTCAATGATAATAATCAAATGCATTATCCAATTTCATAAAAATTGGCTCTCATCTCGATGTTGTTTGAAGGGGCAGTGACAAAAAATTACATATAGTCAAGCACCATGAAGTTTGATGTACCGCCGCTTGTAAATGAATATACCTTGATTTGAGACCCTGTTTTGTGGGGCCAAAAATATCCATCATCCGGGTAACCAACAAGTCACTGACTTGCTTTTGTTCTAATCTTAATTGCATATCACAGATGGTACGTACCAAAAACCTTACTTCAAGGGGGGCCATATAAATATCATGCTTCTGCATAACCAACACAAGTCCTTAACTTGCTCTTGTTTGATTTGGGCTACATAACGTATATAGCATGTACCAAAAACATTTCTTGAAAAAACCAGTAAAGGAAAAAGTTTCATGACATATGCATTCTTATTGCACTGGTTGCCTTGTTACAAACATTTAACTAAGAAAACCCAGTGGGAAAAACTTGGTTAAAGGAAAAAAGAGTACAATAATTGGTTGACAGGACCAATAGATATATTTCTTGTGCATGTAATGGGTCTTTATAAACTCATACTCCATTGTCTTTGTAACTCTTCGAGAGTTCATATTAGATCCATACTTTCTCAGATCAAACCATTTATCCCTCTTTCGGTATTTGTAATGTTCTCTTGGATCTCATCATTATTTTTAGAATCATCGACTTGATCACATTGATCGTTTTGGGAGTTGACCAAAAAGCGTTCTTGTTCGCACCAATCATTCTCGGTTACATTTTCAGTAATTCTCAAGTTCTCTTAATGCTTCAATCTTAAGGTTGATTGCTAAATTTCCTTTTCTTTAGCAATTTCTCGACTCTCCTAAGAAACTCTATTTCACGTGGCCTATATTGAGTAAATTTTTTTTTGCAAATCCTCAGCCTAATGGCCATCGGAACACGGAAAATAAAAAACCTCAACACATGTCACGTTACTCTTATTTGACTCAAATAAAACAAATCCTAAAAAACTAAAAAGAAATCCTGAGGGTTTTGAAGAAGCAGTTCTGAGTTTAAAGTCCTCAGCTCGACGTTCCCAAAAGTATCCTTGTCATTTCTCCTTCTTGGATCGCCAGATGTTGACCCCTTGAGCACTATATGAGGTGGGCTCGTCGCTCTTGCGGATTAATACCCTTCTCTTGGTTGTGAGACCTAGGAAGCGACATCTACCCATACCATTTATACAAAGCTCTTACCTCGGATCTCGTTTTAGGAACTAGTGAATTCTAAGAATATTTAGTCCTAAGGACCCATTTGAATCATATCCTCTATAATGCTGCTTCATTATGCTCTCTCAAAACTCAATGTCTTCTTTGGATTGCGAATGCTTAAAACTACACAAATTGTTGATCCTATGGCCAGTAGAAGCAATCTCATGCATAGAACAATGAGATTTTAATAGAACTACGAGGAAATCTTTATTCACTGCTTCCTTTCAACGACTACATGTTTCCGTATACCCTCTAGATGAGACAGATTTGGGGCAGAACCTTCCACACTAATAAAATTAATCTTACAAACCAACTCCGGGCTAAGATTCATACTCAGGTTCATTTATAGGGTAACTTATGTTCAAAAAACCAAAAGATAATAAAGCCTAAGCAAAAAGGGTAGTACCTTGCCTTCAACATTGTACCACAAATAATTCGAACCTTTTAATATTTATTTTCTTGGAGCCATCTTGGTGCTTTAAAGGTGTTGCTGCCATTGCTTTTCCCATCGTAGATTCGTAGCTCCACATGTTGCTGGGTTATTTTCTCAACACCCACGAAAAATTATTGACTCAGATTATTGCTTCCATGGTTTCTGCAAACAGAACAAAAACAAAACGGACCGTAGACTGATTTGAACATGGTTTCCCATGCTGCTATCAGACCTTCTGAGTAAACATACAGAGATAAACAGACACGCGAAATTCCAGAGAAAGTGACTGGCTCGTTGGCAGCGAGTGATACCCACGCTGGCAGCGAGTGATACCCTCGCTGGGAGCGAAACATGATCTTCAGAATCTAGAATTTTCACAACTTACAGACAACCAGAGGGACTCAAAAATGTTAAAACGTACTCTAAAACAAAAAAACTTGACATGAATAAAAAATTATTTATATATAAAATTGACCGTTGTTCCCCGGAAACGGCGCCAAAAAACTTGATGACGTAGATCAAATGATAATAAAATACTTGACCACCATAATCCAATACTAGCAAGAGGACTAGGTCCATCGTAGTATAGCTATAGCGAATCAAGGTCGATCCCACATGGAACCAATTGTGGGTCATTTATATACAAACAATTAATCATTCATGTCAAGCTCACAGAGGCGGTCTACGACAAACAAAAGATAAGAAAGATAAAGGACTCGACACAACACAACACATAAACAACATAATTAACCTCCCCAATTATTATGTTATCATCTGGATCTAGAGATTCTATATAATTAAGCTAGACTCAACAACTATTCATCCGATTCGTATTTCTCTTATATTGGCTATGGGAGTCATCCCCTAAACTAGATCTAGCTCTGGGTAGGCCATCTAGATCACTGTGCTACATTACGTGACTTCGCTTCGTAGGCCTCCATCTCATATAACTCACACGCTTACAAAACTAGGGATGCGATATTGACCATATTCCTCACCTAGGCAACATTCCTGTGGTTAGGCGTACTTCCTAGGCGATCGCATCAGTCTCTGTCCCATTAACACTAACTTTTTAGGTATCATGTTAATCTACGATGTACGTATAACTAGGTGCTAGAAATTCCCAAATATAACACAGATCTAGATCTCGCTGAAAGTCCCGGAAGATCAATTCATGAGCCGACCTAGGAGTACTATATTGGTATTTCCTAATAATACGCTAATTAAAACAGACGAGCAACGTAGCCGTAGCCATACCTACTAGGATAAGAAATTCTAAGTGGACAATCACACTATAAAGAAGTGGCAAGATTGACGCGACGAACATCTAAATCTTAGCGTTTCTCAATACGCAACGGATAAAATAGAGATTCATAAAGCAATTATATAGATCTATAAAAACACGAATGTCGATCATACCAAAGTCATATATAGATCACCGGATAACAGATCTGGGCGTGTGGATCCTTATAGATAAGGAATCCCCACTGCCTCATATCGTATCCTTAGATCTACATCGTCCGGTGAGGAACGAACAACCTCAAACGATAAACAATAATTGGGGGGACTTAATTACAAAGAACAAATAAATACAAGAACTCACATAATTACTGCTGAACTTGTATTAAAAACTGCTCTGAGAAACTTAGGATTTGTATTATGAGTTGTGTAAAAGTTGATGTAAAAGTGTTACAATGAAATAAGTATATATAGGCTTGGAAAACCGACTTAGGATAAACTCCAGCCGATCTTTTAACACCCCAAATTATTGGGTTGTAGCGGGACACATAGGATACTATATGTGGTCATATTAATTACGGGGCCGTTAGAAAATAAACAAATGTAAACATGTTATAACCGCATTATTATTATTTTTGTTGGTAAATGACCATACAAATAATATATATATATATATATATAACGAGAGATACCCCACACACACAAAATAACAAAATAATGATTATATATAATATATATATATATATATATATATATATATATATATATATATCTACACACGTCTCTCTTTTCTTTTCAACAATAATGATTGGGTTTGTACATACCTATATATATATATATATATATATATATATATATATATATATATATATATATATATATATATATATATATATATATCTCCGTTTTAAGTTCAAAAGTAATGATGAACATTCAATAGTGCCGCAGGAAGTAGTTAGGATTTCTTTTGAGATAATGTGTTTAATTTAAGGATAAAGTGTAGATTGTTACAAAAATCAAATATCAATTAAGAGATAAGAGATAATTTGTTAAATCAAAAATTTAAATTAGGACTTATCCATAGAAGTTTAGTACTATAAGTAGGAAATAGGACCTGACTCCATAGCACACAAAAAAAAGAGAGAAAAAGTGACTCCTCTTCAACAGACAGTAGAAGGAAAAAATAGTGGGAGTGGAATTGTTGACTGTGAGTTCTATTAATTATTTTTTTTCGCTCTGTTTCTTAAATCCTATTTTTGTTCCGTTCTACTTTCGATCACTATTTCAATTATTTTGCTCTGTGGTACTACTATTACAATTTTTTTTTCTGAAACAAACAGTACTAGCCTAGTAGCCTATATGCATAGTATATATATATATCTATATGTTATCAGCATATATATATATATATCCTACAAATATTGCAATCTTGCCAATACTTTATTAATATTATGGACAACTTTATTAATATTATTGGTTTTTTCCGATGCTAATGCTTCATGTGTGAACGCATATATATATATATATATATATATATATATATATATATATATATATATATATTGTGGTGGTGGCCTTTGCGACAGGAATTAATTTGTGGAAATTGTGTATGATGAGCTTGGGAAAAATAGGTGCATATTTGTCAGAGAAATATTTTTTTTAAAGCCATGAAATTTCACGTTTTCTATCGAATAGACTAATATATGTTATGTAATACTAATTTTATTTTAATGAGAAATGTCATTTCGGTCATATAAAGTTAGGGTCGACATACACCGGTCATCTTAAAATTAATGAAGAGGTCGTCATGCTAACCAATCCTTGTTCCTGCTGGATGCGAAAACTCTTAGTGACTAGGTGAGTTTGGGTTATTGCACCGTAGAACGGCTAGTCACCGGTCTCGGGGCCTCTTGACCTTGGTTCATCGACAGTCCTAGAGTGATGGTACCAAATTTTCCCCGATGTCCCATGTGCCTGGCCGGGAAAGCAAGGGCTGACGGCTATGTCATGGTTCAGAGGGTAGTGGGGTTGGCTGGAGCCTTTTGGGAGGTTCACTTGGCGACAGTCTGAATCCTTTCCCTGACAATCGGCCGGAATTGTCAGGCAATTGCTTGCTTGCTTGTGAAGTGCGGTAGAAAACACGTTGGGTAGGGTGGTAATGACTCACCGGCTAAGGTAAACCGGTGTCTGACTTGAGTATGCCTAATTTCAAGAAAATTGATTTATATTTTTTGCAAATATCATATTTTTGCCATGTACTAACAACAATTAAGTGCAGGTAAGGAAAAAGCCTTTTGTTGTAACATCTAACGTCTTTCTAACTATTATTTTTGTATATAAAGATTCACGGGCACACACTGGAACTCACTGGCTTTTTTTAGCTCACACGTTTGTGAAATGTTTTCTTAGGTTTGGAGGAAGAATACCAGGGTGGTGAGGTAAGCAGAGTAACCTTGGAGGTCAGTTTGCGGGAGAGGAGTAGACGAGGAGTTCAATGTGGATCTGACAGTTTAGTGTCAAGCTTGATATTTGTTTTTCAGTTCCTTTGAGTTTAATGTTTCCAGTGTAATAAGAGTTTGACGATGTTCTTTCATTTTGGAGTCGCGACATTTTATTTTATTTTCTGGATTTAGTAATGTTTGAATAAAGATCTAGTTCCCTCAATCCTTTTCTTGAGAATTTAGTACTTGGGCGGTGGATCGCCTGCTTGTCCCTTTGACTAGACTCCAGTGGACCCTAGGGGTCGGGGATAGGCCTATTGAGTTTGACGATGTTCATTCATTTTGGAGTCGCGACATTTTATTTTATTTTCTGGATTTAGTAATGTTTGAATAAAGATCTAGTTCCCTCAATCCTTTTCTTGAGAATTTAGTACTTGGGCGGTGGATCGCCGGCTTGTCCCTTTGACTAGACGCCAGTGGACCCTAGGGGTCGGGGATAGGCCTATTACAGTTGGTATCAGAGAAAGGTTTGATAGAGGTGTTAGGATAAAGACCCATAAGAACTTGATTTTAGATGAGGGAACATAGGAAGTACTCGCCCTATAAAACTTAAAACCTAGTATAAAATAAACTTCTTGCTTGGATATCACTTTTTTTTTATATTGTATTTTTCAGGAAATGGCTTCTCCACTGAATATTGGGTCAACAAGTGGACAAGCTAAACCAAGGAAAAGGGTGGGGGCGATCAGGACTTTTCCCCCAAATATAAACAGGCCAATCTGGAAGAATGGTCAAGAGGGAACTTCTACGGACCATACTGATGAGGAGCTTCACAAAGACCTACCGGTTGACGTCATCGTTGTGGAAGATGATGATTCTGAACCTGAAGAAGAGGACCCTGAGGAGGGCGACCCTGAAGTAGAAGGAGATCATGGGGTAGAAACAAACATGGAGCATGAAGACAAGCCAACTCCGGCATATATTCCGGAACCCCAGCCAGACCCGATGATGGAAGACCATGGCCCCCCGATTTGGGCAGTAACACCATTAGAGGTTGTTTACCTCTATGACCCCTTGACAATCCGGGGTAGACCGTATCACTGGGCCAATGGATACGAACGCGAGTTTGGGACGAATGTTTGGCCCTACGAGATGAAATTCGGGACTTGAAAGTGGAATTATGTGATGCGAAGAGGAAGATCGAACACATGAGACAGGGGATCATGTGATAGGATGATTCTTTTGCAATGTTTTTTTTAGGAAAATAATCTTTTGGCTTGGATAATTTTGTTTGGTAATAAATACTTTGGCAATTTTTGGTGATTGATATTAATAAAATTATTATGATGAATACTATTATCATTATTATTATCTTCTCTTCTTTTATTTTTACGGTTCGAAATGGTTGTAGGCTCGAGGGATATTAAGCGTTAACCCCTTGCAGATGACACGACGCAGTACACGGGTGAACTACCGCAACATGATTCAGGGTGGCGGCTCTCAAGGAGGAAGGAACTTGGACGAGAATGGGCCGGTGGAAAGGTTGGTCCTGGAAGAAGACCCAAATCCGAATGACGAACAGGAAAACGTCGAACAAACCCAAGGCAACGTTAATCAGCAGAACATTCCAGGGGTAGACCCAACCTTAGCTGCCATCCTGGGACAACTGAGTACTGCTGTAACCTTATTGGCCAATGATCGTAACGGGCCTCATGGACAGAACCGGCATATGGGAAATGGAGGAGGCCAGGTCAACCAAGATGAGGACAGACAGCTTGAACGCTTTCTAAAGTTTGATCCCCCAGAAATTTTCGGTATTCCAGACCAAGCTAACCAAGCGGAGAGATGGTTAGAAAGGATGGAAGATATTTTCGCCGCCCTTGGATATGGGGATCGACAGAAAGTGACGTTCGCAGCATTCAAATTCCGGGACGATGCTAGGGATAGGTGGCAGAGTATCAGAAGGCAGTGGGAAAGACTTAATCGGCCAATGACATGGAATGCCTTCACAGAAGAGTTTTACAACCGTTTCATACCCACATGGGTAAGAAACCAAAAGGAAGAGGAATTTATGAATCTGAAGCAGGGTTCCATGACGGTAACTCAGTACGAGGCAAAATTCACTAAACTTTCCAAGTATTGTCAGCGGTTGGTAAATACCGAAGATCACCGAACCAACAAGTTCCTGAATGGATTGAGGTATGAACTTCAGACAGCCATGGCTGTAATACCTCCTACTACTTATAAGGCAGCGGTAGAGGCAGCCACAAGGATAGAAATTAAGAGGAAGAATGAAACTAATGCTCGCCAGGCTGCTCAAGCTCGACAGGCAACAAAGCGGGCTTTTCCTTTTGATGAAGGATCTTTATCTGTCGATGGAAAGAAACAAAAGACGCCTGCACCTGCCCCAAATGCTACACCAGTAGCTGCCTCAACGGTCCCTACAGTGGGGTGTTCATTCTGTGGGAAGTCGGGACATATCGATACGCAATGCCGAAGGAAGTTGGGACTGTGCTTGTTTTGCGGGAGTAAGGATCACATAGCACGAGATTGTACATTCCGAGCAAACCGCCCAGCACAAACCACTGACCCTGCACCAAGATTGGCCCCGCAACAAAATGGAAAGCCAGGCAATGGAGGGAAAAATCCCCAAGTGAATGCTAAAGTCTTTGCCCTGACATAGGAGGACGTAACGGACGATGCGAACGTGGTGGAAGGTACGGTACTTATTCTTGGTCTTAAGGCTAAAATTTTGATCGATTCTGGTGCATCTAATTATTTTGTGGCTACCAATTTCACGCGTCTGAGTTATTGAAGAGGAACTCCCACATATGGTAGTAGTCAATACCCCTACCGGCGCTAGGATGGTAACTGATAAAATTCATAAAAATTGTGTAATGATCATAAATCGTAGAAGTATGAACGTAGACTTGATATCACTCCCAATGAAGGGATACGATGTGATCCTCGGAATGGATTGGCTTTCAAGAAATTTCGCATAGGTGGATTGCAACAGAAAATTGGTACGATTCTGTGAGCCTGGAAAACATGAAGTGACATTTTACGGAGATAGACGCCGAAAGGGAGTGCTGTTAACTACGGGAACTGAGGCCACAGAAGGGACAAAACAAAGCTGCCTCGCGTATTTAACTGCTCCGCCTAAACAGCCGCCAAGCATTTTTGAGGTAGACATAGTCAAGGACTTTGAGGATGTCTTCCCGGAAAAGTTGCCCTCATTACCACCAGAGCGTGAAGTGGAGTTCACCATTGAATTGACGCCTGGAACTGAACCAATTTCTAATACCCCATATAGGATGCCGCCTAAGGAGCTCAAAGAACTAAAAGCACAGCTGGAGGAATTATTAGAGATGGGCTTCATACGACCAAGTACTTCACCCTGGGGTGCACCTGTCCTATTTGTTAAAAAGAAGGATGGGAGTATGAGACTCTGCATTGACTATAGAGGGTTGAATAATGTGACTGTAAAGGATAAGTACCCACTGCCCTATATTGATGGGCTGTTCGACCAGTTAGAAGGGTGTGGGTGGTACTCGAAACTAGACTTGCGGCAAGATATCACCAGGTAAGAATCAAAGAGGAAGACATATCCAAAACAGCCTTTAACACCAGGTACGGGCATTTTGAGTTTGTAGTAATGCCTTTTGGCTTGACAAATGCACCTGCAGTATTTATGGACCTTATGCATCGGGTCTTTCAGCCATATGTGGATAGGTTCGTAGTCATTTTTATAGATGATATTTTAGTGTACTCTAAGACTAAGGAAGAGCATAGTGAACATTTAAAGACTGTGTTGCAAGTACTAAGGGAGAATAAGTTGTATGCTAAGTTCGGAAAATGTGAGTTTTGGCTAGAAAAGGTGGCCTTCCTAGGTCATGTAATCTTGAGAGAAGGTATTTCGGTCGACCCTGCAAAGGTGGAAGCAGTGAGTAAGTGGAGTGCCCCGAAATCTGTCATTGAGATTCGGAGTTTTCTCGGCATGGCAGGATACTACCGTAGATTCATCCAGGATTTTTATAAAATCTCCGGCCCGATGACTCGGCTGTTGCAGAAAAGCGTTCCGTTTAGATGGGATGCCAAGTGTGAAGACAGTTTCCAGGAGTTAAAGAGGCACTTAACTACGGCACCAGTACTGGTGTTACCCGAACCTGGGCAACCTTATGTAATTTTTACGGATGCTTCAAAGGAAGGACTTGGTGCCGTACTTATGCAAAATGATAAGGTAGTTGCTTACGCCTCAAGGAAGTTGAAGCAAAATGAGCTAAATTATCCCACTCATGATATCGAGCTTGCAGCCATAGTTTTCGCCCTAAAGAGATGGAGCATTATTTGTATGGAGAGGAATTCCAAATCTTTACAGATCACAAAAGTCTGAAGTACCTCTTCTCTCAAAAGGATCTTAATATGCGGCAAAGAAGGTGGATGGAATTTTGGAAGAATTCAAATGCCCAATTAACTACCATCCCTGGAAAAGCTAACGATTCTTTGATGCGCTAAGTAGAAATGTTATGGTGGCAACTATAAAAGTACAAGAGTGGGATATGTTTGAAGATTTAAGTAGATGGAAACTGGAAAGTGTAAATGGTGGATTGGTCCTTGCAAATATCAAGATTGAGTCAGAGCTGACAAATGAAATCCGTAGGGAGCAGGATCATGATGACAACTTAGGGAACATCAAGTCCAAGGTTGGAACAGAGAAAGCAAAGGATTTTGAATTGGACGGCACTGGAATATTGACGTTCAGAGGAAGAGTGTGTATACCCGATAAAAAGGACCTAAAATCTAGGATTTTGGAGGAAGCACACCGATCCCGGTATACTATTCACCCTGGCGAGACAAAAATGTACCATGATTTGAAACAACAATTTTGGTGGCAAAGAATGAAGAACGACATTGCCCGAGTTGTTTCCTCCTGTCTAAGTTGTCAAAGGATAAAAGCAGAGCATAAGAGACCGGGAGGCAAACTGCAACCTTTACCCATACCGGAGTTGAAGTGGGAACACATTACGATGGACTTTGTCACCGGTCTTCCAAGATCAGGGAATGGGAAGGACGCAGTCTGTGTAATCGTTGATCGCCTCACAAAAACCGCCCACTTTTTGCCGATCAGTATTAAGGACTCATTGGACAAACTAGCTTCGCAATATGTAAGAGAAATAGTGAGACTGCATGGCGTGCCAGTGACAATAGTCTCGGATCGAGATCCAAGGTTTACATCCAAATTTTGGCCTAAGTTTCAAAACGCAATGGGGACAAAACTAAATTTTAGTACGGCTCATCATCCACAAACAGATGGACAGTCTGAACGCACTATACAAACCTTGGAGGACATGTTGCGAGCGTGTGTTTTGGATTTTGGTGAGAAATGGATTGATTGTTTGGCTTATGAAGAATTTGCCTATAATAATAGCTATCACTCATCCATTGGAATGGCCCCATACGAGGCTTTGTATGGGCGACGTTGCCGTACACCTCTTTTCTGGGAGGAAGTAGGTGAACGTAGAGTATTACCCGAAGACCTTCTTGCCGAAATTGACGAGACAGTTAAGAAGGTACGACTCAAACAAGAGAACCTAAAAACTGCGCAGAGCCATCAGAAAAGTTACGCCAATAACCGTCGTAGGGAATTGGAATTTGACGTTGGGGATAAGGTGTTTCTTAAGATAAGTCCGAACCGTGGAATTTCTCGATCGCCTAAGAAAGGAAAAAGTGAGCCCAAGATTTCTTGGTCCATATGGGATACTCAAACGAGTAGGGGCTACGGCCTATCAATTGAACCTACCAACACCCCTTTCTGGGTTACATAACGTGTTTCATGTCTCCCAGTTAAGGAAGTATGTACCGTCCCCTGACCATGTCCTAACCGAGGAAAATATACCCGGCGGTATAGATAGTGACCTCGCATACGCCGAAACTCCCCTCAAAATCGTGGACAAGCAAGTCCGAAAGCTACGTCGGAAGCATATTCCTATGGTACGTGTCCACTGGAGACATCATGGCATAGAAGAAGCAACATGGGAGTTAGAGAAGAAGTTACGGCAGCAGTTCCCGCATCTTTTTGAAGGTACGAATTTCGAGGACAAAATTTTCTTAAGGGGGGAGGTTGTAACACCCCTAATTATTAGGTTGTAGCGGGACACATAGGATACTATATGTGGTCATATTAATTACGGGGCCGTTAGAAAATAAACAAATGAAAACATGTTATAACCGCATTATTATTATTTTCTTTGGTGAATGACCATACAAATAATATATATATATATATATATATATATATATATATATATATATATATATATATATCCACACATTTACCTTACTACTTTTTTTATTTCAAAATAACTTCAAAATAATGATTATATGACTAACTTATTTCTTTTCTTCAAAACATTTAATGATATTAAATGTTTTGAAGAAAAGAAATAAGTTAATCATATAATCATTATTTTGAAGTTATTTTGAAATAAGAAAAGGGGTAGGTGGTGTTTGTGTGATATATATATATATATATATATATATATATATATATATATATATATATATATATATATATACACGTCTCTCTTTTCTTTTTCAACAATAATGATTGGGTTTGTACATACCTATCTATATATATATATATATATATGTGTGTGTGTCTATCTCTCCATTTTAAGTTCAAAAGTAATGATGAACCTTGAATAGTGCCGCAGGAAGTAGTTAGGATTTCTTTTGAGATAATGTGTTTAATTTAAGGATAAAGTGTAGATTGTTACAAAAATCAAATATCAATTAAGAGATAAGAGATAAGTTGTTAAATCAAAAATTTAAATTAGGACTTATCCATAGAAGTTTAGTACTATAAGTAGGACATAGGACCTGACTCCATAGCACACAAAAAAAAAGAGAGAAAAAGTGACTCTTCTTCAACAGACAGTAGAAGGAAAAAATAGCGGGAGTGGAATTGTTGACTGTGAGTTCCATTAAGTATTTTTTTTTCGCTCTGTTTCTTAAATCCTATTTTTGTTCCGTTCTACTTTCGATCACTATTTCAATTATTTTGCTCTGTGGTACTACTATTACGATTTTTTTTTCTGAAACAAACAGTACTAGCCTAGTAGCCTATATGCATATATATATTTACTGCTTTCGTATATATATATATATTTTCTCTCTGCATAGTAGAAGTACATCTATATGTTATCAGCATATATATATATATCCTACAAATATTGCAACTTGCCAATACTTTATTAATATTATGGACAACTGGTTTTTTTTTCGATGCTAATGCTTCACGTGTGAACGCATATATATATATATATATATATATATATGTATGGATGTATCATCTGATTTATTCTTTTAGTAAATGTGGTGGCCTTTGCGACAGGAATTAATTTGTGGAAATTGTGTATGATGAGCTTTGGAAAAATAGGTGCATATTTGTCAGAGAAATATTTTTTTAAAGCCATGAAATTTCACGTTTTCTATCGAATAGACTAATATATGTTATGTAATACTAATTTTATTTGAATGAGAAATGTCATTTCGGTCTTATAAAGTTAGGGTCGACATACACCGGTCATCTTAAAATTAATGAAGAGGTCGTCATGCTAACCAATCCTTGTTCCTGCTGGATGCGAAAACTCTTAGTGACTAGGTGAGTTTGGGTTATTGCACCGTAGAACGGCTAGTCACCGGTCTCGGGGCCTCTTGACCTTGGTTCATCGACAGTCCTAGAGTGATGGTACCAAATTTTCCCCGATGTCCCATGTGCCTGGCCGGGAAAGCAAGGGCTGACGGCTATGTCATGGTTCAGAGGGCAGTGGGGTTGGCTGGAGCCTTTTGGGAGGTTCACTAGGCGACAGTCTGAATCCTTTCCCTGACAATCGGCCGGAATTGTCAGGCAATTGCTTGCTTGCTTGTGAAGTGCGGTAGAAAACACGTTGGGTAGGGTGGTAATGACTCACCGGCTAAGGTAAACCGGTGTCTGACTTGAGTACGTCAAATTTCAAGAAAATTGCTTTATATTTTGTGCAAATATCATATTTTTGCCATGTACCAACAACAATTAAGTGCAAGTAAGGAAAATGCCTTTTGTTGTAACATCTAACGTCTTTGTAACTATTATTTTTGTATATAAAGATTCACGGGCACACACTGGAACTCTTTGGCTTTTTTTAGCTCACACGTTTGTGAAATGTTTTCTTAGGTTTGGAGGAAGAATACCAGGGTGGTGAGGTAAGCAGAGTAACCTTGGAGGTCTGTGCGGGAGAGGAGTAGCGAGGAGTTCAATGTGGATCTCGACGACTTAGTGTCAAGCTTGATATTTGTTTTTCAGTTCCTTTGAGTTTCATGTTTCCAGTGTAATAAGAGTTTGACGATGTTCTTTCATTTTGGAGTCGTGACATTTTATTTTATTTTCTAGATTTAGTAATGTTTGAATAAAGATCTAGTTCCCTCAATCCTTTTCTTGAGAATTTAGTACTTGGGCGGTGGATCGCCGGCTTGTCCCTTTGACTAGACCCCAGTGGACCCTAGGGGTCGGGGATAGGCCTATTACAGATCTATTTTACGTTTCCTAAACCCTAAAGGAGTCTAAAATGCATCGAGATAACTCCAAGTCGATCCGATGGTTTAACTGAACTCGCTCCCAGCGAGCTGGGCTCTTGCTGCCAGCGAGTTCACCAATCTCTGATTGGCTCGCTGGCTCTTGTCATTCCTTACTCCTCTTTTCGTGCTGCTCCGGTATTTATCTTCAATGCACTCCTATTTTAATTTGATTTATCTTGAGATTTACTTCCTCCATTTGTAAATATCCTCCAATTTATCTTAATCTACAAAATCAATATTTATCCCATAATAAATCATATTTAAATAATAAAAACGGATAAATACCAAATTATATTCTATAAATCACATAACATTAAATAATCATTATAAACCTGTATTGTGCCGCTGTTGAAGTTATTATTAAGCTCGATTTAAGGATAACATTGATGACTTTTATGGGTATAATTTGACCGTCATCAATTACTTGCGTAAATACATGACGCACATGAACCTGTATTGTGCCCCTGATGAAATGAAGTTCAAGGCTTTTCATGCTTTGCTCACGGGCAGGGCTCATGAGTGGTTCAAGAACATACCGCCGAGGTCGATCTCTGACATTGGAACTCTAACCAGAAAGTCCGTTCATACTTACATTAGGGCTCAACCTTTATAGTGGAATGCAACTCATCTCTTAACTATCAAAAAGAAGAAAAATGTGACCTTGATCAAATACCTTAAAAGGTTTAATGAAGAGACCATCCAAGTTCAGGATGCTGATGATCACCTTCTGGTGACTTCCTTCGTAGCAGGACTACGAGAAGGAATATTGTATGCTAAGCTGAACAGCAAGCTTCACAGGACTAGAGAGGAATGTGTTGAGATCACTTACAAGCACTGCCAAGGGAGAGGAAGCTACCCGGCTAAAACGAGAATCGGAAAGAGGAGAATCCAAGAAAGAGAAGACAAAGGACAAGTTTGACAAAAAGAGGAAGCCGACATGGGACCGCATGAATGCCCAAGTCACAGATCAGTTAGGTAAGAAAGGACCTTTGAAGGAGACGGATGCGAGCAGGTTCTTGTTATAGCGGAAAGAAAGGGCATGGCCCGAACTCCACCTCCGATGCGAAGGCCTCTGGAAAGGAGGGATCAGAGAAAATTTCGTGCCAATCATAAAGATGTTGGGCACGACTCAGAGAGCTTCCAGGAGCTGAAAAGAGACATCGATGCAGCCATCATGGAAGGAAAACTGGATGAAGTCGTCGACCGATCTTAGAACTCTGAGCCATGAGGTCGCAGAGACTTCAAGCATCAGAACTATAAACCAAGACCGGGAAAGGCAGGATGAGCCCCAACGGAGAAGGGACCGATCTTCAGATTATAATCGACAACTAGACAACTGCCCCATCAACACTATCAACACCATTGTGGGTGGTCCCAACAATGCATTTGGCGAAGTGGCAAAATAGAACAGTCGATCTGTTGGGTCTTCTGTGTGTAGTAGAAGTTAGAGGCCGGTTGGCGAAGTAACCTATGGTCCCCGAGACCCACTCCCTTGGGTTATAAATAATGAGGGACTAGTCACAGAGGCTGTGGTGCAAAAGAACCTTATGAAGTAGACACGGGATGTTCCGTCAACGTCCTCTATTACTCAGTCTTTCAATCCATAAAGTTAAAAGATTAACGTTGACACATGTTTCCGCTCCGCTGTTCGGTTTTGCCAGACCCCCAATTCATCGCAGGAGGATGATAAGTCTAGCCACCACATTTGGACGAGAACCAAGAGGAAGGACCCCTATGGTAATCTATGTCATGGTTGTTAGGAAATCACTAGTATAACGCTGCAGAATTTAAAATTTTGATTTCCTTTTCTAGATCGTTCTTCGTTTAATGCAATAAACACGTTAAGTATTTTGATGCTTATACCTTGGATGATCTATAAGATCTTCACTTTCACCGTCAACGTCGCTTCCACGTGTCCGGCCTCTATCGTTGATCCACACGAACTCCTCGCCAGAATCCTCCTTGGATTGTTATTGGAAAACTCTGGTTTCTAGGCCGGCCTTTTTCCTCTCTCTCAAACTCTCTATAGGAAGCTCTCTATTTTACACAAGAACTATTAGCTCTTGCAATTGTGATGAATGAAAGAGCTTGACACCCACCTTGTGAAAATATGTGGAAATATTACCTTATTATTTCGTGTAACACTTTACTTGTATACATCATGTGTAACATGACATATTAATTGTATTGTTACTATTGTATAAACAATTAATATGTCATAAAGTAACTCTATTTTGTCCTATTATGTTCTAGCTATGTAATAGCCGTCATTAGGAGTATCTAGCCTCTCTTTGCACTTATTACTCTACTAGGACCTCTCACCATCAAACTTGTATCTATTAATACTCATTCATTTATCATGAATAAACTAGTTGAGTTTACTCAAGTATTGCTTTCTCAAACTCTCTTCATGGTATCAGAGACATAATCTCCTTTAATCCGCTGCAAAATCTCCTACCATTTCAAGTATGTCTTCAATATCCGAAGCCTCTTCCCCCTTAGTTGAGCCCCAGCAGGCTCAGCAGGCTGGGGTCACTGAAAACTCTTCTTTTACAAATCATAGACTTGATGGCAACAACTACCTGCTGTGGTCAAGATCTATGAAAATGTACATCTCAGGCCAGAGCAAGATGGGATACTTGTCTGGCTCCAAACCTGCCCCTGCTGAAACTGACCCCAATTTTGTAGCATGGGATACAGAAAATAACCAAGTCATGACCATCCTCACGAGGTCAATGACAAAAGAGATCAGTGAGAATTTCATGATGTATGACACTGCTATGGAAATCTGGGATAATGCAAGAGACCTATACTCTGAAAAGGACAATACATCTGAGGTCTATGATCTTAAAGCCCAGATCCAAAATTGCAGGCAAGGTGACCTGTCTGTAACTCAGTACTTCAACCAACTATCTAAGGCTTGGAAACACCTAGATATGTTGGAAACTCAGCCATGGAAAGATGTAGGGGATGTTGCTTTATACAAGGATATCATTGAAAAGAATAGGGTATTTAAGTTCCATACTAGACTGCACCCATCTCTTGATGATGTCAGAGGTAGAGTCCTTGCTACTAAACCTCTCCCCAACCTCAAATATGTGTTTGCTGAAGTCAAACATGAGGAAAACAAGAGAAAAGTCATACTGCAAAGTAACCCTGCTGATCACCCTATTGAGAGCTCAACACTGATGGTGGTCAGGAAGCCTACTGAGGCTACTGAGACCTACAGAAGGCCTATTGAGAAGATAAGAAAGTTGTTCTGTGACCACTGGAAACGCACAAATCACACCAAGGACACTTGCTGGAAACTACATGGTAAGCCTAACTCCTCTAAATCCTCAAAACCAACCAGGGAGAGTCAGGGAAGATATGAAGAAGGTGAAGAGACTACCTTGGATGCGCAGTTTGCTATCTTCAAATCCTTCCTTGCTCAACATAAGGAAGGTAGTTCTTTCACTGACACAACTACTCATGCTAAAACAAGTATATTCTACTCACCTCTCAGTAGTGATACTTGGGTTGTTGATTCTGGGGCATCCTCACATATGACTGGTAACAAGAGGCTTATATCTCACTTTCAGCTCTGTCATCAGACCCACAATATTAAGATTGCTGATGGGTCTATTTCCTGTGCACAATGTTTTGGAAATGTTAAACTTACTGATAAGATCTACCCACAGGATGTCCTGTTTGTTCCAAAATTTGACTATAACCTTATATCCGTCAGTTGCCTTTAGGTATCTTAGTATTCTGTAGATAGCATCCCAATGTTGCTCAGTAGGGCAATGCATGAACTAACTGACAAGGCTAACTCCATATGCAATATCAGGTCTTGTATGGGAGAGGTAAATGAGTTTCCCTACAAGTCTCTGATATTGTTCCTTTCTTACAACAATATTACCATGCATTAGTGGATTACTTGGGTCTACTAGAGAGATAGCGGGTTTGCACCCTAGCATGATAGTTTCCTTCAGCAGGTCCAACACATACTTCCTCTGTGAGACTTAGATACCCTGACTGTTTCTTGCTATTTCCATGCCAAGGAAGTACTTGAGGTAGCCCAAATCTTTAACTTGAAACACTTTGGCCAGTAGGGTCTTTAATTTTTGGATCTCAACAGGGTCATCACCAGTAAGGATGATATCATCCATATAGACAATAAGGATGGATCTTCTTGTATTGGTTGTTTTGATAAACATGGTGTGATCTGAGTTGCACTGATGATATCTAGCAGCTTTAACCATAGTAGTAAGTTTGCCAAACCATGCTCTGGGGGACTTCATTAGGCCATATAGAGATTTCCTTAGTTTGTAAACTTTCCATGTAGTGTGAGTATTGGTAAAACCAAGAGGTACAGTCATATAGACTTCCTTAGTGAGGTCACCATTTAGAAAAGCATTCTTGATGTTCAATTGGTGGAGTGGCCAATCAAGTTGGATAGCAATGGAGATCAGCACCCTGACTGTGTTTAGCTTTGGCACGGGAGGAAATGCCTCTTTGTAGTCAAGTCCATATGTTTGAGTGAAGCCCCTTGCAACCAATCTAGCTTTGTACTTGTCAATAATACCATCAACATTGTACTTGATAATGAATAGCCATTTATAGTTGACTGTCTTCTTTCCACATGAGAGAGTGGTGAGATCCCAAGTATGGTTGTCAAGAAGAGCAGTCATTTCAGTTTTGACAGCATCCTTCCACCTGTCAAGTTTGAGAGCATCCTGTATATTCTTAGAATGGAATGAGTATCCAAGTCCTGTGTAAACATAGCAAAACCCGGTGACAAGTGATCATATGACACACAATTATGAATAGAGTGATCTGTGCATGATCTCTTTCCCTTTCTGACAGCAATGGGTCTGTCATCAATATCAGTAATCGGATCCGCAGGTTGCTGAGGTTTAGTAGGTGTAGGGAGTTCAGTGTCAGGAGACTGTTGAGTCTCAATAGCCTGATGAAGGTCAGGAATCTGGTGAGGAGCTGTTTGAATGATAGGAGATGGCTGAGGGATTAGAATGGGCTCAATTCCTCCACTAAGGATGTAGTGAGAGTTAGTGGACCATGAGAATAGGGAAAAACTTTGATTTCAATAAGGTTTCCATCTATGACTGTCTCAGTAGGTTTGCTGTAGTATGGGGTTTTTTCAAAGAATTTTGCATCCATAGAGTTGTAGAACCTTTTGTCAGTGGGAGAATAACACTTGTAGCCCTTTCTGTCTTTGGCATAACCCAGGAAAATACACTTATCAGCCTTGGGATCAAGTTTTCTTCTGTGTTGGGCATGAATATAAGCAAACACAGTACATCCAAAGATTTTTGGAGGCAAGTCGGCAATGAGATGAGGACAGGGATGAGCTGTCAGCAGGGTTTGGAAGGGAGTCTTGAAACCTAACACTCTGCTGGGTAACCTGTTGATAAGATATGTGGCTGTTAATATAGCTTCACCCCACATGTATTTTGGCACATGTGTGGTGAACATGACTGATCTAGCCATCTCCAGTAAGTGCCTGTTCTTCCTCTTAGCAACCCCATTCTGCTGAGGTGTCTCTACACAGCTACTGATGTGAATTATTCCCTTATCATTTAGGAAGGTGCTGAGGTTGGACTCATAGTATTCCAGGGCATCATCTGTTTTTAGGATTTTAATCTTAGTGATAAATTGAGTGTAAACCATGTTATAGAACTCTTGGAAGATAATTCCAACTTCCGATTTATCTTTCATAAAAAACAGCGATGTAATCCTGGTGTGGTCATCTATGATGGTGACAAACCACCTCTTTCCTGTTATACTTTTAACTCTTGAAGTTCCCCATACATCACTATGAATCAAAGTGAAAGGTGTGGAGGGTAAGTAAGATATTTTAGTATACACAGATTTAGTAAGTTTGGAAAACTGACAAATATCATATTGAAAGTCACTGAGGTTAAATCCTTTTAAACAATTCCGGAAATAAAGACTTTAAATAACCAAAACTTGGAAGACCTAGTCTATAATGCCATAACATGATATTGTCTAAGGTCTGGTAGCAGGCTGGTGAGGCAGTTTCAGTCTTTAATCTTCTGTCTTCAGCAGGGTTGACCACAAACAATCTTGAGCAAAATTTAGCTCTCCCAATCACTTCCTGTGAAGAAAGATCCTGGAATATACACTGATTGTTATTAAACACAACTATCCAATTTAGGTATTTAGTGAGTCTACTGAGAGATCAGTTAAGGTCTATACCGATGCTGACTGGGATGGTTGACACATAGACAAAAGACCTACCACAAGCTATTGCTCATATGTGTGGGGTAATCTTGTCACTTGGAGAAGCAAGAAACAACCCACTGTATCTAGAAGCAGTGCTGAAGCTGAACTCAGGGCACTTGTCTTAGGCATTTCTGAAGCACTGTGGCTGAAAATAGTCTTTACTGAACTTCAGCAACCTCTTCAGCAACCTATGATACTCCGCTGTGACAATATTTCAGCATTATACATGGCATATGATCCTGTTCATCATGATAAGACAAAACATGTGGACATTGACAGACATTTCCTTAAAGAGAATATTGATGCCCAGATCATTCAACTTCAATATGTTCCCTCAGCAGACCAGAATGCTGATATTCTCACAAAGGCCATTCCACCGTTTATGTTCAGCAGTCTGAGTAGCAAACTTGGCTGTATAGACATATACAACCCAGTTTGAGGGGGTGTGTGAAAATATGTGGAAATATTATCTTATTATTTCGTGTAACACTTTACTTGTGTACATCATGTGTAACATGACATATTAATTGCATTGTATAAACAATTAATATGTTATAAAGTAACTCTATTTTGTCCTATTATATTATAGCTATGTAATAACTGACCCTAGGAGTATCTAGCCTCCCTTTGCACTTATTACTCTACTAGGACCTCTCACCATCAAACTTGTATCTATTAATACTCATTATTTTATCATGAATAAACAAGTTGAGTTTACTCAAATATTATTGTTTTCTCAAACTCTCTTCACACCTCTTATTTATAGTGGATGTGGCGCCCCTAACTAGTGTGGAGGAGAAGAAAACATTTACCCAATAAAATAAGGAAAATCAATTAGATTGATTTATCTCTTTTATTATAATATCTTATATTATATAAAATCTAAATATTTCCAATATCTTATATTGATTATATTTATCTTATTACCATAAATCTATTTTTTCCAAAATCAATTAATATCCAATATTAATATTATGGTAATCTTAATAATTAAAGTGCACAATCCAAGTGTATCTTATACCCTAGGATGTGGCGCCCCATATGTCAATTAGTTGGCGTCCAGAATATTCTTTAATTAATAAAATTTGTATATAATTAATATTTTGTATTTTATTTATTCATAATAAATAAATATCACAATATTAATTTACCACTATAACCTTTATAGTTTAGAGATAAACATTCCTTATTTGGTTATCAACTATAATAGCATTTTAATCCGACTCGATGTTCATATGTGTATGACCCGATAGGCTTCCGAATATGTTGGCCGTAGACACAAAGTGTAAATTACGAAAATGCCCTTCATGCCTAACGATCACGGGATAGCGTCTAGCAACACACCATGACCCTCAATCATCGGAAGAGTCAAAATCATTGACTACTACCTTTCATGTGAAGCAGTTACTATGTAACTTACAATCCTATCGCTGTAATAATATCCATATGTTCGTATATCGAGTGTCAATACATTAACGATCGTATCTTATAATCTAGATATCATGCTCTCTCGGAATAACACATTTACTCCCACGTTGCAAAGATTCTCGAGAGCTAGACATTCCTTATAAGAAGGCCATTTCGGATATTCAATCCCAATCATAGGATACGCGATTCTCGGACGACCAAACATGTATACTCCGCTTGCTTCAATATCATACCCAATCACTACCGCATGATCTCCCCGTGGATAGGGGAAATCTCAATAGTGTCAAATCATGACAATCCACACCGTGATGCCATGAAGACTCCGATATAAAGATAATTACACAACCGTCACATAGTGTGACACTTAATGTAAGTGGGTCAGTTTAATGTATGCATTCTCTAATACACGTCCACGTACAGTCCAAATGTCTCTACACTTCGATAGACGAGATCTATCCCTACCTTCTATAAGACAGAAGACATCTAATACTTACTAGTCTAATTATACTATCAATGTCCTATTTGACAGTACTTAAGACTAGTGACATTTAAGTATCAAACTTATTAAAGTGATAAGAGATCTCATCAATCATAATCACTATCATGGTTTCTCTATCACAGTTTGACACTAAGGACGTTACAATATATGCACAACAAATAATATGAAGATAAACAATATATAATAACATAAATGTTTTTATTATTTACATGAACTAAAATAGACTGTAAACGACCCGACCCGGTCGGATCCGGTCCAACCCGAGTGGGATTAGGACACCTATTCAACAGTGGTCAAGGCCCTAGCTTCATATAACATCATCATGGGAAGACCGTCCATGATTGATCTTCAAGCTGTGATCTCCCAAGCTCATATCAGTTTAAAGTTCCCTACCGCAGAAGGGTCGGTCGAGGTTAAGGGGGACATGGAAGCAGCCTGGAGCTGCTGCGCAGCCACTATCAAAAGGAAATATGTTGTTCTTAACATGAGATGTTTTGACATGAGACATATTCCGAAATTCTATAATTTACTTTATTTGTGTTAGGAAACCACTAGTTTAATGCAGCGGAATTTAAAATTTTGATTTCCTTTTACAAGATCGTCTTGGTTTAACACAATAAACACGTTAAGTATTTTGATGGAATATACCTTGGCTGATCTACAAGATCGAAGCTCTGACCGTCAACGGAGAGCAGTACTGTGCGCAAGCCATCCACGCGTCCGGCCTCTATTGATAATCCACACGAACTCCTCGCCGGAATCCTCCATGGATTTCAATCAAAAAAATCCGGCTACTAGAGCAGCCTTTTTCTCTCTCTCTCTCTCTCTCTCTCTCTCTCTCTAACTCTTGGAAGCTCTCTATTTTACTCAAGAACTATTAGCTCTTGGAATTGTGTTGTACAAAACAGCTAGCCAACCCCTTTCTTATATAGGGTGAGTGGCGCCTTATATACCCCTAATATGATTAGGAGAAGCTTTCTAGAAGATAGATGAAAGAGATAAACTTTTTCCCAATAAAATAAGGAAAATCACTTAGATTGATTTATCTCTTTTATTATAATATCTTATATTAAATAAAATCTAAAAATTGCCAATATCTTATATTGAATATATATTTATCATATTTCTATTTTTCCAAAATCAATTAATATCCAATATTAATATTACGGTAATCTTATTAATTAAAGTGCACAATCCAAGTGTATCTTATATACATGTCTTCTACGCCCCAAAGGCCAATTAATTGGCTTCCGGAATATTCTTTAATTAATATAATTTATGTATAATTAATATCCTGTATTTTATTTATTCATAATAAATAAATACCACCATATTAATTTATCACTATAACCTTTATAGTCTTGAGATAAACTTTCCTTATTTGGTTATCAACTATATCCACATTTTAATCTGACTCAATGTTCATATCTGTGTTGCCCAATAGGCTTCCGAATATGTTGGTCGTAGACAAAAGTGCAAATTATGAAAATGTCCTTCATACCTAACGATCACGGGATAGCGTCTAGCAACACATCGTGACCCCCAATCATCGGAAGAGTCAAATGCAGTGACTACTACCTTTCATGTGAAACAGTTACCATGTAAATTACAATCCTACCGCTGTAATAATATCCATACGATCGTATCTCAAGTGTCAATACAATAACGATTGTATCTTATAATCTGAATATCATGCTCTTTCGGAATAACATATTTACTCCCACTTTGCAAACATTCTTGAGAGCTAGACATTCCTTATAAGAAGGCCCTTCGGATATTCACTCCCAATCATAGGATACGCGATACCCGAACGACCAAACATGTATACTCCGCATGCTTCAATATCACACCCAATCACTACCGCATGATCGCCCCGTGGATAGGGGAAATCTCAATAGCGTCAAAGCATGACAATCCACACCGTGATGCCATGAAGACTCTGGTCTTAAGGATAATTACACAACTGCCACATAGTGTGACACATAATGTAAGTGGGTCAGTCTAACGTACGTATTTTCTAATACACGTCCACTATAGTCCAAGTGTCTCTTCACTTTGATAGATGAGATCTATCCTTATCTTCAATAAGATAGAAGACTTCCAATACGTACTAGTCTGATCATACTATCAATGTCCCATTTGACGATATATATGACTAGAGACGTTTAAGCATCAAAATTTTTAAAGTGATTGGAGATATCATCAACCATAATCACAATAATGGTTTTTCTATGACATTTTGACACTAGGGACGTTACTATATATACAACCAATGACCTGAAGATAAACAATATATAATAACAAAAGTTCTTTTATTAATCATAATAAAGTTATTACATGAACTAAAATAGACTATGAATGACCCGACCCGGTCGGATCCGGTCCAACCCGATTGAGTTTAGGGCACCTATTCAAAAATATCCCACTTGGCCTAAAGCCAATCACCATATTCCTAAGCCCATGCATGTGAACATGTTTCTCATGCTTTGCCTGTGACAATGCCTTGGTTAACGGATCAGCTATGTTGTCATATGTATGGACTTTCTCTATCTTTACATCACCTCTCTCTACTATCTCTCTAATCAAGTGATAGCGCCATATCATGTGTTTGGACTTCTGATGAGACCTTGGTTCCTTTGACTGAGATATCACCCCATTGTTATCACAGTACAGTGGCACTGGCCCTTCAATGGAGGGAACCACACCAAGTTCAGTAATGAAATTCTTCATCCAAACTGCTTACTTTGCCGCCTTCAAGGACGTTATGTATTCGGCTTCCATTGTATAGTTTGCAGTAATCTCCTGCTTGGAACTCTTCCATCTCACTTCTCCACCGCTAAGCGTGAAAACAAATCTAGACTATGACTTAAAGTCATCCTTTTTAGTATGGAAACTGGCATCTGTCTAACCTCGTAATACTAAATCATCATTCCTGAAAACCAGGAACATATCCCTAGTACGTCTCATGTACTTGAGAACATTCTTGACTGCAACCCAGTGACCATCACTTGAGTTGGACTGGTACCTACTAGTCATACTTACAGGGCACGAGACATCTGGTCTAGTGCACAACATGGCATACAGACCCGATTGTTATCACAGTACAGTGGCACTGGCCCTTCAATGGAGGGAACCACACCAAGTTCAGTAATGAACGTCTTCATCCAAACTGCTTCCTTTTCCGCATCCAAGGCCGTTATGTATTCGGCTTCCATTGTATAGTCTGCAGTAGTCTCCTGCTTGGAACTATTCCAGCTCACTTCTCCACCGCTAAGCGTGAAAACAAATCTAGCCATATGACTTAAAGTGATCCATTTCAGTATGGAAACTGGCATCTATCTAACCTCGTAATACTAAATCATCATTCCTGAAAACCAGGAACATATCCCTAGTACGTCTCATGTACTTGAGAACATTCTTGACTACAACCCAGTGACCATCACTTGAGTTGGACTGGTACCTACTAGTCATACTTACAGGGTACGAGACATCTGGTCTAGTGCACAACATGGCGTACAAACCTGATAGCCGAAGCGTAAGGGATCCTAAGCATTTGTGCCCTTTCCTTCTCTATCTTAGGACTCATTCCCTTCGACAGATAGACCCCATGTGACATGTGCAGCAATCCTCTCTTGGACTGCTCCATGCTGAATCTCTTCAGCATCTTGTCTATATAGGTGGATTGTGATAGACCAAGCAACCTTTTAGATCTATCTTTATAGATCTAGATTCCTAGAATATAGGCTGGTTCACCCAAGTCCTTCATTGAGAAGTTCTTGGATAACCAAGCTTTGACTAACTGTAACATAGGCACATCATTCCCTATAAGCAATATGTCTTCTACATAAAGCACTAGGAATACAATGGCACTACCTGTAACCTTTTTGTAAACACAGGGCTCATCTTCTTTCTTAATTAAATCAAACTGTTTGATTATCTCATCAAAGTGAATATTCCAACTCCGGGAAGCTTGCTTTAATCCATAAATGGATCTTTGCAGTTTACACACCATCATGGCGTCATTGGTTCTGAAACCATCAGGCTGTGTCATATACACCTCCTCAGACAGGTTTCCGTTAAGGAAAGTTGTTTTCACATCCATCTGCCAGATTTTGTATTAATGTTATGCTGAAATAGTGAGCAAAATTCTAATGGATTTCAACATGGCAACATGCGAAAAAGTGGTTCTTGAATTTCTTCAAAAACAATCTTACTCCCACTAACCCTATCCAGAACAAACTCTTTCTCCAGAAAGTGGGCAGTCCTGGAAACAAACACCTTTTGTTCCTCAAGGTGGTAAAATTGGTATCCTCTAGTTTCTCTAGGATAGCCCACAAATAGACATTTGTAAATTCTAGCCTCTAATTTGCTAGGCATCATCCGCTTCACGTAAGTCGGACAACCCTAAGGTTTAAGATATGCCAGACTTGGTTCAGTGTATATGATGCGGTTTCTAGAGCATACCCCCAAAATGATTTTGGGGGAACTGCGTAGCTCATCATGGATCGTACCATGTCTAACAAGGTACGGTTCCTTCTCTCAGACACGCCATTCATCTGAGGCGTTCCGGGAGGGGTCCATTCAGGTAGAATCCCATTCTTCTTTAAGTAATCTTAAAACTCTCCATCTGGGTATTCTCCACCTCGATCAAATCGAAGTGTTTTGATTTCTTTACCTAGTTGTTTATCAACCTCACATCTGAATTTTTTGAACTTTTCAAAGGCCTCTGACTTATAATTCATCAAGTATACATAACCATAGCGTGAACGGTCATCAGTGAAGGTGATAAAATAAGAGTATCCTCCTTTGGCCTGAATTGCCATTGGGCCACACACATCAGTATGTATGAGCTCAGGCAACTCATTGGATCTTATCCCTTTGCCACTAAAAGGTGACTTTGTCATCTTGCCAAGCATACAAGATTCTTATGTATCAAACGATTCATAATCGAAGTGATCTAACATTCCATCTTTATGGAGTTTGGAAATGTGATTCTTATTTATATGGCCAAGTCTATAATGCCATAAGTAGGATTTATTCAAGTCAGTTGTTTTGTCTTTCTTGTTGTTTATATTAAGTACGTCAACATTCACATCTAATATGTAGAGACTATTGCTAAGTATGCCTGTGCCATAAAAAATTCCATCAAGTGAAAAAGAACAACATTTATCCTCAAACATAAAAGAAAATCCTTTAACATCCAATGCAGAAATAGAAATAATGCTCTTTGTAAGAGCAGGAACAAAATAACAGTTATCAAGTTCTAGTACTAGCCCACTGGACAATGAAATAAAATAAACTCCTACGGCCAGCGCAACAACACTTGCTCCATTTCCAACGCTTAGGTCCACCTCTCATTTACTCAGTTCTCTAGTTCGTCTTCGTGCCTGCATATTCGTACAAACATGAGAACCACAACCAGTATCTAATACCGAGTGGTTAGACTTAGAAGAAACAATGTTGATCTCAATCATAAACATACCTAAAGTCGAAGCATCAGAATACTTCTTCGTGGTACTCAAGAAGCCTTTGCAGTTTCTCCTCCAATGTCCGGTCTCACCGCAATGGAAGCAAGCATCCTTGGATTTGTCTTTTGTTATCATAGGCGTTGGCTTAGGAGCAGCCTGCACCTTCTTGGACTTCTTTTGGGGTTTTACCTTGCCCTTGTTAGAAGTGACCAGCAACACTTTCTTTCCCTTTCCCCACAGTGCCCTCAGCAGTTTTCAACATGTTCAATAACTCCGCAAGGGAGCAATCTATCTTGTTCATGTTATAATTCATCACTAACTGTGAGTATGAATCAGGTAGAGACTGTGGAATTAAGTCGATACTCAACTCTCGTTCCAACTTATGGCCCAGCTTCCCAAGCCTCTATATGTACCCGATCATCTTAAGCACGTGCGACCCCACAACAGCCCCGGATGCCATCTTACAACCAAATAGAGCCTTTCAGACCTTGTACCTCTCAGTGCGAGACTGAGAAGCATAGAGTTCATTTAGGTGAACCATGATTGAGTAGGCGTCCTTGGACTCATGTTTTTTAAGTAGTTTAGGTGTCATAGAAGCAAGCATGATACATGTAGCATCAGTACTGTCAGAATAGTGCTTGTTGTACTTCTCGACAGCATCTGCAGCCGAGCCCTCTCTGGGATTTCCGGTAAGGCTTCGTCTAAGACATAGCCAATCTTTTCGTGCCTCAAAACGATTTTGAGGTTTCTTTCCTAGTCGAGAAAATTGGTTTCATCAAGCTTATTATCGATGATAAAACGAAGGTTCAATTTGTTTGACATTTTCTACAACAATAAATAAAGATAGAATAAGTAAAGTTCATGTATTCAAAAACCCTAAAATTTGCACTTAAAATTTTAATTTGGTTTTGCTCCCACTAGCCAACTATTTCCAATTGGCTTTCATGAATTTGATTAATTCCTTAGTGGCTGGGATCCCATGTAGTTGTCTCGATTCCCAACGAGGGCCGATCAACCGAGACAAATTCGAAAGGTAGGTACTCTTACCAGTCGCATCACATACGGCTCCCAGTGGTTGACTAGTCACCTATTTGATGATTCACATCTCTATATGATAGTCAACCCCTTGTCTCTAAAATCAGACAGTCCTGACGAGGGCCAATCACCGTAAGATTCTAGTCAAGTCGTAACCTAAATATTCATGAGATCTCATAACGATCATATCTCGTTAATGACGATATACCCGAGGTAGGTCAACTCCTGACGAGGGCCGATCAGTTGGATCCGAACAAGGGCTCTTCACCGTCATTATAATAATATTGGGAGACAATTTTGGCTCGATATTTGTCAAGGGAATAATTTTAAATTAATTCACATAATTAATTTTATTTAATTATGGTCTTATCTACTATGTGCATATTGCTACGATATCATATAAAGTAAAACATACACAACATTCTGCGCACAAAATAACCGGTATGATCAGGGACTTTTCGTAGGTGCGGTTTCGAATACAAACTAATAAAACCGCGGGTCACAATCTAAGGGTAGCTGCAACCGCCAATAGGATTTTATTGTTGTACGCCAATGGGTTCTTTTTCTTTCTTTGGTCTTCATATTGTTGCTCCATTCTTGTTACATAATAATCTATCTAATAAATAATGACACCCGCCCACTTGGGAGGAGCTAACGGGAAAGGGATAAATGCAAAAACTACACTAGGTCACGTTCTTTATAACGGCCTAGGACAATTTCAAAAACCAACATAAAGAAAACATTCTCATATATCCTATTGGTCGAGTCCATGATCAATCGGGGTCGATATAATCACATTATATCCACACATCTAATCCATACAATTATATCTTATGAAAATGATCAAATTATAATTTAACTACTTATGCGTCTTACTTTATCACATCAAATAAATAATTAACTTTTAATTAATTAAATGACTTAATCGAAAATAAAATTAACTTTTAGTTTTAAATTGATTCTAATTTCTATTTTATTAATTTGAAACTATTCAAAATTAAAATCAAATTTAAAAGGTCTCATTTATTTCTTTTCCTTTTGGTTCTTAACCAAAAGGGATGTCTTTGGTTTCGTAAATCAAAAGGCATCTTTCCAAACAATGTTTGGTTAATGCCTGGCCACTTTTCAAAATCAATATTTTGAAAGTGGCATTGGCCTAGGACTTTTTCCAAATCAAATATTTGTAAAGGGCCTAGGCCTATTCCTAACAAAATTTTGAAAGACCAATATTTTGGTTGATATGCCACTTTGGTATCCCAGTGGCCCAAACTATTTGAACCATTGGTTAGCCACAACTAAACAAAAGAGATATCAATGCACAATAAATATCAAAAAATGAAAACAAATCGATCTCCCTCTTGGAAAAAGAGCAGGCGACGTCGGCAACCCTACAGCCGCCGCCACTGCCACCCTCCGCCGAGGAGGAAGGGGCACGGCCAGTCGGCCGAACTCCCCCATCGTTTTCCTTTTTTGTTTTTGTTTTAATGTATCGTGAATCTACATCTTGCATCTGTTGATTAATTACTACGCAATTAATTAGTGCTTATTGCTTAAGCTCGAAGTTGGCTCCGATACCACTGTTAGGAAATTACTAGTTTAACGTAGCGGAATTTAAAATTTTGATTTCCATTTCCAAGATCGTCTTCGTTTAACACAATAAACACGTTAAGTAGTTTGACGGAATATACCTTGGCTTATCTATAAGTTTGAAGCTCTGACCGTCAATGGAGAGTAGTACTGTGCGCAAGCCGTCCACGCGTCCGGCCTCTATCGATAATCCACACGAACTCCTCGCCGGAAACCTCCTTGGATTGCTATCAAAAAAATCAGGGTGCAAGACATGCCTTTTTCTCTCTCTCTCTCTCTCTCTAACTCTCTATTGGAAGCTCTCTATTTTACTCAAGAACTATTAGCTCTTAGAATTGTGTTGTACAAAAGAGCTAGCCAACCCCTTTCTTATATAGGGTGAGTGGTGCCCTAAATACCCCAAATCTGATTAGGAGAAACTTCATAAAAGATAGATTAAAGAGAAAAACCTTTTCCCAATAAAATAAGGAAAATCACTTAGATTGATTTATCTTTTTTATTATAATATCTTATATTAAATAAAATCTAAATATTTATAATATCTTATATTGAATATATATTTATCTCATTACCATAAATCTATTTTTCCAAAATCAATTAATATCCAATATTAATATTATGATAATCTTATTAATTAAAGTGAACAATCCAAGTGTATCTTATACACATGTCTTCTGCGCCCCAAATGCCAATTAATTGGCTTCCAGAATATTATTTAATTAATATAATTTATTTATAGTTAATATCTTGTATTTTATTTATTCATAATAAATAAATACCTTCATATTAATTTACCACTATAACCTTTATAGTCTTGAGATAAACTTTCCTTATTTGGTTATCAAGTATAACCACATTTTAATCCGACTCAATGTCCATATGTGTGTGACCCGATAGGCTTCCGAATATGTTGGCCGTAGACACAAAGTGCAAATTACGAAAATGCCCTTCATACCTAACGATCACGGGATAGAGTCTAGCAACACACCGTGACCCCAATCATCGAAAGAGTCAAATGCAATGACTACTACCTTTCAGGTGAAACAGTGACCGTGTAAATTACAATCCTACCGCTGTTATAATATCCGTACGATAGTATCTCAAGTGTCAATAGAATAACGATTGTATTTTATAATCTGGATATCATGCTCTCTCGGAATAACACATTTACTCCCACTTTGCCAAGATTCTCGAGAGCTAGCCTTATAAGAAGGCCATTTCGGATATTCACTCCCAATCATAGGATACGCGATTCTCGGACGACCAAACATGTATACTCCGCATGCATCAATATCACACCCAATCACTACCGTATGATCGCCCCGTTGATAGGGGAAATCTCAATAGTGTCAAAGAATGACAATCCACACCGTGATGCTATGAAGACACAGGTCTTAAGGATAATTACACATCCACCCCAAATAGTGTGACACTTAATGTAAGTGGGTCAGTCTAACGTACGCAATCTCTAGTACACGTCCACGTACAGTCCAAATGTCTCTACACTTCGATATACGAGATCTATCCCTATCTTCAATAAGATAGAAGACATCCAATACGTGTTAGTCTACTCATACTATCAATGTCCCATTTGAAAGTATAGATGACTAGAGACATTTAATCATGAAACTTGTTAAAGTGATTAGAGGTCTCATCAACCATAATCACTATCATGGTTTCTCTATCATAGTTTGACACTAGGGACATCACTATATATATACAACAAATTACATGAAGATAAACAATATATAATAACAAAAGTGCTTTGAATAATCATAATAAAGTTATTACATTAACTAAAATAGACTGTAAACGACCCGACCCGGTCGGATCCTGTCCAAACCGATTGGGTTTAGGACACCTTTTCAACAATTTGTTATAGTGCTATTTTAATACCGTTTTTTCAATTCTGATATGTTTTAAAGAAGTACTCTGTGAGTACTCAATTTACATTACTTCAATAATATTTTGATTTTCCATTTTATGCTATTTAATTTAGTCTGTAGGACAAACAAAGTGAGCTCCGCAGGACGGATTCAGTCAAAGCGTTATGTCTGCAGGATAGACAAACGGAGCTCCGCATGATGTACTCAGCCAAATTGGTAAGTCTGCAAGACAGTCAAACTGAGCTCCGCAGGACGGACTCAGTCAAATCGTTAAGTCTACAGGATAGACAAAGTGAGCTCCCCAGGACTGACTCAGTCAAAACGTTATGTCTGATGACGGACTCGGCCAAATCATTAAGTCTGCCAGATAGACAAACTTAGCTCCGCAGGATGGACTCGGCTAAATAGTTAAGTCTATAGGACAGACAAACTGAGCTCTAGGACGGACTCGACAAAACTATTAAGTCTGCACAACAGACAAACTGAGCTCCATAAGATGGACTCTGCCATATCGTTATGTCTGCCGGACAGACAAACTGTGCTCCGCAAGACGGACTCAGTCAAATCGTTAAGTCTACAGGACAGAAAAACTAAGCTCCATAGGATGGACTCAACCAAATCGTTAAGTCCGCAAGATAGACAAACTGAGCTCTGCAGGCCAGACTCAGAAAGCTTGTAAAATCAAAATTTTCTTAGTCAGCAATTGCAGAGATCTACAGGTCAGACTTAGTGGCGAAAATCAAACAAATTACAAAGTATGACATCCAAAAATTCAAGTGTATGCATGGCATACTAGGGTAGGCTATGTACCCTAACACGGTTTGGAAGTGCTTAAAATAAGCGCTAAAAGTAAAGCTAAGGTAAAAACACTTAGTAAAACTTCTTGCATTTAATGTAAAAATATTGTATGTGTTATTCAAAATATTTTAAGTTTTTACAAACAAAAAACATAAAAAAATTACAAGTCTAAGAGCCTAATATGCATTGGGGCCAGAGTTATACCGGGGCTCAAAAGAGGAAAAAAGATTTTCCGAAGTGGTAGCAGAGGTAACTGTCACGGATTTTATCAACACAAAATAAACAAGTAATAATCCGGTTAACCTCAAGTATAAGGATCGTAGTATGAAGGCTAATGCCGGGTCGATCTTACGGGGAACTAAACGATTGTGATTTCTAGTTTTTATCTAACTAACCTATGTCACGATTACTAAGCTAAATAACGGATAAAACTAAACGAAACATCGTAAATTAAACTTAACTAAAACGTAAAAGCGACGATGTAAGAGATGATCTAAAGCCGGGAAAGATACGGTCTGCGAACCAATTTAAACTAACTAATCTAAGATGCGGATAAAAGTAACTAACTAGACAAATTCAAGCTTTTAAGGATTTAAATCAAATTTATAACGAGCAAGCGAGGATTGATCCACCTATCCAACAAGCATTGATTCCCTATCTCGATTATATTGCGCTTTTATTCAAAGTTGTGATTCACCTCACCTAAACATGAACCCTAATTCCTTAGAAAGTTCATCTATCAATCTACTATCTTCCAATGTAAGATTAACGCGCGTTTAATAACCAAAGGTGCAAACTTTGTGTTTATAATCTAATAATCGAGACCTATTAACTTCCGTTATGATAGATTCGAGTTACTATTCTTATTCATGGTGATCTAGGGTTTATTAAGACTTCCATCAACAATAAACAATCAACACATGCACATCTTCCGATATAAAAGCAAATTAAACACGAATAAGCATGAATAAGAAACAACCTTTATTAAAAACTCACAGTATAATCGAAGAAAACGAAATCAACAATTGTTGGACGGCTTCACAATACTCGTTTGATGAAGCTTTTAGCCTCTGAACATCCTCAGCAACTCAAATTTGCAGAAACAGTGCATAAAAAGTAACTAGTGTTTTATCTAAATTAAAAGCATAAAAATAGGAATAAAAAGATGAAAAACGCAGCCTAAAGCCGCCCCTAGGTTTAGGGTTTTGAATATTGTGTGTATGATGATCTTTTGTGGAGAAAACAGCCGACTATATATAGATTTTAAAGTCGGTTTCGCTAAGTCGGCCACCGGACGCCTGTCTCGAAACCTTGAACGCCCCGTCCACTCTTCAATAAAACTTCGAATCGGGCCGAGTCATGACCAGACGCTCGTCCATCCAGCGTCCACTCCAGCGTCCAAACTTCCTGAATCAAAGATGACATCCTGGACGCTCGTCCAATTGCATCAGACGCCCGTCCACTGGACGGAGATTCTGGACGCCAGTTTGATATGATCGATTTTGATTTATTGATCTTTATCTCTTCTATCTCTATCCCACTTCTTCATTATCTCTTTTATCATCAATTAGCTCGAACTTAATCAACCTTTGATCATCTTTTGAGCCTCAAACATGTATCTATAACACATAAAAACATCGCAAAATGTAATAATGCTCAAATAATCATAAAATCACAATTAAAACGCCAAAATTAACCAAGTTTGCGATTAACTCATTTAAAATCTCATTTGCTCAATATATCCATTAAACCCTCGTTTCCTATGCAATTTAGTACAAATACGGGGAAAATATCATAGAATATAGCGTTATAAACCGTATAAATTCACCCTTAACAACTCCCCACACTTAAGCTTTTGCTCGTCCGAGCAAAACAAAACAAAAGTTAGGCTCGAGAAAAGAACAGCATCTAAACGTGCATAACACATATCCAATAAATCGAAGTTCACCTTGTGCGTGTGCATAGCCATAATAAACTTCCACTATATCCAAACTCGAGAAACTCAAAGCAAAACTAGCTAATACCCCTTGTAGACTAGTAATAAAGGACACTCATAAGATGCATCCTACAAACGTGATATATCCGAAAAGAATGATCGAATATATCTAGGGCCTTTCGAAATACTCAGAGGATAATCCCTACAACATATCTCATCGGTTTCTCACTGGGGATAAGATGACGATAACTTAGTCTTATATACATTTCATAACACTTTATCAGTTGATTTAACTTTTCACTTAAAACACACATCAGAATGAGCTCTGCCCTGTCATAGCGAGAATAGGACATTTCGAGATAATACCCTACCTTACTCCAATCATAAGGCAGCTTCTTCCTCGACTGTCGTGAGCTTTTAGTCATCATAGTGGTATAGGACATACGTGGTATACCCTATCTCACTCAAATCATCGACTAGCTTTCGACACACACAAATAATTCTTCATATTTTACTTTTCAACTTTTTCATTTGACAATAAGTTACGTGTTACTTATCACATTCAAACGTCTAGATATTCACAGTATCTCATACTTCGGATCTAAATACAAACTATCATAAATCTCACGATATATACGTAGCACTAAGCACATGACTTACGAGAAAATCAAAAACCACTAATCCAAAAGGGGTATAACTTTATAAATAGCTCATCATTCACTATGGCTCGTGAAAAATAGTGTCAGGTGAAACATCTAACTTACCAAATATATGATACATTTAATCAAATCGCCTACTCGGGACAAAACAAAAACAACAGTGTCGGAAAATTTCAAAAATTTTAGCTCATTTGCATAGAAACATTACGAATTAAGCCAATGTGTAGATACATATCGAAACATTCCCCTCCCCCACACTTAAAAATCAACATGTCCTCATGTTGTGCAAAACGAAAGAAAACGGAAAAGACTTAGCTGATTTAAATCGAAACTCGAATCGTTGGTCAGGCCGGAGCCTTCATAATGATATCAAGAATGCGTAACCAGACAACGTAGATACCTGCACATCTTAGACAACATGGAACCATCTCGGGGAAAACGGGGAGTCATACCAACATGAAAAGAGATATCAAAAATAAAGATAAATCAAAGTGAGAGCACACAATACATCCAGAAAGTTGAAACACAGTTGAAATGAAAGTACGCGCGCCTTATGGCTTACAAGATCCATCGAAAATAAATAGTAGCAATATTAAAAATACAACGAACCGTATAAGTAAAAATGTCAATACAGAACAACCAATGTGAAAATAGATAAATAAGATCAAGGTTGGCTCGGTGCCGCAGAGTCATCAGCTGGAGGATCAGAGGAGGGTCCAGAAGGTGGTGCCGTAGCCCTAGCTGCCGAGTCAGGCTGCTCCTCATCTGAAGATGACTCAGAGTCGTGTAGAGCATCCGCAATGACCTGCTCAATCTCATCAGTAAAAAGATAATCAACGGAGCTCGGATTGAAGATTTCGTTGTCCTCGGCTGCCGCCCTCACGGATGCAATGAAGAATCGTCAAAATGTTGTTCGTATCCCGAATATCACCGAGCCATTCCCGGAAACTATTGGCCATGCTTAACCGCATCCTGACAGCGGGAGATAAAGGAGGAAGGGAGGATGCACGAGGTGTTGCCGATGAACCAGGCTCCGTAGGTGCCTCCGGCTCAGGATGTCCCGAGGGCTTACCCTTTTCCCTTTGTATAGGCCTAGGGTTCTTCGGTTTATGATCCGCCCCAAACTCAGGCACACCGGCATCAAGACACAAACTGTGGATCAAATGAGGGACGATCAAGCTCCGTGTATAAACCTTCTGATTGATCGAGATCTCGTCATACAAAGGCCACATCCCACATCCACATTCAAACCAAATGTCAACGCATACAACATTCCCTGTGTCACCTATATGAAAATGTGTCAAGTTGTTCTTAGGCAACAACCGACTTCGAATGAATCGACACTGGACCTTCCAATCCTCCGCCCAGTGTCGTGGTAACCAACTCCTTCCGGTCTCCTCCCGGTCTCAACGCCAGTGCCACATCCGGGCAAACTCTCAATCTCAACTCCTCCAACGGATCTCGTCCCGAACTCGTCTATGCACAATCTCCTCCTTATAATCCCGACCCTCAAAGCCGCTAAGTTGTATTTCCGATTAATCACCTCCGGTGTAAAGGAACTTCCACCCCTCGAACCACGACTACCTTTGTCCCCAAGTCTGTTTCGAGCAGTTCGCATAAAATTCCCGAACTAGGGAGCTATTCACCGGGTAGTCGGGATTGTCATCAAGGCTTCCCACTTCCTATCCTTAAGCAACTTAACGAACCCCGGATCAACCTTCGCCTCCAAAATAGCCCTCTCAACCAACATGTTTCTTGAAAAGTAGTGTTTAGTATAAACTTCATGGGCTCTAGGGTTCACGAATCGACGAGGCAATGGCATCGGGGCAACGGTTTTAGATTTCTTTCTAGGAGGGGCTGCCCTAGGTGCAACTGGTTCCTCTTCCCGGGTAGCATCGGCAGGTTTCTCAAATTTCTAGACGAACCTCCACCTCTCGAACTCTAGGCATCCGTACTCAAAGGCACATCATCATCCGTCTCAGACTCCGAGGTTGGCTCATCTCTTAAGGTCGCCCTAGTTTGGGTGGCTCTAGGAGGTTGCTCACGAATACTCACACCCCGGTTAGGATCAACTAAGGTAGGGTCAATCTCTTTACGCTTCTTCCCCGCCTCCCGGGCCACTTCCTTACCATGCCTCTTCACAACTGCCTTCTTATGAACCATTTCCACGCCTAGTCTAAACCAAACAATCCTAATGTGCACAAAAGATACCCGTTTAACATCCAAAGCGGGATTTCAAAACAACCAAATCACATCCACCACCATAACCATCACCAAACAATCCATTCATCACCCAACACAACACCACATCACCAAAACAGAGCAGAAAGAAACACCAAAACCAGAAAAAAAACAAATTAAGGTGACATTCAAGAAAACGAGCCGACCCAAAGATCGAACTCACAAAAACGTGAATGAAATCTAGAAAAGTTGTTACTAACTTACCGAGTAGGGTGAGTAGATGTTGATCGAGGTGAAAACGAGTCCAAACAACACAAAATTGACCTCCAAAATCAAATTTTTCTTCTAAAAAGTCAGACTGCAATGGGGTCTCGATTCTCCAAAAATATCGTGTTTTGGGGATTTGGTTATGAAAATCAAAGAGAGGGTATCAAGGCGGCTGTAGCACTTTGAATCGCTCAAATCGGTTTAGAATCGGCGATTTTAGGGCAAAAGGAGGAGAGAACCCGTTTTGATTTTTGAAATTACGAAAAGTGAGGGTTCACTCGATGAAGGGTATATATAGACAGAGGTTGGACGCTGTCGTCAACTCGGTGGACGGGCGCCCACTGGAAATCAGATGAAGCGGACGGGCGCCCGGTTTATTAGACGCTCGTCCAAGATTTTGAATCACAAACAGGATTGGAGGGAATAAAGCAGACGGGCGTCCAGGCTTAGTGGACGCTCGTCCTGAAATTGGTCAAGGCGGACGGGCGTCCAGAGCTCTGGACGGGCGTCCAAGCAGTTGAAGTGCAAAAATCACAAAATTTCCATACAAATCAAATTCAAAATTGCCCTTTCTTATTAACTTATATAAAACTTCAAAAATACAAATAAAAAGCAAATGAAGTACAAAATTACTAATAAATAAATAAAAACAGATGGAAAACAGTGGGTTGCCTCCCACTCAGCGCTTTTGTTTTACGTCGTTTGCTCGACGAAACATCCTAAGAACGCTAGTCATCATAAATGTCCGACCAATCGATCACTCGAATGAGGCGGCGGAGCATGTCAATCACCGGAGGGAAATCATACTCATCTTGTAAACCCGGTCCTCACCATTTACATCAACACCTCGAAAGTGCTCACTTGCAAAGACTAGCGCTAAATCACAAAGATCGGATCATTGAGGATGGTGTAAGGACGTCCTAGAGCTGCCTGTAACTCCTCAGTAGTAAAGTCTCCACCTCCCGAACAACGGGGAACAATGAGAACATAGGTGACCGTCTTGACGCGGGTACTAATGTCAAAATCTACGTGCAAACGATGGTTCCTCCCGGTCCGTCATCTGAAGAATGAGTGGAATCCTCCTAAGGAAAGGTAACTCCTCCGTTGAACACACGAAATCCATATCTAGAAAGCACAACTAATCGATGAGTAGAAACAACAACTTAATAAGGCTAAAACTGAATAAACTAAACTTAAATACTAATACTATCAAAGCATAAAACAAAACAACTAAAAGAACGATATCTAGGTTGCCCCCTAGTGGCGCTTTTGGTTAATGTCGTTAGCTCGACACATTGTAAGCTCAGCCTGGATCAGGCCATTTAACCTTTCTGCCAGCCACTACCTCGTTTAAGCTCTGATCAGTAGTGTGGCTGCAGAAACAGCATCTCACACATGGGGTGAAATCTTTGAAAGCTCTCCAAACCTTCTTAAGTTTCCCCATGGTTGTGTTCTTTCTCCTCCGACTCTCTCGATGACGTTTAAGTTGTCGCTCCCTCTCAAACTCTTCCATATCAAAGACTACCGCTAGAACTTCTTCAGACGGATCACTACCGTCATCCTCGGAGAACAAGTCGGGTGATAACTCGTCAACTTCTTCGACCTGAGTAACACCACATCCGAGAATATCGAGAAATTTAACAATCAAAGATGTCTCTTTGAGTTCACCAATATAGTGTTTGCACCTTTGACCGTTGACTCGAAACGGTTCACCACTATAACCACGAAGTTCTAGAACGCCTCCCGGAATGATTTGGAGAATCTCGAAAGGGCCGGACCAACGTGTCCTTAACTTTCCAGGAAACAGATGTAACCTGGAATTATATAGAAGAACTTGTTCGCCGACATGAAATTCTCTTTTCTTAATCTTAGCATCGTGGAGTAGCTTCATCTTATCCTTACTAATCCTGGCACTTTCATAGGCCTGGAGTCTGAATTCGTCCAGCTCATGTAACTGCTGTAGTCGATGCTTCCCACAAGATTGGGAATCAAAGTTCAGAAACTTTGTAGCCCAATAAGCTCTATGCTCTAACTCGACAGGCAGATGACATGGTTTCCCGTAGACCATTTGATATGGTGATGTACCCATGGGGGTCTTATAGGCAGTTCGATATGCCCACAGTACATCATCCAACTTTAGACTCCAGTCTTTCCTATGACTGTTAACAGTCTTCTCCAGGATCTTCTTAATGCTCTGGTTGCTCCTTTCAACCTGACCACTAGTCATAGGATGGTACGGTGTGCCAATTTTATGCCGGACACCATACTTCTCAAGTACTTTCTCTAGGGGTCGGTTGCAGAAATGCGTCCCTTCATCACTAATCAAGGCACGTGGACATCCAAACCTCACGAAGATATTCTTCTTTAGAAATTTCATCACCGTCTTATGATCATTGTGAGGAGTGGCTTGGGCCTCCACCCATTTAGACACGTAGTCCACATGAGACTAAGATGTATTTATTACCGCGCAAGATGATGGGAATGGTCCCATAAAATCGATACCCCATACATCAAAGACTTCGTGATTCGAGGATGGGTTTTAAAGGCATGTCAAAACGCTTTGTCGAGTACCGGTTCTTTGGCACCTATCACAAGCTTTACAGAAAGCTTCCGTATCTTTAAAGATCGTAGGCCAATAGAAACCGGATTGAAAGATCTTAGCAACGGTTTTCCAAGGACCAAAGTGACCTCCTGTGGGTCCACTGTGGCACTGCTCAATGATGTCGCGTTGCTCAGATTCTGGAATACATCTTTTAAGCAAACCATCTTTACAGATCTTGAAAAGATAAGGTTCATCCCAAACGAAATATTTTAATTCCGAGAAGAACTTTTTCTTCTCCTGATAAGACATCTCTGGATCGAGATAACGGCCATGAAGGTAGTTTACAATGGAAGAATACCATGGAACATCAGGGGAGCGGCCATCGATCAACATGATGTTCTCTAGAGGAAAGTAAAGATCTATATCATCTGGTTCATTCTTTTCCTCATTTAACATTCTAGAGACGTGATCCGCCACTACATTTTCACTGCCCTTTTTGTCCTTAATTTGAACGTCAAACTCTTGTAGGGTCAATATCCAACGTAGTAAGCGCGGTTTAGCCTCTTTCTTAGTCATCAGGTAACGCAAAGCAGCGTGATCAGTCCACACGATCACTTGAGCTCCTAACAAGTAACTACGAAACTTGTCCATAGCAAAGACTACGGCTAGTAGTTCCTTTTCAGTGGTAGTATAGTTAACTTGAGAGGGGTTCAATGTGTGACTTGCGTAATAGATAGGCTGGAACTTTCCTTTGATCTTTTGCCCAAGAACAGCACCAACAGCATAGTTTGATGCGTCGCACATAAGCTCAAATGGTAGGTTCCAGTCAGGCGATATAAGAATCGGAGCAGATATTAAACGATCCTTAAGCTCCTCAAACGCTTGCTTGCAGCTCTCATCAAAATTAAAATCAACGTCTTCCTTTAGTAAAGTAGACAGGGGCTTGGCGATCTTCGAAAAGTCCTGGATGAACCTCCTATAGAAGCCGACATGTCCGAGAAAACCTCGGACTTCCCGAACATTCTTAGGGTAACTCATCTTTTCAATAGCTTCTACCTTGGCCCTATCTACTTCTATACCTTTGGCGGAGATCTTGTGGCCGAGAACTATTCCTTCATCTACCATGAAATGGCATTTTTCCCAATTAAGTACTAGGTTCTTTTCCACACATCCGGATAACACTGATCAAGATTGTCAAGGCAATCATCAAAAGATGACAAAAACCGAAAAATCGCCCATAAAAATCTCCATACACTTTTCTACAAGCCCGTCAAAGATAGCTAGCATACATCGCTGGAATGTAGCTGGGGCATTGCAGAGACCGAACGGCATTCGTCTGTATGCGAATGTACCATAAGGGCAGGTGAAGGTGGTCTTTTCTTGGTCCGCTGGATCAATGGGTATCTGGAAATAGCCCGAATATCCATCTAGGAAACAGTAGAATGCGTGCCCCGCCAGACGCCGAGCATCCGGTCAATGAATGGAAGGGAATGTGATCTTTCATGGTTACCTCATTGAGCTTTCGATAATCGATGCAGACTCAGAAACCGATAACAAGCCTCAATGCAATTTCTCTCCCTTCTCATTCTTTTCAATTGTAATTCCACCTTTTTGGGAACTACTTGAGTCGGGAAACCCATTCACTATCCGCGATGGCGTAAATGATTCCCATGTCCGTAAGTTTAATGATTTCTTTTAACGACTTCTTGCATATGAGGGTTGAGCCTTCATTTGGGTTGTCTCGACACACTTGGCGCCTCATTCGCCTTGATCTTGTGCATGCAGATGTCGTGGATATTCCCCTGATATCTCCTACTTGCCAACCAAAAGCTTTTTCATTCTTTTTCAAGACGTTGATCAATTTCATTTCCTCTATACGGAAAGCTTATGAGATATGATTAAAGGAAGCTTGTCGCCTCTCTTAAGAACACATACTTAAGATGTTTAGGTAACGGCTTCAACACCAAATCCAGCAGGGGGTCTTCTAAACTAGACTTGAGATCTCCACTTTTCAACTCAATATCATTGAGTTTACTCTGTGGTCCCACCGCCAAAGCTTCTCCTTCCAACAGCTCTTCCTCAAAATCAGCTGCTAGTTGATCCAGATTCACCCTACCATGAGTATTCAGATTATCAACTAATCGCTCATATTTCGCTTCTACACCATGACTTGCTTATCCATATAGTCGGTGAAATCATCCGTCATATAATCAATGGAAAAGCCGGTTGGAGGGCCAGAGGGTACTTGAATGGACTTTAAGACATTGTAACTCACCTCTTGGTCACCAACTCGGATAGTCACTTGCCCACCATCGCAAATGATCGATGAGAGCTCTAGTCGTAGATAAGAAAGGTCTTCCTAGAATCAAGGGAACGTTTTGTCTTTCTCTATATCTAAAACATACCAATCAACTGGAAAGGTAAATCGATCAATCTGAACCAAAACGTCTTTTAGGATTCCTGAAGCTTTCTTAGAGGATCTATCCGCGAATTGTAAACTCATAGTAGTGGGTTCTAGAAGGCTTTGTAAACCGAAGTGCTTGCATACGACATTGGCATAAGGCTTATAGAGGCACCTAGATCACACAAAGAATTTGGGAAGACTACACCTCCCATCAAAATCGTAAGTACAAATTTGCTGTGGTCACCTCTTTTAATTGGTAAGTTTTCATAATTAATCATGGAACAATCCTCACCAATCGCCTTTCCATGCTCAAGCTAATTTCTTCTTGAAGACACAACATCCTTGATAAATTTTGTATACTTAGGCATCTCGACTAAGACATCCGACAATGGAAGATTCACTGAGTATTTTTCAAAAGGTTTAGCACCTTTCGCATTTCTTATCCTCAATCAAAGGAATGTTGCTCTTTCTCGGTGGAAATGGAAGTTTCTTAAGGTCATCCAAGAGAAAACCTTTTTCGAGGATGCACTGACAGCTCTGTCTTCCAGATCCTTCCAACGAACAGTTTTTTCAGATTTCTCAGTAGTCGGGGGATCAGCCTCCTGACTTTCGCTTGCTTTTTCAGTCCTCAATGGATCAGCCACTTGAGGATCACCAAATTCTTCACCTCTCAGGGGATCAGCCACCTGAGTTTTCTCTTGCAGTTGAGGGGAGTGTAGGTGCTCAGCTTCCCCTCCTGCCTTATCAATGGCAGGAGGGGCTAGTGGTTTCCCGGATGAGAAGGACCACTAACTTGAGTACCGCTCCTTAGATTCATTGCACTGGCCTCCTCCTTACCATATTGAATTGATGGCACGAGGTCAGTACATGGGCCTTTGTTCAAATCCGCCTGAGCAACTTGACCACCCTTCGGATTCTTCTCGGTGGCTGGCACCGCCTGGGGTCTAGAAGCTAACTGCTCACCCAGTTGCCCAATCATCTCTCAAGATTCTTCATCGATCTACTTTGCTCTTCCAACTTAGCCTCAAGATTTGTAGGTTGGGAGGGGCCTTGAGAGTTTTGGAGATTTGGAGCATAGTGGTTTGGTCGGGCCGACTTTGAAATTGAGAATTTGAATTGGAAGGCCAATTTCGATTGAATTTTGCGTAGAATTGGAAAAATTCAATTTTGATTCGATTAAACCAGGGGTTTCGTTGAAATTTGATTCAATTAAAATTTAATTGGGATTGAAATTTGAAGACGGATTAAACCCTTGGTTTTGAAAATTGCCCCTGGCCTCGAAACCGATTGAACCTTTGATTGTTCTCGCCATAAATGCATTCACTTCCGCATTCTCGTCCGCTCATAGGCGTAATTTAGAAGTGTGCCCCACCTCGTCACAATTTTGACGGTGACTTGATTGTACTCGTCCATAGTCATGACAAAGCATTTACTTGATAAGGTGCAGGGGATTAATTGACATTGGCCATTCATATGGCGGTCGACAAACAATTTTGCATGTCGTGAACCCGAGGGTTCAGGCGCGGAAAAGAGGAAGTTTGATTTATAGGATTGGAAACTTGAGGTGGGGCCATCTCGCTTTGCAAAGATGGCAATCAAACTTTGTAAATTGACTTCCTCAACCTTGGGAGGAGGTGCTTGAATTGCTTGATAAGAGGGGGCATAGTTATATTTTGCAATGTCCTCAAACAATGCCCATCCCTCATCAGGCGTTTTCTTCAGAAATGCCCCGCCAGAAGAACTATTGACCATGCCTTTTGTAAGCTCGGTCAATCCACTGAAGAATGTATTAATTGCCTTCCAAAGTGGCAAGCCATGGTGGGGCATTTTCTAAGAAAGGACTTGAATCTCTTCCAACACTCAAGAAAGATTCATTCTCTTTCTCGATAAAATGTGAAAATGTCATTTAAGCATCAATGTCTTTGAAGGTGGAAAATATTGACTCAAGAACTCCTTTTCGAGTTACGCCTGTGTGGTGATAGATTCAGAAGGGAGAGAGGTGTACCACTCTTTAGCCTCTCCTTTCAGAGAAAAAGGAAAAAGTTTAAGTTTAATAGCATCCTCACTTACTCCTTGGATGCGTGTAGTACCGCATATCTCTAAGAATGTGTGTAAGTGGGTATGGATTCTCCGATTGGTAGCCGTGGAAAATTGATGCGTCTTCGCATCATCCGGATGAGTCCCGGCTTCGGCTCAAAGGTTTGTGCAAGAATGGCTGGAATAACAATAGCCGGGTTGACCTTGACTTCGCCTGGCATGGCGAGTCCGCCAATGTACGTCTATTATCGCGCCATTATCACAAAATCGGTGATTTCTCTTGCTAGTTGTTCTTCAAGATCTCGCTCGGCTCGCTCGCGTAACCGCAGAACGGAAATTCCGCTGTTTGGCCGGACTACGGTTCGCTCGGGTCGTGGGTGTATATTAACGGTCCTTTTGACTCCGAGTTTGCATAAACGGACCAAAAACAAGTGGAACAAAACCTAAAAACTAAGAAGAGATAAAAGCCTAAACTAAAAATTAAAAGCCTAAAGAGAGGAAAGGGAAAGAAGAAAAGAAACAAAAGTGTTAGGAAAACAATACCGGACGGACGCCCAAAAGATTGGACGGGCGCCCAGATGAAATTGAGATCGGACGGGCGTTTAGTAGTTTAAACGCGTCTGACGATGAAATACTCGAACGGGCGCCCAAAACTTATGGACGCTCGTCTAAGTGAATAAAATCGTAACAGAATGGATAATTTCAAATGGACGGGCGCCCAATATCCTGCACGCCCGCTTGCTCACGGAAAACTTAGAACAAAACAGAATTTGCGAGATAATGCAAGAAGGAAGAAAGAACGTCTAAAAACGAAGGAGTAAGATCTAACTAGAAAACTACTACTAAGGAGAGTTTTAAACCCTAATTATCTACTTAACAACTACCTAAAACAATTATCAACTAAAAACAGAATTTAAAACGGATTAAAACAGAAAACGAAACAAAAACAAACAGAAAAACACAGAAAACGAAAATAAAAACTAGACAACCGTCCGGTTCCCCGGCAACGGCGCCAAAAACTTGTCACGGATTTTATCAACACAAAATAAACAAGTAATAATCCGGTTAACCTCAAGTATAAGGATCGTAGTATGGAGGCTAATGCCGGGTCGATCTTACGGGAACTAAACGATTGTGATTTCTAGTTTTATCTAACTAACCTATGTCACGATTACTAAGCTAAATAACGGATAAAACTAAACGAACATCGTAAATTAAACTTAACTAAAACGTAAAATCGATGTAAGAGATGATCTAAAGCCATGAAAGATACGGGCTGCGAACCAATTTAAACTAACTAATCTAAGATGCGGATAAAAGTAACTAACTAGACAAATTCAAGCTTTTAAGGATTTAAATCAAATTTATAACGAGCAAACGAGGATTGATCCACCTATCCAACAAGCATTGATTCCCTATCTCGATTATATTGCGCTTTTATTCAGTTGTGATTCACCTCACCTAAACATGAACCCTAATTCCTTAGAAAGTTCATCTATCAATCTACTATCTTCCGATGTAAGATTAACGCGCGTTTAATAACCAAAGGTGCAAACTTTGTGTTTATAATCTAGTAATCGACCTATTAACTTCCGTTATGATAGATTCGAGTTACTATTCTTATTCATGGTGATCTAGGGTTTATTAAGACTTCCATCAACAATAAACAATCAACACATGCACATCTTCCGATATAAAAGCAAATTAAACACGAATAAGCATGAATAAGAAACAACCTTTATTAAAAACTCACAAGATAATCGAAGAAAACGAAATCAACAATTGTTGGACGGCTTCACAATACTCGTTTGATGAAGCTTTTAGCCTCGAACATCCTCAAAGAACTCAAATTTGCGTAAAAAAGGTGCATAAAAAGTAACTAGTGTTTTATCTAAATTAAAAGCATAAAAATAGGAATAAAAGATGAAAACGCAGCCTAAAGCCGCCCCTAGGTTTAGGGTTTTGAATATTGTGTGTATGATGATCTTTTGTGGAGAAAACAACCGACTATATATAGATTTTAAAGTCGGTTCTCGCTAAGTCGCCACGGACGCCCGTCTGAAAACCTTGAACGCCCCGTCCACTCTTCAATAAAACTTGAATCGGGCCGAGTCATGACCAGACGCCGTCCATCCAGCGTCCACTCCGGCCCAAACTTCACGAATCAAAGATGACATCTCGGACGCTCGTCCAATTGCATCGACGCCCGCCACTGGGACGGAGATTTCGACGCCTTGATTTGATATGATCGATTTTGATTTATTGATCTTTATCTCTTCTATCTCTATCCCACTTCTTCATTATCTCTTTTATCATCAATTAGCTCGAACTTAATCAACCTTTGATCATCTTTTGAGCCTCAAACATGTATCTATAACACATAAAAACATCGCAAAATGTAATAATGCTCAAATAATCATAAAATCACAATTAAAACGCCAAAATTAACCAAGTTTGCGATTAACTCATTTAAAATCTCATTTGCTCAATATATCCATTAAACCCTCGTTTCTTATGCAATTTAGTACAAATACGGGGAAAATATCATAGAATATAGCGTTATAAACCGTATAAATTCACCCTTAACAGTAACTCCAGCAAGAGCTGAAGAGGAAGCATGACGTGCATCTGCAGTGCGTTTACCATAATTAGACAGTATATCCACTCATTCCATGAATTCCTTCAGACGATCTTACTAGGCTTGCTCTATGGCGGGTTTGTAATAAGCTTTGTTGGCAAGGCTGTATACAGAGAGCCCAACAAGTTGGGTCCTGACAAAATCTACTCCCATGGAATAGCTGAAGTTTACCACGGGGGCTAACATAAGGTCCAAGGCTTAGGAGAGCTCCGTAAAAACCTTGAAACGCCTAATAGCTTGAACAGGGGCAACCTCCGGTTAAGCCTCCAAGGCTCTCTTCCCAGCTCGGAGCTTCGCCAATGTCTGCTCTAGCTCACTCTTAACCTTCAAATTCTTATTTGTCGCAGCTTGAAGACTTGCGGCATACCTATCCCCCAAGACCTTCTATTCTGCTGCTTGAGTTTGGAGTTATTCTTTGAGAACTCTGATCTCTTATCCTTTTCCTTTGTCACGTCCTTGACCTATTGCCGACGCTCAGATGCCATTTTATTTAGTTTGGCCATCTTCTTCTCAGACTGAAATGTGTTAGTAGAGGATGCAACTAATGTCTTAAATGCCTCTTTGCCAACATGAGTGCCATGTACATATTGGAGATTGTATATAAGAAATTTGACCAAAGTTAAGGATGCCAAGATATAAACTTGAAACAATACTTACATGTTTCATGGCTTTAAATCCAGTCTTAGAATGCTCCATGTCGGACAACTCCTAAATTGTACCCTGCTCAAGTGCGGCATCCTTCTCATCTTGGGTAGAGGGACCTAGGGTAATAGAAAGTCTAGATCCCTTCTTAGATCTCCTATCACTGGTCTCGCCAATCTCAGTTTGGCTATCCCCTCTCCGGAGAGGAACCGCATCCTCGTCCACTTCCTCTTTTTCTTCCAACATCATATTGCCAGGGAAGAGCTGACATAGATTATGCTCCCCCCAAAAGTGGGAGTTTCAGCACCCTGTCATCATGAAAACCAGCCGATGTTGGAACTATAGCAACGCCTAGAGTTGAACCCGGAGTACGGGTAGGAGGGGGATCTACACTCAAAGTCCCTCAGTGTAATTGTTTTGATCCTGCTGATTCACATCAGCCTCGTCAGTCCTAGCCGTAGCCAATAAGCTAGCCAATGCTCTTAGTAAAAGCAACAAAACAAAAAATAAGTCAGTTAGGAGTAAAGCGACAAGGAAGGAAAGTAAAATAAAAATACAAGTAAAATCCCCTACATGCATCTCTATCGGTGGTGTTCAGAGCAGCATAAGGATCAGGCCCTGCTTCAGCCAACCGAGCAAGGTCAAGTAGTTGGGAGGAAAACTTTTTAACCCCTATACAGATTTTGGAAGCACCGATGCCCTGAAGAACACCCCTATCAATGTCGAATGGACAAACGTCTTTGGGCATGGGGTCCAAATTCCAAAGGCTCAGTCCGGCTCTATCCACAATATAAACAAAGAACAATTGATATTTCCATCCCTTAAAAGAGGATGGTCCATCAACGACCACTGGAGGAACGCCAGTTCAGCAAGGGAAATAGTACCACCCGGAGCATTTTGGACCTTTTTAATTTGGTAAAAAGGCCCTAAAAAGGTTTACAGAGAATGAGACTCCGATCACCCTACTGAAGATGGAAAACCCTATAATACTTCTTACCCCATTTGGGGCAACCTAGGCAGTGCCTATATTATAATATTGTAGAACGTCCAAGTAGGCCGGACACCAAGGAAGCCTCAACCCACTCTGGTGTTGGACCTCGTAAACGGCTCAGAACCCGCCGGTGGCAAGTTAGAGTACTTCTGAGGATCAGCAGGATTAGTAGGGCTATAAACCCCTTGGTCAATTCCGTATGCATTGCAAAGGGCCTCTATTTCGCTCTGCGTAAGTTTGGAGTCCACCCCATAACTACCTATGTTATCCCTCATGGTTTTTTGTATCTTCAAGCCAAGAAGGAAATCAGAAGTCCAGAAGGAAGGACGAGAAGAGGAAGGGGCTCATGAACAGGAGGAAACCAGGGGATGACCTCAAAAATTACGCTATGTACCTCCTTTTCGAATTCTGGATATAATTCGAAAACCCTACGCGGGGGCCCAGACTCAGTACTCGAAACTGACATGAATTCAGTAAGAAAAATACGAAGAATAAGAGACAAGAGGTTACTTGTAAAGGTAATAATTGAGAGAAGAAAGTCAGCAATCAGCTTCGATCTTCTGATTTAAAGCGGATAGAAGCAGGTGAATGGACAATTGATACCACAGTGGTTATAACCCTCAAACACATTCTCAATAAACCGCCCCACTTCATGTGAGGTGGGTAAGACCGCTTCAATTCCTGGGGTAGTCATAACATTGTCATAAAGGTAACTCTGTAACCTGGCAAACGCAAGTTAACAGAATTTTTACAAATCTATTTGACAGTGACCAAGTTGCACCTCTAAGAAGATCTCACCTGATCAGAAAGGATCCGCACTGGAGGGCTTATGATGGAGGTCGGACTGCACCCCACCACGTGTCACCCTCACATCGATAAAACAATAAATAAAGACAGAGAAAATATGAACTTTATGGGTCAGGAGCCCCATTTTTAGCCTCAGGGCGGATCTAAACCCCATGTGGGAGATAGGCCTGACCCGCTTCCCAGTCCACCGCAGATAGGTCAGGACGGAACGGAGTTAGGTCAGTGCATTTTGGGCCATAACGGCCTTGGGGGCTCGACGCAAGTCGGCCGGAGCAATCCCCGATGTTTAGCCCATGTGCTTATATTAAAAGATAATTATGAAAAGAATCTGCTGTCATAAAGACTTTGATCCTATTATTCAAACACACTTGATTATCTCCTAAAATCAAGTGGACTAACACGTACAAATAGAGTCCATAATGGACACGACATAGGCATGACGTGGAAAAAAGGTTCTCTATATAAACAATCTATCCCAAGAACTATGAATAGAATTGATTCCTGCTAAATACACAGAATACGTACGCAACTTGACATTCATAATCTCAGGCTTAGTCTAAACATAAACACAAAATCTTCATTTTTCTCAGGGCATAGTCTTGAATTCATTGTCACTGGGGAAAATATGGCCCGAATTTATCAATAGACGATTTACAGCATCGTCAGGCCTCAAATGTCCAACACACCAGATTTTATAATTAACGTCTTATGGGTTATCTTCTTGTTCATATGGAGAATTTTACGTGGTCAATCACATAGAGGATTGTGATTGTATGCATTAATTTGGATAAGATAATGTTGAACCCGAATTTGTTGTTTTAAGTCGTGGACGTACAACATTTTCTCATATGGTACATGAAGCTTAAGTTGAAAATTACATATTATATCCATAGAATTAGTCATACGTGAAAATAGTTTATTTTAACCTGACAAAAACTAGTACATCGTTTCTTTTTTTTGGTTGAATGTAAATATAATAAACCTAGGTATGCAAACTACAAGAGTTACATCCTAGACAAAAGAACTAGTCATGTATCTACAAAATGTTGAGAAAAAGTTAGATTTGTTGATTTCAAGCAGCATAAGACACCTGAGGTTATATGCTACAAGAAACAGCAGCCACTAAACACCAATCAACACTCAAAAGCTGGAAAAAAGGGTCATATGAGAGCAAAACTCACAGAGCCTATCCCTTGGTGTGTAGAGAAAGAAAATTATCTCATACAACCACCAACAAACTCCAAAGATAACACAAAATATGTACAAAACCCTAACATAATGGGGTAAAAGTGTGCAGTGGAAAAGCAGCCTGCATTATATAATAGATGTGAGTCTTAATACAATGCAAAACATCCGGTATCTTCATCAGAATGCCTTCCAATCTTCTCTTATTCCTCATATGCCAAAATCCAATACACAACAACAGAGAGAGAATCAGTTCTGGCCACATTCCCAAAGGAGTTACCCCTACACATCCTGCCGATCCATCTAACAGAACTAACCACAATATCCAACCTCCTACCAATGCCAAACCACAACCTGATTTTTCCCCAAACCATATAAGAAGTAGGGCACTGGAAGAACAGATGGGAGACAGACTCATTAACCAGACCACACAGGGAACAAGTCTTACAATCAAAAACCAGCCTGTGAGTAGTAAGTAATCAGTTCTTCAAAGCCACCACATAGCATAATACATTGTTTAGGTGTAGCCCTAGGATTCCAGACTGTCCTGCACCATCAAACTTTAGGCCTTTTACTCTAAAAGAAGTCATAAGAAATCCTAGGTCTTAGTTTATTGCCAAAAGACCAGGACTGCAACAGAGTCACAGTAGCATCTGTAGATCCAGTGGAATCCATAATCTTATCCCTGATTCTAAAGAGAGCCTTGATCAAAGCTGAATCTCCATGTTTGTACTGATAATCCCAAATATCAATGTTCTTCAAATACTTTTCATTGATCCATTTCACCCAAAGGCAGTCCTTTTTGCATTGGAAATTCCACAGGATTCTGCAAAGCAGTGCCAGGTTCCAGGCATCCAACTGGAAAATTCCCAAGCCACCTTCAGCTTTAGGAACACAAACCTCAACCCAACCTACTAAATATTTCCTAAAGGAGTCCCAAGAACCCCCCCCCCCCCCACAAACACAACCTACAAAGCTGGTCCACCTTCAACTTGACACTGCCAATGATAGGGTAAATGCCTAGCCAGAAACAGTGAACACCTTGTATAACAGAAAGGATAAGATGTAACCTCCCTGCATAAGAAAGTGTTGTACCCTTCCAACTACAGAAATAGTTCCTCAAGAAAATAAACAAAGGATCATAGTGACCAACATTCAGCCTAACAGCACATAAAGGAATACCAAGATATCTTATAAGAAACATCCCTTCCTTTAAACCAGTGATTTCAAGCAGATCCACCTTATTATCCTCACTTATATCAGCACAAAACATTTCAGATTTAAGAAAATTAGCAGCCAAACCAGAGCATTCACCAAAAGTTGTTAAACAACTCATCAGCAGGGTTACTGAGATATGATCCCCTCTAGCAAACAACATCAAATCATCAGCAAAAGCAAGATGATTTATTTTCAGATTTTGACAACCAGCATGAAAGTTGAACTCTGAATCCTCTCCCAGAATCCTTAGCATTATGGAAAAATACTCCATACCAATAACAAACAAAAAGGGAGACAGTGGATCACCTTGTCTCGAGGCTCTTTTCACAGGGAAAAACCCTTTCATCTCACCATTAATAGACATGGAGTAGTGGTAACACACAACATAATCCACTTAACAAACCTATCTGGAAAACCAAAGCCCCTCAACACAGGTTCTAAAAAAGACCAATGAACAGAATCAAAGGCTTTATTGTTATCCACCTTAATCAAACATCTAGGGGGCCTCTCTTAACTCCATAATATCTGATCAACTCTTGACAAAGGAATATGTTATCTGACATAGCCCTACCATCTACAAAACCTATATGTTCCACATCAATAAGATCCGGAAGGCAGGCAGAAATTCTAGAGGCCAAAATCTTGGAAATCACCTTGTAAGTAACATTACAACAGGAAATAGGCCTATAATCACCCATAGAAGAAGCATGAGTAGATTTAGGAATCAAAGCAATGACAACATGATTGATTTTCTTTAACATTGCATCATTTTGAAAAAATTCCAGAACTGCATTAGTAAAGTCATCACCTACAATATCCCAGGATTTTCTGAAGAATCCAGCAGAGAAACCATCAGGTCCAGGGGACTTGTCATCAGAGAAAGAGAACAAGGCTTCCTTGACATCTACAACAGTAACATCTCTCAATAAAAGATTCAAAAGTAGCAATAGGAACTTTGGGGCAAGCATTGACAACATCTTCTTCAACAGGAACTGCAGAAGCCTCTATACCAGTCATAGGAAGTGGTAAAAGAACCATCTGCAAGTTTAATAGAGGATATATGCTTTCTGGCATTGTTCCTTTTAACCAAATAGTGGAAAATTTTTGACCCCCTGTCACTGAGCTTCATATAAACACCTTTAGCTTTCTGAGATAAAAAAGAAGCCTCAGCAGCCTCAAAACCATTGCAAATTCTCTTCTGATCCAAAATCAGGGATGCCAAAATCAGTAGGCCCTAGATTATATTGAGATTGTAAATTTCCAAGTAAATTTTGAGCAATCTCAGACCTTACTGAGATGTGAGCAAAATGCTTCTTATTCAGGACTTTCAAGGCTTGTTTAAGCCTCTTAAGCCTTTTACACAGTTGATACATAGCAGTACCAGCAATATCTTGCCTCCAACTCTCTGCCAAAATATCCTTGTAGCTGTCATGCAGAAGCTACATATTAAAAAACTTGAAGGGCTTCTTTCTGACCATAGATGTAATATCTCAAAATTTTGACTTCCTAATTAATTATAAGAGATCTAATTATTTGGGAAATTATGGGATTTATTAATTTTTGGAGGGATTTATTAATAATTAAAAAGGAGTTTTAATTAAAAAGGATTTATTTATTAATAAATTAAAAGGATTTTCACTCCTTTTTCCTCCCTTATTTTCCCCAAAACACAAAATTTTCAGCCCCAAACCCTCCCCTTTCCGTCGGCCCTTGTAAGGAAGAAGGAGAGAAAAATCTCTCCTTGGTGTTTAGGAATTCGTCGTCGCCATCATCGGTAAGCATCGTTACTTCTTTTCCTACATCTCGAGCATGACGATCGGCCGGCCAAAGTCCATGGCCGATCCTTTTATGCGTTGGGAAGGGGCTGTTTCGATCTAGGGTTCTATCTTTGGGGATCACTAGAATTTTTTTTAGTGATCACTGTTTTTTTTATAGATTCGGGCTTCGTAAAGGAGCGATTTTAGCTCGATAGCAGAGGGCTTTCAAGAAACGCAGCTTAATCGGTAAGAATATTTCTATGTTTTGCTGTCAAGTTTTATTTCTCTAAAGTGTTATGCTGTCAAGTTTTATTCAAGGGTTTTTACGCTTGGTTGTCCTGTTTCGGGGATGTTAAACGTTCATAGTAGTGTGTTTTGCGTTGGTTGAAATCTATAGTTGATATGATACTTTTGTGTGGAGTTTTCGGGCTTAAAGTGTTGCTTTTCTTTTTTTTTTGAGAAACGGCTCGTAAATCGCGTGGAGAATTGTTAGGGTTTGAGACGAAACCAGTGTGGACGGGCGCCCAGGCCTTCGACGGGCGCTCGCTTTGATTTCATTTCAGGCACGGGCGCCTGGGGTTACTGGACGGGCGCCTGGTTACTCGGACGGACGTCTGAGGGGTTGTTTTAAATTCAGGATCTAACTCTGTTAGAGTGGACGGGCGTCTATACATTCTAGACGGGCGTCTGATATTTTTGGATGGGCGTCTGACAGTTTGGACGGGCGTCTGAGGGGTTGTTTTACATTCAGGATCTAATCCTGTTAGAGTGGACGGGCGTCTGATAGTTTGGACGGGCGTCACGTAGAGTCCTAGGACGGGCGTCCGGCCTTCCCAACGGGTGTCCAGTCTATGTTGTTTTCCTTCTTCGTGGGTTACGCTCTGGTGAGTCAAGAATTTTGGTGTCTTGGTGAGATTCAGATTTTGGGCATCGAAGTCCGTAGATCCGTAGTGGTTGGGCCGGATAGGGTAGCTCCCGAAGCCGGGAACCCGGGAAGGTTTCCTTACGACTTCAGTGTCCTTAGTGTACTTGGGGAGTTGCAGACAGTGGTGTGGTCGGGCCGGATAGGGTAGCACCCGAACCCGGGAACCCGGGAAGGTTTCCTTGCACCCCAGTACGTGATGGTCCATCTAGTATGGTACTAGTGGATGACCTTTAGGATCCTCCTCTCTAGGGCTTTACCCCTTTTGAGGGATGTGCACATTCGGGACCTTTAGGTGGGTAGTTGTGATGTTTGGTATCCGTTATGGATTGGTCGTAACTTTTGTAGGTTGGTTGGGTCCTTCATAATTGGTGGTACTTTTCATGGGTTGGTTTTACCTTACGTATACTAGATTTATTCTTACTCAACTTTATAGTTGACGGTTTTGCTTTCGTTTGACCTTGCTATGATCTATTTATGGGGAGCAGATTCTTAGCAGGTACTTCTATGGATGTTTGCTTGTTGTTGGGATGTCGCGGGGTTTGAGAGCCACGTAGTCGCAGTCACATGTTTTCTACATTAGTTGGAATTTTAAATTTTAAAGATTTTGGACGTTCCGCCTAATTTCATTTTCTTCAGGATATTTGTACTCACTTTAACACTTTCTTTTAAAATAATGAATGGTGAATGTCTATTTTCTTTCTGTTGTGGAATGTTGCATGTTACCGCCACGACTGTGTGTCGTGATGAGTGGCACCACGGTGACCAATGCCGGCGGCCGACGGGATTGGAAACCGGGGTGTTACAAAGTGGTATCAGAGACGTTCGACTCCAGGACCACCACCTAAAATGAACCTTAAGAATAAATTCACTAAAATAAGCACAGTGAGGATGTGTGGGGTAGGTATTGAGTTCTATGTAGGGAAAGTACGGTAAGTTCTGATGTATGTGGCAATGTGGCTGTGTGTTGCAATTAATTTTGGACAGTAAGTGTTAGTATATTTGAAATATTCTGTGGCATGATATAGGTGATAATTGAATGCATGATTGTTTACTTTCGTAGTTTTAGCTATGCCTCCTAGGAATGGAAATGAGAGGGACCAGCTGATTGATCAGTTGGTTAAGATGAATCAAGACCTGATTCAGGCGGTCAACAAGCTGACAGAGGATCGTTCTCAGGGGTCAACCACCGGCATGACTAAGGCCGTGAGTCAGCAGAGGCCTAGTCAGTACGATGGTAAGGGAGATCCTAAGGGACTCGAGCGGTGGATTAGAGAGTTTGAGAAGATCTTCGCCACTCTAGGCTGTCCAGAGGAGCTGAAGGTCGACCAAGCTGCTTTCTACTTGGTTGACAGGGCTGATTTGTGGTGGGGTGCTAACAAAGATCGGTTGGCTCAGACCGAAAATGAGCAAGGGGAATCGGTGGTGGTACCACTGAACTGGACCGAGTTTAAGCAGGAGCTGAGGCGTGAATTCTTTCCCGAATCTAAGAGGAAAGAGCTGCGGGTCGAGTTCGATAATCTCCGGCTGGGGATATGACTGCTCAAGAATATTACGAGAAGTTTGTCGACTTGGCGGTTTATGCATCCGAGCTAGTGCCATGAAGAGGCCAAGATGGTGAAGTTTGAGCAACACTTAGATTTAGCGATCCGGGATCGTATGGGGGGCAGCGAGGGCTTCACGAGCCTAAAAGAGATGTGTGAAGTAGCATGCAACATCAAGAGGATTCGGGAGAGGTTAAGGCGGCATATGCTACTAACAAGAGGAAGAGTGTCTCGAGGACAATCGGCAAAGAAAAACGCAGATGATGCTCGGGAATCCTCCGAAGACGACCCTCTTTTTCGGCAAATCCCCACGTTACCAGAGGCAGCGGCGGTCAGTCAACGAGAGATAACTCTCAGGGGCTTAGTCGGCCACGAAGTTATCATTGCAAGCGGTGCCAGGGAAATCATCCGGGTACCGATTGTTCAGGTGCACAAGTTCAGTGTCACAACTGCGGGTAGTTTGGACATGAACGTTTTGAGTGTTTTGCGGCTCCAACACTTGACGGGTCGGCATCGGTTACGGGAAGCAACATGGGTGGAGCTCCAAGGGATAACACGGGAAACATGAGTGGGGGTAACCAGCAGCAGAGTAGTACCCCGGCACAGAGCCGACAGGGGGGTACACCTACGGTCACTGGTGGAAACAGGAACCGACCATCAGGGTCGGCCAGCACAGTCCAGGGAGCTGGAGTAAATCAGACTGGGAAATTATTCGCACTGGGCAGAGAGGAGGCCGATCAGAGCAACCACGTAGTGACGGGTAATTTTCTAGTTAACTCATTTTCAAGCCTTGTACGTAAAATCCTTTTGCTTATCTTCGAGGGACGAAGGGTGTTTTAAGGAGGGGTGGAACAACGCCCGGTACGAACCTGAACTTCGAGGACGAAGTTTTGTTTTAAGGGGGAGGATGTAATATCCCGAAATTTTGACTTCCTAATTAATTATAAGAGATCTAATTATTTGGGAAATTATGGGATTTATTAATTTTTGGAGGGATTTATTAATAATTAAAAAGGAGTTTTAATTACAAAGGATTTATTTATTAATATATTAAAAGGATTTTCACTCCTTTTTCCTCCCTTATTTTCCCCAAAACACAAAATTTTCAGCCCCAAACCCTCCCCTTGCCGTCGGCCCTTGTAAGGAAGTAGGAGAGAAAAATCTCTCCTTGGTGTTTAGGAATTCGTCGTCGCCATCATCGGTAAGCATCGTTACTTCTTTTCCTACATCTCTAGCATGACGATCGGCCGGCCAAAGTCCATGGCCGATCCTTTTATGCGTTGGGAAGGGGCTGTTTCGATCTAGGGTTCTATCTTTGGGGATCACTAGATTTTTTTTTTTAGTGATCACTGTGTTTTTTATAGATTCGGGCTTCGTAGAGGAGCGATTTTAGCTCGATAGTAGAGGGCTTTCAGGAAACACAGCTTAATCGGTAAGAATATTTCTATGTTTTGCTGTCAAGTTTTATTTCTCTAAAGTGTTACGCTGTCAAGTTTTATTCAAGGGTTTTTACGCTTGGTTGTCCTGTTTCGGGGATGTTAAACGTTCATAGTAGTGTGTTTTGCGTTGGTTGAAATCTATAGTTGATATGATACTTTTGTGTGGAGTTTTCTGGGCTTAAAGTGTTGCTTTTGCTACTGTTTTGTTGAGAAACGGCTCAGAAATCGCGTGGAGAATTGTTAGGGTTTGAGACGAAACCCAGGTGGACGGGCGTCCAGGCCTTCTGGACGGGCGTCTGCCTTGATTTCATTTCAGACGGGCGTCTGGGTTACCTGGACGGACGTCTGAGGGGTTGTTTTAAATTTAGGATCTAACTCTATTAGAGTGGACGGGCGTCTATACATTCTGGACGGGCGTCTGATATTTTTGGACGGGCGTCTGACAGTTTGGACGGGCGTCTGAGGGGTTGTTTTACATTCAGGATCTAATCCTGTTAGAGTGGACGGGCGTCTGATAGTTTGGACGGGCGTCAGTAGAGTCCTAGGACGGGCGTCCGGCCTTCCCAACGGGCGCCAAGTCTATGTTGTTTTCCTTCTTCGTGGGTTGTTGGCCAGTCTTACGAACATTTTCTGTGGGTTACGCTCTGGTGAGTCAAGAATTTTGGTGTCTTGGTGAGATTCAGATTTTGGGCATCGAAGTCCGTAGATCCGTAGTGGTTGGGCCGGATAGGGTAGCTCCCGAAGCCGGGAACCCGGGAAGGTTTCCTTACGTCTTCAGTGTCCTTAGTGTACTTGGGAGTTGCAGACAGTGGTGTGGTCGGGCCGGATAGGGTAGCACCCGAAGCCGGGAACCCGGGAAGGTTTCCTTGCACCCCAGTACGTGATGGTCAATCTAGTATGGTACCAGTGGATGACCTTTAGGATCCTCCTCTCTAGGGCTTTACCCCTTTTGAGGGATGTGCACATTCGGGACCTTTAGGTGGGTAGTTGTGTTGTTTGGTATCCGTTATGGATTGGTCGTAACTTTTGTAGGTTGGTTGGGTCCTTCATAAATTGGTGGTACTATTCATGGGTTGGTTTTATCTTACGTATACTAGATTTATTCTTACTCAACTTTATAGTTGACGGTTTTGCTTTCGTTTGACCCTGCTATGATCCATTTATGGGGAGCAGATTATTAGCAGGTACTTCTATGGATGTTTGCTTGTTGCTGGGATGTCGCGGGGTTTGAGAGCCACGTAGTCGCAGTCACATGTTTTCTACATTAGTTGGAATTTTAAATTTTAAAGATTTTGGACGTTCCGCCTAATTTCATTTTCTTCAGGATATTTGTACTCACTTTAACACTTTCTTTTAAAATAATGAATGGTGAATGTTTATTTTCTTTCTGTTGTGGAATGTTGCAAGTTACCGCCACGACTGTGTGTCGTGATGAGTGGCACCACGGTGACCAATGCCGGCGGCCGACGGGATTGGAAACCGGGGTGTTACAATAGAATCAGTAGATAAAGCATTTCTACAGGGAGAGTGGTCAGAATGCAGGCCAAGGGGTTTAAAAAAAGCCAGAGAATCCAGATTCCAATCATACCAAATAGCATTAACCATAACTCTATCAAACCGTGTAAAAACCCCAGCTGAATTCCAAGTGAAAACTCACCAGAGGAGTTCAAATCAGAGAGATTAGCATCCAGACAGCAGTCAACTTCATCCCGCATTTCCTAATTAGTAGGCACAATCCCATTCATCTTATTATCCATATACAAAACATCATTAATATCACCCAGAACCATCCAAGGCATAGTGGAACAGACACTAAGCTCCCTGATTCTATCCCACATGGGCCACCTATCTCCAACATAATGCAAACCATACACAAAGGTGACCAGGAAACAGTCCCAGAGTCCAAAATCTTCACTTTGCAATGTATCCATTCAACAGCCACTTCCAAAACCTCCACCTCCACAAAACTTGGATCCCATATCACTAACATTCTCTTCCTAATATGCACATCAAAATTATCAACAAACTTCCAAAAGGGAATTTTCTTACTTAGAAAGTAATCAAAACTCTTTTGAGACAGCTTTTGTCTCAAGGATTCCAAAGAATGTAATATGATGCTGCCTATGTAAATTGACGACAGCAGATTGTTTAAGAGCCTTATTGAACCCTCTAACATTCCAAAAACCTATCATCTTTGTCTACCTAGAGGTGATCTACCTCTAGAGACAGTATCTGTTGGTTTGCTCAGATTTCCAAAAACACCTGCAGTGTTATGCCTATTCTTCTTCTTTTTCTTCTTAGATTTTATAGAGCTAGAAGCAACAGTGTCACCCTTGTCCACCAAAACTTCCACTTTAGCTTCATCTGCCAAAGTAGCATTTTTTCTAGGGGATAGAACATCAAAATAATTTATCACAGGGGTTGTGACCTAATTAACCTCAGTCATGTTAGAATCCCCAAGAACACTCTTACCTTTATGAGTAGTTGTTGTTCCATATTTATGAGCAGCATCAGCAAACTTGTTAGCATCTGCAGGCTGCTGAGGAGCATCAGCAGACTTCCTGTGAGTATCAGCAGGGGCATCATTCCCATGAATAATAATCACTTTCTTCTTCTTTGTGGGATTAGGTTTTGAAACACCTGGTTTTTTTGACCTTGCAACATACAAAGCAGGAACTTCAATCTTTGAATAATCACATCCAGCAACATTATGCCCTAGCCTATTACACTTGGTACAAAACTTGGGAATTTCTTCATAGAGAATAGGTTGTTTGAGAACTTTTCCATCATGCATTGTTATAGGAATCACAGGGGGCAGCTTCAACTTGAGATCCACTTCCACAAGGCACCTTGCAAAGATTAAGACTTTCCTAGAAGCAGTAACTTTATCTGTATACTATGGACTCCCAATGAAGGAGCATATTTTACTCAATGCCCTATCCTTCCAAAGCCTTAATGGGAGATTTGGCAATTGGATCCATACTGGAACCACAGTACAAGCATCCTTGCTAAAATTAAACATCACAGGCATCTTCTTCAATATCATAGGTTTTCCAAAAGCATAGAAAGGACCGGCTTGCAGAACTTCACTGAGATCAGATTCTTTTTCAAACAGAAACACTATCCAACCAGAATTATGATAGTGATATCTACACTTCCTAGGCCAAGAGTTAACAATCTTCTAGACAGCATCCCTACCAAGAAACTTGGTAGGTAAGATTCCAATTAAACTAAGATTTTCCATACTATCATCATTCTCATCTTCCTCTTCCAGGAACATAGTTTGTGGGATAATACAGTGCACATGATCAATCAACAGGACCACATCATCAGATGGCTCCTTATTTTTCTTAACTAGTTGGGCCCAAGAAGCTACCTCATCCACATCTTTACCAACATTTGGCCCCAAAAAGTCTCCTGAAGGTGTTACACCAGCAGCAATAATAGAATCACCTTCAATTTGAGAAACAGAAGACTCAACACCAGTGGAAGGAGTAGTGTTCTTATCACAAGTAGTAGAGACAGGATCCACCCCAAACAGAGTTCTAAAGCGGTCCCGCTCTCTACTACTGTGATAAGAACACTACTCCTTCCACCTGTGTTGAGTCTTCTGCTTCTCAAATTGAAGGTGATTCTATTATTGTCGCCGTGTAACACCTTCGTGAGACTTTTGGGGCCAAATGTTGGTAAAGATGTGGATGAGGTAGGACTTGGGCCCAACAAGTTAAGAAAAATAAGGAGCCATCTCGATGATGTGGTCTGTTGATTGATCAAACACCTTATATTATCCCACAAACTATGTTCCTGAATCATGTGCTTGTATCATAGTTCTTCAGGTGATTGATCATGTGCACTGTATTATCCCACAAACTATGTTCCTGGATCCACCCCAAACAGAGTTCTAAAACGGTAGTAGAACTTGCCAGATCAGAATCAAATAAATTGACTTTCTTTTTTGCAATGTTGACAGCCGGAGTGAGTAACTTTCCAGATTTCAACCTCATTGCCTCATAAACTTTGGGATTACTACATAAAGGAGCAGATTCCATCACCTCTGCCACTGCTGGAGCATCATCTACACCACCCACACCAGGTGCAGATTCAGTTCCTGCCTGCATCCATGAAACAATGGGATCTAGCATTGGATTCTTCTCCAAAGTGTTACCATTTTCCTCTTGAGCTACAGGAAGTGCAATAATGGAAGCAGGAGCTGCAACAACCTGCAAGTCAATTTCACTTTCATGTTCCTCATCATCCGGGCCATGAACAGTACCATCTTCATCATTTTTCTTATTTTTGCGAGCCATGGATCAAAATCAAAGCTGAAAGTTCTAACAGAATAAAATCAAGTAAAAAGGAAGCTAAACAGAAAAGTAACAAGGGCAAAAACACAGTAGCATAGGGGATTTGGCAAGCTCATTCGAAGAAGAGGAAGGAGCTAGCCGAGAGAAAACATCTCTACATCATTTCTTTATATGACCTATATACGACCTAGAGAGGGAAATGTAAAAAATAAAAATTATTAAATTATAATAAAATGATCAACATTCTATACATATACATAGACAAATTACACTATTTCCATATAATGCTTTAAAGGCATTATAAAGAGGATGTACCAACACCAACACCACCTCTACCTGTGCTGATATAATCTTTTAATTTATTTTAAATTTCTTATGGCCGGTTTCTCCCCATTTGTTTTTACAGGATATGTTCGGTGTAGGAGGGGAGACGTCATCCACAACTATAGAGTGGGTAATTTATGAACTAATAAAAAATCCGACGATCATGAAAAGGGCCCAAGATGAAGTGAGAAAAGTCTATTATGGAATAGGCAATGTTGATGTATCAATGTTTGATGACTTATGGTACTTGCAAGCAGTTGTCAGGGAAACATTACGGTTACAACCTCCTGCTGTGCTTTTTCTACCTAGAGAAAGTAGTGAGCAATGTGAACTCAATGGATATGAAGTTCCTGCAATGACAACTGATGAAGCTTAAAATTGTAAACGGGTAATTAAATGATTCGAGTTAGGAAAATAATATCGAAACATATATAATTCTGTAGGAATTTGGACTGAACTCTTTTGAGAGAGCTGCCTATGTATCCAATTCAAGTGTTGAATCAGAATCAAGTCCCCCTCATAGTTCAGGCGTTTTCTTTATACCTTCAGATCTTGGTGATAACCTCCCTTAACATAATGGGGAGTTATCATCGGTTATCTTGTAAAATATAGGACGTGGGGTCTACCCACATTTGTAAACGGTCACGTCATTAGAGACACTGTTTTTGGTAGTTACTTAGTTGTTCTGCCCAGCAATCATTCTACCCAAAATATGGCAGAGTCCTGCTCTGCCAGTCCCCTCTATATTATTGTCTGACTGTGAGATGGGCATGGCCGAAATGTAAATAACCCGGTCCAGTGGGCCCATATATCATCATAAGTCCCCCCAGACTGGGGTGGACTGCTTTACATCTACCCTAGTCCAGAATGTATGATCCTCCATCATTAATATAATGCGAAACGAGGTCAACTTACGCCTATTATAATGAGTGTGGACTGAACCATCACGTCCCTTCCATTTCTTGTCATATACCCCTTTATTTGAAACTCTTTGGATCACATCTGCAATTTCTAGTAAGTCTCTGCATCCATCTTATTTCTTATTCTTCTTTTCGGTTTGTTATTTATTTCATGAGTTTAAGAGCCAATACTGCCTCCAGTGATTCCGTGGGAAGATTATTTCAATCGTCTGATGAAACCGCAACCGTAGTAGAAGGTGGAGAAGTGAATTCCTCCATTCCTACTTTTTGCCCTAAGTCTATCATAAACTCTGATAATCCCTCTTCTTTGATTAATTTGAGGGATACCTCAACATTTAGGGATAATCCTTTGTGCCTTCTGCCTTCTCATCTTCTTCCTCCTGGATCTTCACTCCTACTTCTATTGTATACAAATATCCAGAAGATCATTCTGCTTTTGTTGACACTCTTGGTAGGGAGATCCATCGGTTTGATAAAACAAAGGCGATAATGGCTTGCCACGGTGTTGCTAGCAAGATGACTAAAACCGAATTAGCCTGTTTACTGAAAACCTATAGGATTCATACCGATCCCTTTGAGGTTGTTCTGCCCAAGGCTACTGAATATGCCTATAATCGCCCTACAGGTTTCTGCACAGTATATGTTGACCAGCTGCGGAGCGGCCTTAGGCTCCCTCTATCCCCTGGTCATGTAGATGTAATGCGGCACTATAAGCTGGGCAGCGGTCAGATCCAGCCAAACAACGTTAATGTCTTGATTGGGTTTATGATTTGGTGTCGTCTGAACACTACCCCTTTCTCAATATAGTTATTTAGGAATTTCTACCAGTGTAAGTTAACACCTGGAAGTGGGGGGTGGTATTACTTTTGTCGTAGAGCTGGTAGGCTAAGCAAGAAAAAGTTGCAAGAACATTTTTTCTTTGTGTGACATAACACTGATGTGGGACTTGGCCGATGGAGCACTTCCCCCATGAATGATAAGCTGGAAGGGCATATAGATCTTGCCCTTGCCTAGTATCTTGCGAATAAAAATATTTCCTTAACCTTAGACACACTAAGCCCTTCTTTGATAAATGCTGCTCAGCTTCTACCTCAGGTCCTATTGGATATGTGGAACTCACTAAAGAAGAGTACAAAAAATGTAATGTCTGAATTTATACTTTATGCTTGTTGTTAAGTATTACTTGACCCTGTTTTTTCTGTGTAGTGGCCAACGTGGATGACCTAATCGATGTTGATGTCGAAGAGGAAGCTGAGGAAAGGAAATAAGATTCCGAGAAGACTTTATCGTCTGTCCCTGAATTTTGTGAGACTTCTCCTCTAAAAGAATCTTTTGACAGTATCGAATTATTGTCCCCTACCGTAATTGTCGCTGGGTTTGAAAGCCTTGCTAGCCAGAAACGCATCCTCAACGCCTCACCTATAAAAGAAAATGACATCGACGACGCATCACTGGCGTATTTCTCCTTCTTTTTTGACACGCGGCCGACTGTAGGTTTGGGGCGGAAGATGTCTCTTTTGGAGTGGAGGTGTGAGTAAAATTTTTAATTTCTATTAATAAATAAATCCTTTTCAATTAAACTCCTTTTAATTATTAATAATCCCTCCAAAATTAATAACCATAATTTCAAATAATTAGATCCTTTTTTCACTAAGGTAAGTCAAAATTTCGGATATTACATCCTCCCTTAAAACTGGCCCGGTTCACCCACCCCTTAAAACTCCCTTCGCCCTCGCAAGCTGCGCAAGTGATCAACGTGTGGGGCTGCAATTGTATACCTGGTGAGGTACGATAGCATCCTCACGCATGTCGCCTCGGTACATGGTTAATCATAAGACGGTATTATGCTAACTCTCACGCCCCTTGCTTCTCGCATTGGTATCGCACCTTTTGCCAAACGGATCACTCTCTTTTGGTGACATTTGTCCGTAATACCATTGCCTGCTACGCGGCACACATCCTTCCGCTTTGTTCGGCATAGCTCTCTCTCGCGATCCTGGGAAGCGGTCATCTTTTGTACGGATTATCTCGAACCGCTTAATCAGATTCATCATTCGCGGGGTCCCAAAATCATCACCGCCCCAACAACGGACTTCTTCAATAATGCATGGTGCCATCTTTGACACGGCTGTCCGTAATCATTGCTGTATCGAGCTTTGCAACCTGGTATCGATACACCACTACTGCCGTCAACATCTCTTCTTTTGAAGGGTCCTTCTCCAACGACCATTGCCGTATCGGTGGGTGGTGTGACTATTCAGAAATTCCGCTTCCTCACGGCCATAATCCAGGGATATGCACTTTTGACTCTGTTGTCGAACACCATTGCCACAGTATTATAGCAAGTGAAATAATAATATTTCTCCGTATGCCATAAACTGCACTCCTGGCCTTTACACCTGTGTGCCTTTCATCGGGATAAAATGCGCTCGGTACCTATCCACAACGACTCCAAATCATATTATTCCTCTTTGGCTGCGGTATCGAGAACACCATTGCGATGGAATCCCACTTCCAAACGGCACATCCAACGGCCGCAAAGAGATACCTCGTTGGGGCGGATGTCTCTTTTGACCTGTCGAACACCATTGCCACAAATTCTCGCTAGATCAAGTCAACCGACAAGTTGACTCCCAAAATCACTATTGGTACATCTCTATACAACTTAGAACATGGTACTAACTCTCCCGATGGTTGCAAAAATTTGTTGTCAATTACCTCAAATGTAGCTAGGCCTAACCTTAAAACATGCGAACTTGCTACAAAGGAACATGATGCACCGAATCAAAAAGTACATAGGATAAGAATGAGTTAACCGAAAATTACCCGTCACTACGTGGTTGCTCTGCTCGGCCTCCTCTCCGCCAAAGGCGAATAATCTCCTGGGCCCCGATTTTTCTCAGCCATCGAATCAGGCCGTCTTTGGCGACCACGATGGTCGGTTCTCGTTTCCACCAAATGGCCGCAGTGCACCCACTCGCCGGCTCTCGTGCAGGAGTACCACTCTGTTTTTGGTTACCCCTACCCATGTTCCCCGTGTTGCTCCCTCGAGTCCGACCCATGTTGCTTCTCAGTAACCGATGCCGACCCGGCAGTGTGGGAGCCGTAAAGCACTCATATCGTCTATGTCCAAACTTCCACATTGTGACACGAACTCGCTTTGACCAACAATCGGTACCGGATGATTTCTCCGCACCGCTTGCAATGATAACCGTGGCCGACTAAACCCCTGGAGTTACCTCTCACCGGTGACCACCACCGCCCTGGTAAGGTGTGAATTTCCGAAAAGGACGGTCGTCTTGGTGGGTTTCGAATTGCTCCGCTTTTGTTGCCCCGATTGTCCTCGAGACGCTCTTCCTCTTGTTAGTAGTATATGCCGCTTTGACCTCCGAATCCTCTCAATGTTGCATGCTACTTCACACATCTCTTTAAACTCGTGAAGCCCTCGCTTGCACCCATACGATCCCGGATCGCTAAATCTAAGTGTTGCTCAAACTTCACCATCTTGGCCTCTTGATCGGCACTAGCTCGAGATGCATAAACCGCCAAGTCGACAAACTTCTCGTAGTATTCGACGTCAGATCCCGCCGCCGGAGATTATCGAACTCCACCCGCAGCTCTTTCCTCTTGGATTCGGGAAAGAATTCACGCCTCACCTCGCTTAAACTCACCCATTCTCAAATGGGACCAATACCGTTTCTTGCTCATTTACAACCGAGCCAACCGATCTTTGTTAGCACCCCACCATAAATCAGCCTCACAACCAAGTAGAAAGCAACTTGGTCGACCTTCGCCTTCTCTCTACGACAACCTAGAGTGGCGTAAAATTTTCTCAAACTCCCTAATCCACCGCTCGAGTCCCTTAGATCTCCTTACCATCGTGATCGACTCAGCCTCTCACGACTCACGGCCCAAGTCATGCCGGTGGTTGACCCCGAGAACGATCCTCCGTCGCCTTGTTGACCGCTCGAATCAGTCTTGATTCATCTTAACCCGGTGATCAATCACCGGTCCCTCTCATTTCCATTCCTAGGAGGCATAGCTAAACTACAAAAGTAAACAATCATACATTCAATTATCACCTATATCATGCCACGTAATATTTCACATATACTAACACTTATCATCCAAAATTAATTGCAACACACAACCACATTGTCACATACATCGTAACTTACTGCATTACTTTTCCTACATAGAACTCAATACATACCCTACACATCCTCACTGTGCTTATTTTAGTGAATTTATTCTTAAGGTTCATTTTAGGTGGTGGTCCCGAGTCGAACGGCTCGATACCACTTTGTAACACTCGATTTCCAATCCCGTCGCCGCCGGTATTGGTCACCGTGAGTGCCACTCATCACGACACACGATCGTGGCGGTAACATGCAACATCCCACAACAGAAAGAACATAAACATTCACCATTCATTATTTTAAAAGAAAGTATTAAAGTGAATACTAGTGTCCTAAAGAAAATGAAATTATGCGGAACGTCAAAATCTTTAAAATTTAAAATTCCAAATAATGTAGAAAACATGTGGATCAAGCTGACTACGTGGCTCTCAAACCCCGCGACATCCCAAAGAACAAGCAAACATCCATAGAAGTACTGCTAAGAATCGCCTCCCATAAATGGATCACAAGCAGGTCAAACGAAAGCAAAACCGTCAACTATAAAGTTGAGTAAGAATAAATCTAGTATACGTAAGGTAAAACCAACCCATGAAAAGTACCACCAATTTATGAAGGACCCAACCAATCTATAAAAGTTACGACCACTGCCCATACATGGATACCAAACATCACAACTAGCCACCTAAAGGTCCCGAATGTGCACATCCTCAAAAGGGTAAAGCCACAGAGAGTGAGGGTCCTAAAGGTCATCCAATGGTACCATACTAGATGGACCATCACGTCTTTCGGGTGCAAGGAAACCTTCCCGGTTCCCGGCCTGTGTACTACCTTATCCGGCCCGACCCATCATCGCCTGCAACTCCCCAAACACGTAGGTCATTGAAGTCGAAGGAAACCTTCCGGGTTTACGGCTTTGGGAGCTACCCTATCCGGCCCAACCACTACGGGTCTACGAGCCCAATGCCCAAAATCCAAAACCCAATGTTACCAATACCGTTGTCTCATCCAAACACAACTTACAAAACAAGTTCGTAAGGTTTATCCATAACTAACAAAGAAGGAAAACATTTAAACCGGACGCCCGCCTCGAAATGTTGGACGCCCGCTTGAAAAGTAGACGCCCGCCCAAGATCTCGACGACGCGTCCAGGAAACTGTTACATCCTCGAATTGATTTTTAGCACTGGACGTCCGTCCATTATACTTGGACGCCCGCCCACCGTAAAATTTTACATCCCGAATCAGGTAGTTCTTCAGACGCCCGCCCAGAATCCGGACGCCCGCCGAAGTTGAGACCAAGACCGGACGCCGTCCTCTCAAGGCGACGCCCGTCCACTGGGTTTCAACTAAAACCTAAAAGCTCTCTACGCGATTTTTGAGCTGTTTTTTCACAACACAAAGAAAGAAACAACACTTTAGGCCCGTCCAAATAATTAGATCCTTTATTAATTAATTAGTAAGTCAAAATTTCGGGATATTACAGTAACAGAGCCTTCTACTAAGAACCTACCGAGCCCCTACAGTATATACTTGACTGATAAAGAGAGTCCTCATGGTGACCGAGTTATTGCTATGAATGCTGTGTCCTTGAGGTCTGTTTTTCAGAGAAACAAGAAAAGGCGGAGGTCGAAATCGTCTGGCCGCTCTGCCAAAGATTCTTCTTTTAATTTTGAAGACATGTCCGTTGAGGACTTTGCCAACTCTGTAAGTAGTTTTCTTGTTGGTTATTTTATTTTCCTCTCTAGTCTTTATTTCCTAATCTCCATCCTTTTTACAGTGTTACCACCTGGGCAGGTCTTTGCACAAGAAAACTTCTGGTATGGCTAAAGAGATTGTTGCACTGCAGCAGAAGGTGGCCAGCTTTGAGGAGGCCAATGCCAAGGTGACCAGTTTGGAGGAGGCCAACCAAACATTAATGTCTTCCGAGACTGCTGCTCGTCAGGAGATCGAGCAATTAAAAGCCAAACTTGACAAAGATGAAGATTTGTTGTTCACTCATGACGAACAACTGAAACTTAGAGATCAATAGCTGAAGGAGAAGAATGAGGAAAATCAACAGCACCTTGAAGCAACAAAAAATTTGAAAGCTGAGTTTGAGAAGAATGTGAGACAGATGGAAAAGGCTCCTGCTCAGAACGTCGTTCATAAAATCATTGCAGAGGATAAGGCTTCTCTCTAAACCAATGAGGAAAGCAAAATCATTCTGGCTCCTGGTATGTGCAGGGGATACACTCTGGGGGTTGACGAGGCCAAGTCAACCGATTTGGTGATTAGCACTCTACCTAATTATAAATTGTATGATAAGGAGGCATGTGATATCTTCACTAAACGTTATGATGAATACAAAAGTGGGGAACATATTATCTGCAAGTATGCCAAGAACAAACCTGCCAAGTCTTCTGCTCCTCCTTCATCTTGATTTTATACATCCGTCTTGAGATTTTGATAATCAAACTTTGATGTCTCTGCAGCTTTTATGTTATTTGAATATGCCTTATGAAACCTTTGTTTTTGATGTATTTGATATTTTGATCATCAACGATTTTGAATTTGCATTCTTGATATTTGCTTGTTTGGCTGTAGTTTATCTCCTATTACGCTGCAAAGAAGCTAGGATTATTTATTCTTAGCTTATTTAATTGTAATTTGTATATTTCTGCTTAGAATGCTTTGCATTTTGCATTACTCACCACTGGGTATTTTGCCCAGAGTGTCCTTGTCGCTGCAAGTTTGGTTTTTTGTCCATTCGTGTAGTGGGTCTTCTGCCCAGAAGGCTTTCGCTCTGTAAGTTTGGCCCTTAGTTTATTTTACGATGGGTCTTTTACCCAGAGTGTCCTTGCGCTGCAAGTTGAAAACTTATTATCTTTATGACGGGTATTCTGCCCAGATTGTCCTTGCACTGCAAGCGTGACACTTAGGTATTTATGATGGGTCTTCTGCCCAGAAATGTCCTTGCACTGCAAGTTCGACACTCAGTTTATTTTTATGATGGGTATCCTGCCAGAGTGTCCTTGCACTGCAAGTGTGACACTTAGATTTTTACGATGGGTTTTCTACCCGGAAATGTCCTTGCACTGCATGCGTGACACTTAGACTTTTATGATGGGTCTTTTGCCCTAAAATGTCCTTGCGTTGCAAGTTCAACACTCAGTTTATTTTTATGATGGGTATCCTGCCCAGAGTGTCCTTGCACTGCAAGTGTGTCACTTAGATTTTCACGATGGGTTTTCTGCCCAGAAATGTCATTGCGCGGCAAGTTCGACACTTAGATTTTTACGATGGGTCTTCTGCCCAAAAATGTCCTTGCGCTGCAAGTTCGACACTCAATTTATTTTATGGAATTTTGCCTTTAATTTTATGTGTTTCAACACAACTTAAAATATTCAAACATATAATAAATAAAATTAATGAAAATATATTCAAATGGATAACAATTTCAAAAAATAAGCTTATTCTATGGATTGTATTTCTTAGGTGAATAACATTCCAACTCCTAGGAATTGACTGTCCAGAGGCATTAGCTAGTTGATATGATCATTTTCCATGTACTTTGATGATTTTGTAAGGACCTTCCCAATTTGGGTCTAACTTTCCCGATGGACCTTGCCTGTTGGCATCATTTCGCCTCAGAACTAAATCACCTTCTTTAAAATAAGTACCTCTAACTTTGGAGTTGTAGTATTGAGCAATCCGCTGCTTGTACTTGGCCATCTGTATTAGAGCTACATCTCGTTTGTGTTCCAGCTCATCCTTAATGTGCAGTATATCTACTTCCTGTGTTTCTGGACAGTATAATTCTGTCCTGGGGGATTTATACCCAATCTCTGCAGGTATCACTGCTTCGCATCCATATGCTAAGGAATATGGAGTTTCCTATGTAGCGGCATATGGGGTAGTTCTATATGCCCATAAGATATTGGGAAGGGGATCTGCCTAATGAGACCCTTCCTGCTCCAGCATTTTCTTCAATCCTTGCTTAAATTGCCTGTTGGTCTGCCAACCTGCCCATTGGCTTCAGGATGAGCCACATATGTGAAGTGTTGAGATATTCCTAAATTTGTGCACCAAGTCTTCACTCCTTGATCCTCAAATTGAGTGCCATTATCGGAGATGAGCACTTTTGGAATGCCATAACTGCACAGAATATTCTTGCATAGGAACTTTTGAATTTGGTTGGCCGTGATGGTGGCCAAAGGCTCGGCTTCCACCCATTTGGTGAAGTAATCTACTGCCACCACCAGAAGCCTTGGATTTCCTGGTGCTCTGGGTAGGAGACCTATTAGGTCTATCCCCCATTAAAGGGCCAAGGTGACGTGATTGGTGTCATCTCCTACCTAGCCTTATGGGATAAATTACCATGCACCTGGCATGCCTTGCATGTATTGACCAGCTTCTTTGCATCCTCTTGCATTTCTGGCCAGTAATATCCAAAAATTTTACATTTTCTAGTCAGATCTCTTGTTCCCAAATGATTTCCAAAAAAATCCAAGGTGGATTTCTCTCAGCACATAGTCCCCATCTTCCGGGGTGACACACTTCAGCCATGGTGCTGCGTAGGATTTTCTGTATAGCACCTCGTTGAACTGTGCGTATCTTGCCGAGAGTCTTATCAGTTTTTTGGCACATACCCTGTCTTCGGGGAGTTTTCCATCTCTCAGATACATCATAATTGGATCCATCCAAGTTTCTGCCTGTGTTATAGGTACCGCATCATAGCTCTTTTGTTTTAACTGCTCAACTATCACTTTCTTGTTGGACAGAAAATTAGAACCCAGCTTGGATAATGCATCTACTCTGGTATTTTGGGCCCTAGTTATCTGTTCCACTTCCACCATTAAGAAGTTTTGCAGCTTCCTCTGTGCAGCCGCTAGGTACTTCTTCATAGGGCCTTCCTTGGCTTTATATTCTCCTTTGATATGTTAGTGACGAGCTGTGAATCAGTATACACTTTTAGGTTTTCCGCACCTAGTTTCTGTGCTAGATTTAATCAAGTTATTAAAGCTTCGTATTCTGCTTCATTTTTAGTGGCCTTAAACTCGATGTGAAAGGCATATGGGAATTCTTCACCTTTCGGGCTAAGAAGTAGGAGTCCTGCTCCTGCTCCCTCTTTGTTGGAAGCTCCGTCTACATAGTGCTGCCACTGCTCGGCCACTCGCTGGTCAACCTTTTGCTCCACTCACTGGTCTACCGTTATTGGTTTGTAGTCATTGTCAAACCCTGCTAATTCAACTACCCACTTTACCAATATTCCAGACTTATCTGGTTTATCTAAAATTTGCTTGAAGGGTTGATTTATCAATTCTATCACTGGATGACTCTGAAAATATGGTCTTAGTTTTCTTGTGGCATGTACAAGGGCTATAACCAATTTTTCTACCTCAGAATACCTGACCTCTAGCCCTTGTAGGGCATTGCTCACCAAATACACAGGCCTTTGTAACATACCATGTTGTTTTACCAGCACAACACTTACTACTTTATTACAAAAGGATAAGTATAAGAATAATACCTCACCTTCTTGAGGAGGAGTTAGGGTTTGTAGCTGAATGATATGATCCTTTAATTCTTGGAAAGCTTGTTGACATTTTGCGTTCCACTCGAATGGGCTGGCATTCCTGAAAATTTTAAAGAAAGGCAATGACTTCTGCGCCGATTTTGACATAAAATGATTTAGCGCTGCTAATCTTCCTGTTAATCGTTGGACTTCTTTAATGTTCTTCGGTTCGGGCCTAGTCTTCAAAGCTTCCAATTTATTAGGGTTGGCCCTGACCTCTTTTGGATATCATATAACCAAGAAATTTGCCTGACCTCACTCCAAAAGTACATTTTTAGGATTCAACTTCATTCGAGTTTGTCTCAATACTTGACAATCTTCTGCCACATCTTTCAAATATTGGTCAAGAGTCCTGCTCTTGATCAATAAATCATCTACATACACCTCCATCGATTTACCGATCTGTTGTTTAAAAATTTTATTGACTTCCCTCTGGTATGTAGCCCCTGCATTCTTTAACCCAAAATGCATAGACACATAGTAGTAGGAACCAAATTCAGTAATAAATGCAGTTTTTACAGCGTCTTCGGGGTCCGTCATAATATGGTGGTACCCCTTATATGCATCTATGAAAGCAAAAATTTCATATCCAACTGTGGAATCCACTAGCCTATCAATTCTAGGGGATGTGTTGCTATCTTTAGGGCATGCCTTGTTTAAATATGTGAAATCCACACACATCCTCCAGTACCATCTGGCTTTTTGAATAGCACAGGATTTGCTAGCCACTCAGGATATATAACCTCTTTAATCATGTTGGCCTGCAACAGCATCTCTACCTCTTGCTGGACAGCATGTATCCTTTATGGGCAAAAGACCTTTTTTTTTCTGCTTCACCGGTTTTTTGGTTGGGTCTATGTTGAGCTTATGTGCAACCAACTTCGTTGATAGTCCTGGCATGTCACTGGCTTTCCATGCTAACACATTTTTGTAATCTTTCAAGATCCTGACAAGAATTTTCTTCTGCTCAGTGGGTATCCATGATCCTATACGGACTGTAGATTCTGGGTCATTTTCATCTAGGACTATTGGCCCCACCGGATCATTAGATTGCCAACTCTTTTCTTCTTCTGGAACGAGATCTTTTATTGTCACCTGCTGCACTTTTACCCTCCCACTGATTGTGGCTTTATAGTAGTTCTTCGCAACATCCACATCTCCCTTAACAGTAGCTTCTCCTTCTAAGGTTGGGAACTTCATTCTGTTATGTGACGGGGACACTACAACTCTGAGATCGATCAATGCTGGTCCGCCCAAAATCACATTGTACGCAGATGGGGCATTGACCACCACATAATTGACCATTAGAGTCCTGCTCCGTGGTCTTTTTCCAAAAGTTGTTAATAATTTAATCATACCCACCGGATGAATATGAGGTCCTGTGAATCCAAAGAGAGGAGTTGACACATGAGTCAACTCTGAGTCGGCCAACTTCATTGCTTGAAATGCACTATAATATAGCACTTTACCGCACTGCCCGTGTCCACAAAGACTCTTTTCACCAAGTTTTCTGTATAACTACCTCCACTACAATCCCTTCATTGCTCACAACGGCTGGTAGTGCATTTTCTGTGCCATATTGGACGGTTCCCAGCACTTTTTGTTTCTTTGATTCTCCTTCTTTCTTTGCGTTGCCATTTTTTTCTTGTTGAACAGCTTTGCCAATGCCTGCTGGTCCCCCAACAATCATATTCACCGTGTTGATTGGGGAATTTTACCTATGCCTATCAACATCAGGAGATGGATCCCTACGTCTCCTCTGATAATTTCTATCCTGATTGTTGTTGAATCTTCTGAACTCCATCATTCCTCTGAGGTTATCTCCTTGTGATCGATCGATGTATTCATCGATCTAACCTTCTATAGCTACCGTATCTATATCTTTGATCTGGTCCATGCAATGCTTAGAGTCATGCCCAATGTCTTTATGATATCTGCAACACCTTGTATGGTCCATTTTTTCTCTTGGACCCATCAAAGGAGGTGGAGTCTTGGCGATTCCTTTCTTCTCTATTATCGCTAGAAATTGATCACGGGATCTGTTAAAAAGAATAAGGTCTTTGTCCAGCAAAGCACATTTCTTCCCTAACTAGTCAGATATGGGAGCGGTTACCCGGTCCCAACTGATTTTCTTTTCTTGTCAGATTTATCATTAGGTTTTCCCTTTTGTTGAATCCCTGTGAGATTCCTCTCTCTTAGCCCTGTTTGCCTCTTTTCCTTGAGAATGTTTATACGCAATTTCTAGACATTCTTCCATCGTGCTCGGATTTTTGCTGCTCAACTTTGCATGTAGCCTTCCTTCTTTCAAACCTGCCGCGAAGGATGCTACCAAGAATTTATCATCCAGATCCGCTATCTGGGATGATTCTCCATTAAAGCTTTTGATGAACTGTAGCACTGTTTCCTCACTTTTCTGTCTGATGGTCAGCAAATATGTTCGGTTTCTCTGGAAAGGTCTCACAGTGATAAACGCATGCATGAACTTTCTGGTCAAAGTGAGGAAGTCTGGTATGGACCTGGGGCTCAACTTCTTAAATCAATACCTTGCCTTCCCTGTAAGAAGAGTTGCAAATGCCCTGCATTTCATCTCTTCTGGTGCGTTATGGTCATATGGATCCTTAGTGCCATCATATGACTGAATCTTGGGGGTCTTGAATCCTGGAGGACAAGGAAATGTATCAATATCCGCACTAAAAGGAGACATCAGCCTAAACTCATCTTGCTTAGGCCTAAGAATAGCATCCATTCTGCTTTGGCGTTATCACCACCTGGGCGAGTAACAACCACCCTTCCACTGGACTCTGCCTCAAGTTTTTCATTCGTGATTCTATTATGAGGATGAGGTGTTTCTGAAACTTCGGCATCCCGATTTCTAGCTTTCACCACCTCCTCAAAGATGGCTTTTATCTCTTCTCCTTTGAGATTTGCCAGATTTTCCACCAACATCTTTCTGACTGCCTTTGGTGTGCTGGTTTGTCCTTATTCTATTAGAGTGTTATTTCCAGGTTGTTGACCGTTACCTTATGGGCTCTTTCCCTGGATTGATCTTCAACTTCCGGCTAATTTTGGTGCTTCTTCCCATGGATTTTCACCATTTTTACTATAAAAGCAACTCACTAACTAGAATCCTGACCCTCCTTAAAATTGTAAACGGGTAATTCAATGATTCGAGTTAGGAAAATAATATTGAAACATGTATAATTTTGTAGGAATTTGGACTGAACTCCTTTGAGAGAGCTGCCTACATATCCAATTCAAGTGTTGAATAGGAATCAAGTCCCCATCGTAGTTCAGGCTTTTTCTTTATACCTTCAGATCACGGTGATAACCTTCCCTACCATAATGGGGAGTTATCATCGGTTATCTTGTCAACTATAAGACGTGGGGTCTACCCACGTTTGTAAACGTTCACATCATTAGAGACTCTGTTTTTGGCAGTTACTTAGTCATTACGCCAAGCAATCATTCTCTTGAGAATATGGCGAGTAGTCCCGTCCGCCGCCTCCCTATATTATTGTTGATCGTGAGATGGGCCTGACCCAATTGTAAATAACCCGGCCAAGTGGGCCCATATACCATCAACAACATTTTTTATCAATGCTTGGGCAATGGGAAGAGATCCTAAAACTTGGACTGATTCTAATAAGTTTTATCCGGATCGATTTCTTGAATCAAATATAGAATACAAGGGGAATCATTTCCAATATATTCCTTTTGGTGGTGGGAGAAGGATTTGTCCCGGTATCTCATTTGCTATTCCTAGCATTCATCTGTCACTTGCCCAATTATTTTTCCATTTTGATTGGAAACTTCCGGGTGAAATGTTGCCAGAAGAATTCGACATGACAGAAAAATTTTGTATGACAGTCCGAAGGAAAAATGATCTTCAAGTAATTCCAATTCCTTATCATACATGATGTCTAAAAGTGAAGCAATGAAGGTAAAAATGAACTGGTAAGAAAAACGAAGGTGCCCGTTTCTCATCCTTACCACCGAAGGTTGTACATTCACGTTAAAAATCACACACACACACATAATACATACATACATACATATATATATATATATATATATATATATATATATATATATATATATATATATATATATATATATAAATATATAATCATAGAGATGAATGCAATAATATTTGTATGATGCTACTTCATCTCTAATATTTATAATATCATGAAGATAATTTATCATCATAAATTGGTTAAAACGTGTAAATTACTAAGTGTGAATCTTATATGGTTTAAGTATTCCTTACAAAATACAGAACACCATTATTTGTTCACATTTTTTTAATACTAATTACGGAATTATTTATGTTGTGACATAACCAACCTTTTGTTTTTGGTAGCAAACATGCATCCCCAATTTGGATGAATTTACATAAGTATATCTTGATGACATGCAAGTAAGAAACATACATGATTTGTAGGGCACATAAGTTTTCCATGCCGTGATATCATAAAAGAAGAAAGCACTTTTCCCACCCGTATTGTGAGTAGCATATGTTAAAAACAATCTGATAGCTTTCAATCTAGATACATTTGCATAAATCTCATCAAAGTATATTCCTTCTGTATAAGAGTTTTCTATTTTCATTACTCTTGCTTTGTTACCGACTATGAGACCTTGTTCATCCATCTTGTGTTTGAACACCCAATTAGTGTGAATAATGTTTGCATGATTATGTTTATCCGTTAATTCCAGAAAATGATTCCTTTACTCATTGAGTTCTTTTTTCATTGCAACAATCCAATCAACATTCTCATTGGTTTCATCTATTGTCTTTGGTTCCAATTACGATAGGAAACAACTGAAAATTGCTTTAAGTTGTCTTCAGGTATTCACATGCATGTATATCTCCTATCACTTACTCGGATGGATGATTTTGAGCCAACTAAAATCTAGTTTCTCTACTGGTTGTATGGTTGTCTCGTATGATTCATCCATGATCAACTGATTCATCTTCAGTATAGATTGAATCTGAAATTTTTAGCTTCTCTATTTCTATTATTACTTTTTAACTTCATCAACATTTTCTCTGCTGAAGTTGGGTTCATCAAACACAACATGGACTGATTCTTCAATGACCATTGTTCTCTTGTTTAGAATCCTAAAATATTAGCTTGTTTCTCAATATACCATGATTATCTCTTCATCAACTTTTTCATCAAAGGTTTTCAGCTGATCTTTGCCATTGTTTTTGATGAATAATTTTCCTCCAAATAAGTGAATGTTAGATATATTAGGTCGTATTTTATTATAGATTTCATATAGAATATTGTCATACTTCTGGTTGATAATAGACATGTTTTGTGTAAAGCAAGCAATGGTGATTGCTTCATGATCCAACTTTTCTAGTTGTGAAATTCCCTGTCTGAGTACCGGATTAATGGTAGCCTATCAAATGTAAGCAAGGTCGTATCCACAAGGACAATGCTAACATATTTGTTATTTACATTCTTCTGCTTCAAGTCAACAAAGACAAGAAATGATTAAACTAATATTCTAAACATAATCAACCCTAACTACATCAAGATAAAGGATTATTCAAGTAAGTATATTCATGGATGTCATGAGAATAATAACCATGAATGGTTACATCTTGTGTAAGTTAATGGAACGAACCACAAAGCTAGAAGTCGATCCCTTAAAACAAGTACTCCTCCACTACAATGTTTTATTCACAAGCCTACTTAGCATCCAGGCATATGTCACCAGTTTGATTTTAATCAAACAAGTGAATAAACATGATTAAGATCTACGGTTGCACAGAAAAATCTATAAACCCCACTTAGCAGACAGACACCGTGTTACCAATTCGATATTAACTATTGGTTGTATTACCTCATTTTCAACACGAGAATCACCAGTCAGTCTCAACCCATGTGTGCTCATATTAAGTGATCAATTTAACATGACCAAGCAACAATGCTCATGTAAGACAATTTTACTACACAAGAGTTATCATTCTCATTCCAATATAATGATGAAATGCTATGAGTAAAATATTATATTGATATGTGATGTTTAGCAATCAAAGTAATAAACCTCAAATGTCACATTAAGAAAATCTTACAAAATTAAAGTTGGACTAACAGTGAATACAAGAGATTACCAAAAACATTACAACCTATAGAAGTGTAAATTGTAAAAGATCTAGGTTGGCTCCAAGAGAATGAACACCAAAGTTTTTACCTTCCCCATGAATCTTCATCCAATGCTTTTAATGTTGATTTCATCTTTATACAATTAGCTAAAGCTATACTAGGTCTGGATTAGGACACCATGAGCCTTTGAAGAAAGACTTCAACTTGATAGAACTACTTCCCTTACTAAATCATTCTTGTATAGAGACATGGCTACTGTTATGTTTCCCTTTTATCTCAAAATGACAAGAAAAATGTTATTTAAAACCTCCTTTTGTAGGAACTCAGGCATACACCATGAATACATCTGGGCGGGTGAAAAGTATCTTTATGTTACATCAGCAAACCACCAAGGAATCTTGGTAAGGCTGCCAGATCAGTAAAATTGGTGTTCGTCCGCCGAACTGATCTCCTAACTTGGTGTAATCAATCATTATGTTTACTCTCCATGTATTTCCCTGATGCAATCTCCTAGCATTATTCACTTCCATGGGACGGACAGTAAACGTCTATGTGCAGTTAACCTCCTTCGTTGTTTGTATTAACCCACACCAATAAGTTCTAGAAAGTTCCAGCTTAGGACCGAGAACCTCCCTAGGAAGCTATCGACACTGACTAGCATATTATTAAAGTTTGATCCAGACTTTGTCCTAACTAACACTTCACCTTGCAAAACCTTCATGTTAATTTATGAAATACGACAACTAGGATGGCCAGATCTAATGTTAGAAATAAAATTGAGTTTTGATGATGATTCATCTATTATTGTTTGATTATTTGTTTTAAACCCATTGATGAAGTGCTAGAACTAGCTGTTATAGTGTAAAGCTAAAAGGCGCCTAGAATTGAATGTATAGGATTTATTAGAGTCTGATTATTTTATAGGTTATATCAGACAAGCATTGTAATAGATAGGTTTTAGTGGAGTCATGGACTGAAACTCATATATAAAAATGATTCGTTGAGGAAACTAACTCAGTTGGTCATTTACAAGACTGAAGACTTAAGGCTGAAGGGACAAACTAAGTTATGAAGACTGAAGGATCAGACTAAGTTTTGATGACTGAAGAACTGAGGGTTCAAAATCAGTTTATGAAGACTACGCCAAGACTATAAGGTTAGATTTTAGGTAATTCTGTGATGGCCTAAACTAACTTTATAGATCTTGTATTGAAGGTCTAAGTTACGTAAGGACATTGTAAACCTAGTTAATTTAATTAATATGGTTTACTCTGATCTCACAAAACTAAAGATCAGATGAAGTAGGAGTACTCAGTTTCAAAGTATAGTAGAAACTGAGTTAATGGTCTTAAACAATTGGAAACTGAAACTCAAAAAACTCAGTTTCAACAAAGACAACTAATTAGTTTTATCAAGAAAATCAAAACGTTGAAGATCAAGCTATCTGATTGGTCGACAGTCTGACATGTCCAAAAGGACACTGACATATCTGACAGTATGATAGCAATGAATCCAATTTGAACGTTAAGGATTTCAAAAATATGACCGTTGGATTTCACCCTATAAATAGAGGACTTAGCAACAAGGATCAAAAGCACAATATGCAAGTTAAACGAGCTACCATCTTTTGCATACAAGTTATTGCTAAGATCATGTATTCATGTGTGCTATCATTTGGGCTTACAAATTTACATCAAGGAAAATCTTCCATCTGTTCAAGCATACAAGTTTGATCTCGAACCAACACTTGAAGATTCTAAGTCTGAATCACTTACTTTTTTCAACCCAACAATGATTTCATCAAATGTTTGGACTGTGGAGCATCCGGTCTATGGTGTCAAAGACAGTTGATTGCACTCAGGAAGATTGTGTTCGTGATGGAGTTGGTGAAGAGGCATTTCAACCCATCAAGGACTAGTGAAACATTTGGAGAGCAACAATTCTACATGTTGTTCAAGTGTTTAGATTGTGAAGCTAGCGATTAGACAAGGAATATCAACTAGGTCTTTTTGTAACCGTTGTAACCTGAAGAAGACTAGTGAAAATTTTCCTTTTGCATCACACGGGAAGAGTGGATAGACATGATTATTCCACCTAGAACCGCTATAAAATCTGTGTTTTTTATTTCTGCACTTACTTTACTCAAACTTTCTCCAGGAAGTTTACTTATTTTTATTTCAGTTTACCATTTTATTTATCTCGGCAATCTATCTCATAAATATAAACCGATTGAACTCACACCAAGCACCATCACCAAAACTTTGTTCATCATACTTTCAACAAGAACAACATAACTTAAGGCTACTTAATTAATTCCGCTACATTTAACTTAGATTAAGAAAAGTCGAGTGAGACCGCTTTTATCTCGATTATCGAACTCGTAATCTTTTAAGTTCCAGTTTACTTGAAAGAAGAAGTTTTAACGGACAAGTTTATTCACCCCGACTCTAAATTTGTCCTAGGCCTTTACAAGGGACAAACAATTGGTATCGGAGCTGTGCTTTTTAACACAGATCTATTTTGAGTAGATTCTCTTGTTATTCTTTTTGGAAGACTACTGAAATTTTCCTGAATTCACTTTTTGAGAACTTGAATCATGGACAACAATCAGTATGCTAGATTGCTAACGTGCTGCTTGGACAGAATGGATGAATGCAAATGACGTTTGTAGACTTACTTAACATCAACTCATGACGAGTTGATGGACGTGCTAACTAATGGACAATTTCAAATTAAGAACATGCAAACACTTGAAGGAGGTGGAAAAGTCAGAGTTAAAAAACCCTAAGAACTATATAATGCTGAAGATAGAAAGCGGGCCAATCTAAACAACATTGCAGTAGATACCATCTACAGGACGCTGGATAGAAACATGTACCTGAAGGTCAAAGATTTCACAACTACTAAAGAGTTGTGGGAGAAGCTTCAACTCATTTGTGAAGGATCCGACTCTATCAAGGAAAATAAGGTGACTGTTTCAAAACAGAAATTTCAACAGTTCAAGATAAAGGCTAGTGAGACAATTGAACAAATGGAAGAAAGATTTAATGCCATTCAAGTTGATTTGGGTCTACTAAACATTATCTACACAATAAAGGAAATCAATGCCAAAGTTTTGAAAGCCTTACCTTCATGCTGGAAGATGAAAGTCACAGCCATGGAAGAGTCCAGAAATCTAAAAACTGATGACTCTTTCAAGATATTCTTAGACTTTAAAGCTTATGAATTCAGTGAAGACTTTGCAGAAACTTCAGCAAAATAAGTTCTTAAAACTACAACACTTTCTATTGAACTTCAAGAAGAACCATCCAACAACATTGATGAAATGGATGATATGGAGCAGCAGATGGCTCACATGATGAAAAGAATCAGAAAGATGAAGATTGGTCAATCCTACACCAAAAATCATATTAAAAATGTCCTAGAAAAGAATGCTGATGATGAGTATTTATGCTTCAACAAAAGCCTGGATATTTGAAAGTTCACTACCTAGACTTACTAAATAATAGATATCAGCGGAAGAGGCCAGCAAGAAAAGCAATGGTGCCTGGAGATGAAACTGATGATGACGCTAAAACTGAGAAAGCTTTATCTATTGTTGAATTTGAGAACACAACACTTATGGCTCAAATGGAAGACACCATTGAGGTATTTCAATCTAACTCAAAATATACCTCTACACACCATGCTTGTTCTTCTACAGCTGGTTCAGATCCTAGGAATTCTAAAATGGAAGAATCGTAGGATATCCTAATGAAAAAGATGGCTATAATACAATCAGGATATGAAGCTGTAGAAGCTGAAAAAGAATCTCTCATTTTGGAAATCCAAAGGTTAAATGCTGAATTGAACATTTTGAGAACCAAGAAAAATGATTTTGCTAAGACTCAGCAGAAGACTACAGCATCAGTAGTAACAGTTGAGTTAGTAGCATAATCAAGTTTTGTAACTGGATTCATATTAGGCATGCCATATGGTGATAGGACCGTTCTTGGATTTCCTACACAACAAATTTCTAATGAAAGTACTAGCAATACTGCAAAATCTATTGTCGGAAATGGCATTAGATTTGTGAATGAGCAAAGAAGTCAAACTGAGAATTTCTCTGGACAAGTTAGACAAACTGTGAATGTATCAAACAAGCAACATCAGTTTACTAAGAAGTCGGCAACACCTAACAAAATCAGATCCAAATGTAGGTATGTTACACCTCAAAGCAACACCTAAGAGGACACTCAAACATGAAAGGTCAATTCATGTTGTTTTTTATTAACCCAAGTTAATGGAAGAAACTATTGAAGATGTTCCCGAATGAGTTTCTCAACCAAAGGAAACTACCCAAGTTTTTGTAGAAATTGAGAAAAATATAGGTCAACTGAGACTGAATGAAAGCTCCTTAGAAGTTGGACCATTTGATATCAGCACAGATCCTTTAAATCAACCATCAGTTGAACCGATCAATGTTCAACCAACTGAAGCAGAATTTGAAATTCCAACTAATCAAGTTCCAAAAAATCAAGCAGAAATAGTTCAAGAAAATTAAGCAACTCAACCTGATGAACAGAGATGGATGAAAGATCATCATGTTGAACAAGTAATTGGAGATATTCAGCAAGGAGTACAAACAAGAAGTCAACTAGAAGCAATGTTAACTTGTTTCTTATCTCAACTACAACCAAAAGTCATTGAAGAAGCGATTAAGGATCCAGATTGGATAATTGCTATGCAAGAAGACTTAATGAGTTGGAAAGAAATCAAGTTATGGAGTTATTTGACAAACCAAATCATGCAAACATCATTAGAACCATGTGGGTATACAGAAACAAATTGGATGAATCAGGCATCATTGTTAGAAATAAAGCAAGACTAGTTACCAAAGGTTCCTCACAAATAGAAGGAATTGATTTTGATTAAACTTATGCAGCTGTAGCAAGGTAAGAGGCAATTAGACTCTTTCTTGCTTATGCAGCTTACAAGAATTTCAAAGTTTACCAAATGGATGTTAAAAGTGCTTTTCTAAATAGACTACTGAAGGAAGAAGTATATGTACAACAACCACCAGGATTCAAAGTTAAGTGTCAAGATGACAAGGTTTTTAGATTGAAGAAGCCTTGTATGTACTAAAGCAAGCACCCAAAGCATGGTATGAGACTTTGTCTCTGTTTCTAGTGAACAATGGTTTTACCAAAAGAACCATTGACAAGGCTCTCTTTGGAATCAAAGATGGAGACAAGACTCTACTTGTGCAATATATATGTTGATGACATTATATATGGAACAGAAAATGAAGTGATGTGTGAAAAATTTGCCAATCTAATGAACGGCAAATTTCTGATCAGTATGATGGGAGAATTGAATTAATTTCTTGGTTTACAAGTCAAACAAATGAAAGATGGAATTTTCATAAAACAAAAAACCAAGTACACCGGAGAATTGTTAAAGAAATTTGGTATGGAAAATAGTTCCGGAATCGGTACACCTTTGGGAACTGGAATAAGACTAGACGAAGATAAAGAAGGCAAAAATATGGATCAGAAACTCTACAGAAGGATGATCGGAAGTTTACTCTACTTAATTGCAAGTAGACCAGATATATCGTTTGGAGTTTGTGCTAGATTTCAGTCAAGCCCTAAGGAAAATTCTCTTGCAACAATCAAATAAATTTGGAAGTACTTAAGGGAAACCATTGGAGTTTGGAATATGGTATTCAAATGATGGATAATTAAAATTGATATCATATTTAGATTCTGACTATGCAGGAAGTAAAATAGGTAGAAAATAACTTCAGACACTTGTCAGTTAATGGGAAATAGACTAGTGTCATGGTTTAGCAAAAAACAAAACTCAATATCAACTTCTACAGGTTAAGTAGAATACATTGCAGCTGGAAGTTGTTGTGCTCAAGTTTTATGGCATAGCCAACAACTTGGAGATTATAGGATAGAAGAAACGGAAATTCCCATAATGTGTGATAGCACAAGTGCAATCGCAATAACTGAAAATCCAATATTGCACTCAAGGACAAAGCACATTGTTTTTAGACATCACTTTATAAGAGATCGTGTGGGGAAAAAGGATGTTACAGTGCTTTATATACTAACTGATGATCGGGTAGTAGACATTTTTACCAAGCCAATAGATGGAGAGAGATTCTATAAACTAAGAGCTGAATTGGGAATAATCAAGTTCAGTTAAACAACAGAGATCCACCAAGAGGATTGATCTTTGTCATGATGGGTGAGCTCACTTGACAAATCAGTCATTGGCATCAACGATCTCTCTAAAACTGACATTTGAAGAGCTGAAGATTTGAAGAACAGACATTTACTCAAGCCATAGTTCGACTAACAAGTTAAAATGAGTTTTTACATTATGGAAAAGTCAAAGTTAGTCAATAGGTAAAGTGTATGTATACCACTATAGTTACATCACATTTAATTACCGTTGTAATTGTCAGAAAAGATTTTACATGTGTACTCGGATAAGGTCAAAAACTACATGCATTGGATACATAAATGTTTAGTGTGGAAGTTCAAATGGTACCAAACCAAATCTTTATAAATATTCCAAATCCGTTTATAAGATAAACCGTTTTACACTCTACGGATTCAACCCTCCTCTTCAAAGCATTTTCTCAAGAATTTTTTAAGAAATGGCCGCATAGAAATTATCTTCAAAAGTAACAAGACTATTCTACGAAAGGATGGTATTTTCATTAGAAGAGTATAAGAAGCAATGTCAATGAACTTTTCTTGCAAGCCAAATTTGTGAAAAGATTCAGAAATACACGAATTTGAAGACCTACTCGACAACAAACTTGAAAATAATTTTGATTTTGAAGCCATAATTCAATTTTGGGAGAATATGAAGATGGCTCGTTATTTACTCTCAAAAACCATTCATGGAGAAAAAGTCAACATCAACGCTGAGGTTATTTGGAAGTTATTCAATTTTCAGAAAACTAAAAACTATTGGCCCCTTGGAAAGGCTTTTGTTATGTTTAGAGGGGGGTGGGTGAATAAACTTAACACTTAAAGCTCTTGAATTTGATGCATGGAATATATTAAATTATGCATTGTTACTTGTTGTTTAAATAATATAATAAGTATTGGATACTCAGTAGTGCAAGTGGTGTGATTTAGTAGCTAGTTCAGTCAGTTGATGTAATAAACATGGAGATAAAGTAAATTGCAGAATGTAAATGCAGTAAAGTAAAGTAGGCAAGTTTTATGTTGGTTCCAGGTGGTGTAATCCTGTCAGTCCACTCTTCTCCTGTGATGTTGGAGGACATTCACTAGAGATTCTTGAGGTAGTTGTTACGAAAATCCCTAAATTGTTTGTCCTTGACCAATATCTATGGCTTCAGTACTTGAACACGAACACTAAAAGGAGGACAGAGGGTATTTATGGTGCATCGACATAAAAGATTCCTAATGCGGCTAGGTAGGGAGGATTGTTGTCTCTCCTACGTATTCTTTTCTCGCCCCGTGTTTTTTACCTCCTTGAAGGGTTAAAGGATTGCTTCATTTCGCTTTCTTTCTCTTCAAGTGGTATCGAGCCAGGTTCAACCACATCAAACAACGGTTCTTGACAATCCAAAAGTGCTTGCATGGCAAATATGTCTTTCGACAAACTTCTTGCACATTCAAAAGAAGGGTTGAATCAAGAAAGTGATTGAAAGCTCAGATATGACTTTTCACCGACCAACAAGTTGAAACTTCGAAGTCGGGATGATAAGATTAGTTAAAATTGAAGATGAAGACTTAAGATCTTCAGGTCCGCCTTACATGCCAGGGAGCTTAGACACAAGGTGCTGAACAGACATTCAGTCTTGGGCTAGTAGCTAGCAAAGCAATAGTGGAAAAGGATATGGACGAGAAGAAGAAAAGAAGTCGGGGTCCACAGTGTCCTAAGACCGATGTACTTTTGGCTATTGAGCAACTGATGAGGATCCGGTTCTAGTTGCGTAGGGATTGGATGTAACTTGATTGCAGATAACACTTGCTACTTGAAGACACCATTTGAGATGTGGTCAGAGCAAAAAATGAGCAATTAGATGTGAAAACCGCTTTCTACATGGTGAGGTGGATAAGGAGATATACATGACACACGGCTCGAGGGTTTTCAAGTTCTGGCAAAGAAAACCATGTTTGCAAGTTGAAGAAATCGTTGTATGGTTTGAAGCAAGCTCCAAGGCAAAGTGGTATAAAAGGTTTGATGATTTCATGCAAACAGGTTATAACAGAAGTCCATATGATCATTGTGTTTACTACTGATCATTGAAAGATGGATCATATATCTATCTTGTCTCAGATATGTGGATGACATCTTTGATAGCTGCAGACAAGGAAGTCTCGATGTTCAAAATCAAGAACCTTCTCGATCTTTTGAATTTGAAATGAAGGATTTGGGTGTCTGCCAAGAAAATCTTGGGGATGGAGATCTGGAGAGATAGAAGTCAGGAAGAAGTTGTTCTTGTCTCACAGGTTATGTGCGAGAAGATATTGGCCAAGTTTGGGATGTCGCCGTGCCAAAACCAATAGATACTCCTATGGCATCAAATGCTCATTTGTACCCATTTATGCTTCACACCATTTGAAGAGAAGAGTATATGTCAAAAGTTCCTATGCTAGATGCAGGCAATGGCGAGTCGATGTATGCCATGGTATGCACTAGCCTCGATCTCAGCTCAGCAAATCAGTGTTGTCCGCAGGTTTATGGCTCAACCTAGAAAGGAACACTGGAAAGTCTGTTAAAGGATATTCAAGTACTGAGAGAAGTACGGTGATGTTGGTCTCATTTATGGTGGTGATATCTTGTCTGCAGTCACAAGTTCTTGTGATGTCGATTATGCAGTGATGTTGTGAGAAAATCAATGATCGGTTATGTGTTTACATTGGGAAATGCGTTAGTGGTCACCGGAAAGCTACTCTTCAGGCTATAGTAGCCTTATCAACTACTGAAGCAGAATATATGGCTCTTACTGAAGCAGTTAAGGAGGGTGTCTGGTTGAAGGGGCTAGTCAATGATTTGGGGTTGCATCAGATCAGCCGATATATATTGTGATGATCTAAGTGCAATATGTTTAGCCAAGGATCGGAGTTCATCATGAGAGAACCAAGCATATTGATGTCGTATCATTTTCTCGAGAAATGAGAAGAGGTTGTAGTGAAGAAGATTGAACCAATCAAGACTCAATTTGTGTGATGGACGGGAGAAGTGTATTCAATTCTGTGCATCAAGAGGGTGGAGTCCATCGAGGCTTCAAGAGAGGTGACTATTCTTGAGTACTTGAATCTGGCAGGTCCCACATCTGCTAATGCATTTATGTGCTGCCATACACGGTGTCATTAAAAGGAGGACACGTGTAGGGTATTTATGGTGCATCAGACAAAGATTCCTTGCGGCTAGGGTTTAGGGATTTGTGCCTATAAATACAATTGTTGTCTCATTATCTCGTGTGTGTTGAAATCAGTAAAATTCAAAGGCATAATAAAATATGTCTTTTACGTGGTTTTTACCTCCCCATCGAGGAGTTTTCCACGTTAAATCATGTGTTCTTCTTGTTTCGTTTTCTCCTTTGATTGTTTATGTTTGATTGCTTCGCATTTGCTTTCTTGCATCCAAGTTATCTCCATCCGCTTTATAACAATCAAGAAAGTGATTCAGCTTTCAGCAAGCTTCTGATCGGGATGATAAGATTAGCAGCTTAAGATCTTCAAGTGTATGAACTGGATGTAACTTGATTGCAGATAACACTTGAAGAAAAATTGATCAGTAGATTAAAGCTCTGTATGTATCAGCAAGTTTAGAACGCACTTTAATCAATTTCTTGGTCAAAAACATAATTGCATTGTGTAAATTCTTGGTTATTCGATCGGAATCAGGAGTCCTCTATTTATAGGTGTAGATCCTATAATTTGAATTTGAATTTGAATGATAACCGTTACAGGATTATCTGAATATTCCGAAAAATCCCTCTGATGTACCTGACTGACACTCACAGTGTACTTCTGACAGTCCAGTTTATCAACCAATGGAATAATTCCATTTTATATGGCTCTGAAATCCTTACAACGTTCTTTTCATCTTGGCCATTGATTGACTATTTAATTCAAGGCTTGTAAATCATCCTTATCCATTTATTCTTCCAGAAAAACTTGGATCAATTCGAATTATACATTCAACAGACACCTGTTCTGTAAGTCTGCTGATGTACACACATGTTAGCTGACTTTTAGTCTGCAGTGTTTTATAAACACTTCAGCTGACTCCTTATCATCTAACTTTTTATTATTAAGTTAGAGTACGCCATTTTAACCTTAACCCAGTTCCAATCACCACATAACTTTAATGGAACTTAGACCTTCTACACAAGGTATATGTGATTATTTTAGGTCATCACAGACTTCCCTAAATTCTGATCCCATATCCTTGACTTTAATTACTAAGTTTGATCCCTTAGCCTTCATTACTGAGTTTGAACCCTCAGCCTTCAACCACCAGCATGTTCCTAGACTCTACTGTCCTAGATAGGTCTACTGATCAAGTGAACTGACCTATTTACAGTGCTTTTTTATCAAACCTATACAAAGATCAAACTCTACAAAACCCATACATTAAATCTAGATATCTTTTTGCCTTTGCTCTAAAACAGCTATTCTGGCACACATCATTAAAACCAAGATATGTCTAACAATTTCCCCCATTTTTAGTGATGATGCTAATACCCTTCTTACAACAAAGCAATAAAGATAAAAACACAAAAATAGAACAAGTTTCATTGATATATCATTGATGTTCAAATTTGTTCAAAATTATTACAAACTAAGACCAGCAAAAGATAAAGGCATAAATAAGTGTGTTGCTCTAGTTTCTATCTTGTTCTCTTTTCTGAAGGTATTCTCTGATTTCTCTTTGCATATGCACCATCCACTGATATTCAATTCTTGAGAAATCAATCCAAGTATGTACCATCTTCAACCACTTCCAGGATTTAGCTAGAGTTAACTGGACACCGTGCTAGTTAAATCCTCCTCCCATGTAGCATGTCTTGAATTCTTCTAAAAAATCCTTAGCTTTTTGTTTAGCAGATGTCTATTGTCTACCTCTAGATATTCCAGCATGACCTCATCTACTAGTTTGACCTCTTCTAGTCATTTTGAAGGATTTGATCCTTTCTTCCGACAATTTAAGTCTAAGGAAGGAATTTAGAACTTCCTGAAAAGACATATCCTAGTAGGGTCTTCTTCTTGCTCCATATGCAGCCTTAAACTCCTTTAGCAGATCATCGGTAAGTTGTACTCAGCCAGGTGCAGGATTCCTTAATTCATTGCATCAGCCTATCGCGTATTAGTCACTAACGTCGATATTACTAACAAGAATACTAGGTACATCGTAGTATAGTAAATGCAAGTCAAGGTCGATCCCTCGGAGACAATGCAACTTTAACTATAAACAATTATAATCTAATTAAGAAGCGACATAGACGGTCTTTGACCAACAATAAACATGAAAGAAACTTAGTATTTCTCCCCCTCTTCTCTCCGATCTACTAACTTGCATTATTTAATCTTTATATTTGCTTCCCCACATTATTCCCCTAAATTAATCGAGTGAGCTTTTGATTTAATTATAAGGTACAGGTGCAACTCCTAGCCCTATCTACTCCGACCATGGTAGTAAACAATCTATTCGCAAGCTACCCTCCTTAATTGGTCCGTAATAGCCCATACGCATAAAGAACTAGAATTGCCGATATCGAGCATTACCTCATACCGCTAACCCGCCTACACAGCTGTCGACACTGATCAGCACATTCCTATGATCCATCAAGACTATGTCCAAATTAACACTTCACTATTCGTATTTCATGCTAATTTTATGATTACAATAAGCAAATTGACCAGATCTAACCTACTGTTACTGAAACATGTCGATCAATGTAGCTGGAGTGAATCCTCCAGATTATGTTTTCTAAATATTGCCTCCGTAAACCGGTATAGACCAGCCGGTTTACTGAGGGTGGCTTTTATTAATTCTGGATCTACATTGATCAATTACGATTAATCTAAGTGAATCATAGGGTCATTAAACATGCAGATTAACTAAAACACATAAATACAAATAGATTGTTGGTCCCTTGAAAAGGCTTTGGTTAAGTTTAGAGGGGGGTGAATAAACTTAACACTTAAAACTTTGGAGTTAACAATTTGCAACTTCAGTGACTGCGATATTTCAGAGTCTGTTGAGACCTCGTGACTTTCTTGATAGACGATGAGTCTCATCGATCTGCTCGACTTTGTTGAATTTGTGCAGTGGAATTATATCAAAATTAAGCCTTAAAATTTGTTGTTAAATATGATACTAAGTATTAGATACTCAGTAGTGCAAGTGTGTGATTTCAGTTGCTAGATTCAGTAGGCTGATGAGTGAAATAAACTAAGTGTGTAAAGTAAATCTTTGAAAGTAAGTAGGCGATTTTTATAGTGGTTCCAGGTGATGTAATCTCAGACGCCCACTCTTCTCTGTGATGTTGGAGGAAATTCACTAGAGATATTTGATGTAGCTGTTACAAAGATTCCTAAGTTGTTTGTCCTTCACCAATAACTATGGCTTTACAAACTGAAAACTAGGAACAGGTAGGATTGCTACTCCTTAGTCTTCCACTGGTCCTTGAAGGGTAGGATTGCCTCTTCACCAGCTCCACCACAAACAACAGTCTTTCACACCCAACAGATGCTTCACTGTCTTCAGCAGGTTCTTTATAGAATAAAGATTGAATCAAGTAAATGATTCAAATGCAGCAGCTTGATTAGGATGATATAATCAGCAGCTTTCAGTCTTCAAGTTTGTAATCTTGATGTAGCTTGAATACAGAATGCACTTGAAGAAATTCTCTAGATCAGCAGCTTTATGCTCAGCAAGTTCAGCAGGGTGTTTTTCAGCTCAGTGTTATCACTTAAAGTTTATCCCAAATTTCATCATCATGTTTCTGAGTTGAAAGTCTTCTATTTATAGGCAAGAATGCATGTGACTTGTATTTGAAATTCAAATGTAACCATTCCTTGTTTTTGTCCCATCTGATTTGCATTCTGTCACTATTCATAGGATCGACATCATCGTAATTCCTTTTGACAAATGCGGTTTGTCCACCCTTTGACTTGTGTCCATTGGATAAAGTCCTGAATCATCCCAACGTTCTTTTAATCCTAACCACTGATTTGTTTGATCAAATCAGAAGTAGTTGGCTATCCTTATCCAAGTAATCTTCCAAAATAATCTTGAATTAATCGAGGTATACATCAGCAGGTTCATCAGTCTGCTGATCATCATGTTTCTGTGTATAAGACATAATGCAGATGATTTCTTTTATCTAACTTTTATTTGTGAAGTTAGATTACATCCTTTTGATTATAACCAAGTTCCAAACATCATCCAACTTATGGAACTTAGACCTTCTACACAAGGTATATGTAATCAGTTTAGGTCATCACAGACTTGCCTAAATTCTGATTCCATATCCTTGACTTTAAATACTAAGTTTGATCCCTTAGCCTTCATTTATCGAGTTTGAACCTCGGCCCTTCTTCTTCAAGAGTTCAAGACTAGTCCATCGACCTATCTACCCCATCGACCTAGACCATCATTGATATCAATAAGCAGCCCTTTACAGTGCTTGTGTGATCAAACCTACTTATGAATCAAACTCTAATAAGCCTATACATTTGATCTAGACATCTTTTTGCCGTTGCACTATAACAGCTAGTATGTCACTCATCATCAAAACTAAGAGATAAGTCCAACAATTTCCCCCTTTTTGGTGATGATGCCACTACCCTCACGTAATCAGCAAAGCAAAAAGATTAAGACAAAGATAGAACAAGTATTCATCTTTCTTGTAACTAGATACAACAAAGATAAAGTAAAGTGAGTATGCTGATCTATTGTCTCTTTTCTCTTTCTTGTCTAGCCTTCTCAGCTTGCTCTTGATAGGCTTTGATCTGTTCTATCATATCCCTCATCCACTCATTTTCAATCAAAGTAAAATCAATGTAGGGATTAACTTGTTTCCACCAGTTCCATGCTTCAGGCAGGATAAGATTAATATCATTCACCCTGAATCCAAACTTCATGTACAGTTCTTTGAATTCATCAAGTGAGTCTTTTTCTTTTGTGATATGTAAGATCCTATCACCTCTGCCACTTCTTCCACCTTTTCCACCTCTGCCTCCTTTGTAAGTTGCTCTTAATGCTCTGACTCTTGCTTCCCAAAATCTCAATGCCAAGAAAGAGTTTAGACCTTCAAGATATCCCATGTCCTGATAAGGTTTCCTTCTGTTATAGTATTCTTTCTTGTATTGTCTCAGGAGATCATCAATAAGTTGAACTCTGCCAGGTGCAGGTTGCCTTAAAGCATTAATCTCATCCTCCCAACTTTTCTTTACAAAGAGTCTTGCAGCCGCTTTTGCTGCAGCTGATTGGCCATCTTCCCCCTTAGTGGCATCATCAACAAACCGTGATATGAGGCCATGAATACCCTCCTGTGAGATTACCACTATGTTCAATTGATTTTATATAGTTCCAGTTCTTGTATCAATTGAAGTATTCCTTGATTGCAAGGTCTCCTCCAGTCTGTTGATCCTTTCAGTAAGTTTGGGATCAGGCATAGCAGGTTGTTGTGCAGTAGCAGGCTCAGTAGGTTCAGGTGTTGCAGCAAGGTTGTCAAGTTTATGATGGATAGAAATAAGTTGATCTTTCAGAAATTTATCTTTTGCAGTATTTCCAACCTTGATGCCCCTCACATCTAGTATCAGATCATTCATAGCATTTTGAGTAGATGTGAAGTTTGAAGCAACTGTGGCAGTTGATTGTCTGTTTTCATTTACCATCTTCATCAGTTCTTCAAATCTCTCTTCCTGTCTGTCCAGTTGTGTCCTTAACTGTTGCATATCATGCCTTACAGTCCTCAACTCATTTAACACTTCAACTGGCACTTCACTGGTCATCCTTCCACCAATGGCTTCATCAGCAGGCTCCTCAACATTGTATTGTGGCCTCTGATTGCTCACAACCATTGCCCAACTCCTATCCATTCCAGCAGGGTTAGGTCCTTCATATTCCTCCAGGATAGGGTCAATGGCAGGTTCCTCAAAAATAGGTACAAATGCTTGAGGGGGATCAATATCAAGATTTTCTTCTTCAGGCATCAGAACCTCCTCATCACTGAAGTCATAGTCCAAAGATTTGCTCATCCTCACTAACAAAGTCTGTCGACCATCTTTCCTTCAAAGTGGTCTTTTTTTCTCGAAGAGGCTCCACTACAAAGTGGCCTTACTAACAACAGGGGTTTCCTCCAAACCCAAAGCAGGTTCCAACCTTTGTCCAGGTGCTGTTTGAGACTCAGCAGCCTGTACCTCCTGTTCCAACCTTTGTCCAGGTGTTGTTTGTACCCCAGCAACCTGTACCTCCTCTTCAACTCTCTGTGGATTGAATATAGTGTCATTATCCACTCGGAATCCTTCAGCATTACCAATCTTATGCAGGATGATGGCAGTTTTAGTGAGAATGCCCTCAAAGTCAAATCCACTTTGATATTCAATAGATTCGTCTGAGCTGGCACTAGGTTCATTGTGATCAATAACTTTTTCTCCATCCAAATCCTCACTTTGTTCAACTTCAGGTTGTGCAGTAGGCTCTACAACAAGGAATGTAGCAGATTCATCAACCAGCCTACCAGCACTCAAAGCAATTCCCTCATTGATCAATGCTTCCATATCATCCATGGTGAGATCCTGTAGATCCTCATCCATCTCTCCAGTCTGCTGGTACTCAGCAGACTTACCAGTATCAGTGGACTGTTGTGCAGGTTGTTCTATGTTGATTGCAGTCCCACTGCTTTCTCCTGGTCCAGAGGGAAAATCTCCTCTAGAATCTGATGATGAGAATCATCATCTCCATCTCTTGGATCCCTAAACTTGATACCTTCCTCCTTCTGTTGCTCATCAAACAAATCCATCAGTCTTGATTGCAGCAAGGTTGTATCAATCAGATCCAGCAGGTTTTCCACTCCCAGCTTTTCAAAAGCCCATTCTTCAAGATCTGTCATTGGTTCAGCAGCTAGCTTTTGTCTTTTGTAGAAACCAAACTTCCTCTGAAAATAGTCAGCAATTTGCTGAAGTTTGGGATCTACATACTCCTCTGTTTTCTTTCTTTGTTTCACATGCCTTTCAAATGGCATGAAGGATCTCCTGGGAGCAACTCCAGTACCTTGTTGACCTCCAAAGGTTCCAACAAGTAGGTTCATGGTTTCTTCAACAGATGTTTGAAAATCAGAGGTTCTTTGAGATTGTATATTGGTGCCTACTACTTCCATCTGTACCACACTTGGTTCCCCCTGACTTACATGCTCATCAGCAGGGTTAGCAGCAGACTGCTCTTCCCCCTGAGTTCTTGCCACACTTGCAGGGTCTTCAACCAAGTCTTCAATTACCTCTTCAACTACCACACAGAGTTCAGTTCGGTGGTTTCTTTGTGGTTCTTCAATGGATACTACAAAGAGGCTGTGGTCGATGAGATCTGTCAGATATCCTCACAGATTGCTCAACAACAACATGTCCAGCATCAGTAGACTTGACAACCTCTTCAGGTGAGGAGTCAGTAATCTCCACAGGCCTGATAATGGTCAAGGGCTCAGCCTCAACAGCCTCTTCTTCTTCTTCTACTGGTGCTTCCTCTTGGGTTCTTAGAGCTTCCAAGTTTTTCAACTCTTTCCCCTTTCCATGTTTCTTCTTTTGGGCAATCTCCTTCATTCTTTTGGAGAGGGGTTCATCATCATCTTTTCCAGTAGATTTTCTCTTTCTACTATCTTCCTTCTGTTGTTCCCTTAAAATTTCAACAACAGTTCTTCTTAGCGACAACAAAGTAGGTCAAGAACCTCCATCGAACCCTCAGAGACTCAATGATGCATCTTTGTTTGCTTTCTTGTTTTCTTTAAAGGCTTTAATACCTCAGTTATTTTCTTTGTAGCTCCACTCTTTCTTTTCTCAGCAGCTTTCTTGGGTGCAGCAGGTTTAATAGATATCTTTTTAGATTGCTTGACCTGCTCACCTCCAGCATCACCATCATCTCCACCATTATCATCATCAGCAGCTTCTCCAGCAACCTCTTCATCATCATCTAGACCAGGAATAGCAAAATCAATTTCCTTCTTGTATCTAGACTGATTGATCTTTTCAGATGCTACATCAGGGATTTCTAAATGATTCAGCAGGGTCTGAACCATCAAACCTAAGGGCCAGGCCTTGGATTTCCTCATTCCCTCTTTTTCTTCCCTGAAAACCTTCTTCATATAATGAATGAAGTAACCAGCCCAGTCAAACTTCATGCTCCTGCAAATGATTATCATCAACTCTATCTTGGGTCCTGATAGAGTATCCATGCTTCCAATCAATCCAAGTATGTTCTTGGCAATGAGTTTGCTCAGCAGACTGTATTCACTTCCAATTTGTCTACAGTTGATGCCTGGAACAGATTTGGTGGCTGTATTTGTCTTGATCTGATCAACAAATGCCATCTTGTCCAATCCCATTTCTTCAGGATTGACTGAGCCATCCACTACCTTTTCAAATCCAAAAACTTCTCTCAGTAGACTGGGGGACACTTCTATTTCTTGTCCATTTACAGCAGTTTTAAATGCTTCAGTTCCCTCCTTTATTTGAATATTTCTCCAGAAACTGACAACATTTGTGTAAGAAATTGTCTCCAGTCTTATATTCAACACATTCTCCAAACCGGCATACCTCCTTATTCTTCGACCAATGTTAATGGCCAGTTCAGTTCTGTTTGCATCTTCAACAAAACCTCTAACACTTTGGCTTGATTGAATCTGGACATCAACTCTTTCTGCCATTTTAATGAGAACAATGAGATGAAGAAGATTGAATCTCAAATCTGTGTTCACACAGTACACAAATCGAAGTGATAAAGCAGATTTGCAAGTAGAGAATCTGCTGTATGATAGCCTGAATATATAGACAGTGGGTGGTTGAAACTGTCAGTGCATGTACATCCATGTCAACCATGATTAATCTGAATAAATGCTGGCTTGACACGTGTTCCATAACGTATGATAACCGTTAGATCGTGTTAACTGCGGTTATAAAGGATAAAATAAATATCCCGCCAATATGCTTTTTGACTTTAATAACTTTGACTGAGTAACGTTCCATCCAGTAGGGTAATCCTCGCCAGGTGGGCTCGGCGATCTCTGGCGATAAATAGGCTTTCAAAGAACTCTGGGCGACAAAAGTACTATGCTGATCCTTGTTTCCTTCTTGTTTTGTTCAATTGATAATACAAGATGAAGTTTAATACCAATGACTGATCTGTCAAGTGAGCTCACCCAACATGACAAAGACCAATCCCCTTGGCAACCTCATTTGCTCAATTGTCCAATCATAAGTACATGGAATTGTTGATACCAATGACTAATCTGCTAAGTGAGCTCACCCAACATAGCAAAGACTAATCCCTTGGTGAATTCCAAGACATTCCTCGAATATCACCAACTTTTATAATACCAAGCTCGAGTCCTTAATTTGGCAAATCTTTCACTGTCAAGTGGTTTAGTGAAAATATCAGCAAGTTGATTTTCAGTAGGGATGTATAGAACCACAACATCTTTCTTTTCAACATGTTCTCTTATAAAATGATGTCTCACATCAATATGCTTGGTTCTTGAGTGCAAAACAGGGTTTTCTATGATTGCAATTGCACTTGTGTTGTCACACATAATTGGAATTTTCTTTTCATCAATTCCATAATCCCTTAATTGTTGTCTTAGCCATAGTACTTGTGCACAGCAACTTCCTGCAGCAATGTATTCAGCTTCAGCAGTGGAAGTTGATATTGAATTCTGTTTCTTGCTAAACCAGGAAACCAGTCTATTTCCCATTAACTGACAGGTTCCTGAGGTGCTTTTTCTATCAATCTTGCATCCAGCATAATCAAAATCTGAGTAGGATATAACTTTGAAGCTTCCTTCCTTAGAATACCATATCCCTACTCCCAAGGTCTCTTTAATGTACTTGAGAACTCTCTTGACTGCACCTAAGTGACTTTCTTTAGGTTTAGATTGAAATCTTGCACAAACACCTACAACAAAGGATATATCAGGTCTGCTGGCAGTGAGGTACAACAGACTGCCTATCATCCTTCTGTATAAGGTCTGATCAACATATTTGCCTTCTTTATCTTCATCCAATGTGATGTTTGTACTCATTGGAGTTGAATTCTTAGTGCTGTTTTCCATACCAAACTTCTTCAGCAACTCCTTGGTATACTTGGTTTGATGAATGAAGATTCCATCTTTCATCTGTTTAACTTGCAATCCCAAAAAGTAGTTCATTTCTCCCATCATACTCATTTGGAATTTACTCTTCATTAGATTTGCAAACTTTTCACAAAGTAAATCATTTTCAGAACCAAATATTATGTCATCTACATAAATTTGTACCAACAGGGTGTTGTCCCCTTCACTGATTCTGAAAAGTGTCTTGTCAATGGTGCCTTTTGTAAAACCATTGTCCACCAAGAATTGAGATAGAGTCTCATACCATGCTCTTGGTGCTTGTTTCAGTCCATAAAGTGCTTTGTTGAGTCTATACACTTTATCTTCTTGATCTTTAACTTCAAATCCAGGAGGTTGCTGAACATACACTTCCTCCTCTAGAATGCCATTCAAAAATGCACTTTTGACATCCATTCGATATACTTTGAGGTTCTTATATGCAGCATGTGCCAAGAATAATCTGATAGCTTCCAATCTTGCAAAAGGTGCATAAGTTTCATCAAAATCTATTCCTTGACTTGAGAATAGCCTTTTGCAACTAGTCTGGCCTTATTCCTCACAATGGTACCAGATTCATCAAGTTTATTTCTGTCAGATACCCACTTAGTACCAATGATATTTGCATGATTTGGCCTATCAACTAGTGTCCAAACTAGATTTCTTTCAAATTCATTCAATTCCTCTTGCATAGCAATTATCCAATCTGATCTCAAATTGCTTCTTCAACAACTTTAGGTTCCATTTGAGATAGAAAACAAGTAAACATAGCTTCCAGCTTGTCTTCTAGTCCTCACACCTTGCTGTACTTTGCCAATAACTTGTTCAGCAGGGTGATTCCTTAACCATTGTGGATTTTGGTTATTTTGATTGACAGGAACCTCATCTTCAGTAGGGTCTGCGTTGTAGCTTCTTCTACATGGGGGGTCAGCAGATCCTTGAACCGCTTCGATTGTTGCATCAAGAACATTATCGCAGGTGTTCAAGAGAGGCGACGTAAACTTTTAAGTCATTGAATCTTTCCAAAACTTCAACACAATCTGGATCAGTGACTTGTTGATTCTCAGCAGGTTCACAATCTTCATCTTCCATACCAGTAAACTTAGGTTCATCAAACACAACATGAATTGTTTCTTCATGTTTCAGTGACCTTTTGTTCAGCACCCTGAATGCTTTGCTTAATAAAGAGTATCCCAAGAAAATTCCTTCATCTGATTTTAGTTGGAATGTTTTCAAATGTACCTTATGATTTAGAATAAAACATTTGCTTCCAAATGGATGGAAATAGGATATGTTGGGTTTCCTTCCATTCCAAACCTCATAAGGTGTCTTCAGCAGCTTCTTGTTTACTGATGTTCTATTTTGTGTATAGCATGTTGTATTGACTGCTTCAGCCCAATATCTTTCAGGTAGCAATGCTTCACATATCATTGTCCTTCCTGCTTCTTTTAAAGTTCTGTTTCTTCTTCAAAGAACCCCATTTCTTTGAGGTGTACAAGCAGACAAGTTGATGTAGTACACCATTCATTCTGATATTCTCTTATAACTTTGTTGAGAAATTCAGTACCCTGATCTGATCTTATCTTTATCACTGTTAAACTTTTCTCATTTTGTAATCTCTTCAAAAGATTAGGCATGCTTTGAAGTGTTTCACTTTTCTTGTTCATAAATATCACCCAAGTGTACCTTGAATAATCATCCACAACCACTAAAGTGCACTTCTTTCTTGTTACACTTGTTGGAGTTATTGGTTCAAAAAGATCCATATGCATCAGCTCCAACACTCTATTAGTTGATTGTTTGGTTTTTGACTTGAAGCTTGACTTTATCTGTTTACCCTGCTGACATGCATCACATATAGCATCCTTCTTGAATGTAATCTCAGGTAAACCAATCACCAGCTTCTTCTTTACCAACTGATTGATATCTATTGGAATATTACTAAGTTTATATGGTGTAACATATGTTATTTTTATTTATAAGCTCTATGTACAAATATAGCAATATCTTCTCTATTAAATATAGCTAGGTAACCACTCTACAAAGAGTATCTAGGTAGTTATTATAGTGCTTTTTAGTTTAACTAAAAATAGCTACTTTATGCTTTTTACTTTACATTAAATGCACCGCATGCTTATGTCTTGTAATAAGCCTTTATATACCAGCCATATTTTGGTTGAGTTTAATAACAAGAGTTACATTTTTCTCTTATCTTCTTCTTCTTACCTTTTCCTCTCTAGTTCTTCTTCTCAATATCTTTAAAATCTCTATATGGTATCAGAGCCCTGATTTTTTCAGAAAAAAAAACGATCCAGATTCAAAAAAAAAAAAAAAAATCTTTTCTTTTTTCCAGCATTCAATATGACTGATTCTGGAATTCCTACTCCTACTCCTACTCCTTCTTCTATCTCTCTTAGTGTAAATGGAGTTGATTATCCATCTCTCCAAATCACATCAAAGAAACTCTATGGACCTAATTATGTCCAGTGGGCACAATCTGTGCTTGTTTATGTCACTGGAAGAGGTAAGCTTGGTTACCTAACTAGAATCATTAAACCCCCAGCCAATAAAGAATCTCCTGAATATCTTTATCTGGGAGGCAGAAAATGCTATTGTTGTATCTTGGCTCATCAACTCTATGATTGATGATATCGGTCATGTTCATCTCTTCACTACTTCAAAGGCTATACGGGATAAGATAGCTAAAAACTATTCTGACCAAGGTAATTATGCTACTATTTTTGGTCTGAAAACCTCTCTAAAGGAAACCAAACAGGGTGCACTTAATGTCACCCAATACTTCAACACCCTCAACAAGTTATGGGAGGAATGTGATCAACTCACAATAAGACAGTGGAAGTGTACTGAGGATAGTGACATCTATGCAAAGCTTGTTGAAGAAGAAAGGGTCTTTGAATTCTTGTACGGTCTAAATCCCAACTATGATGCTGCAAGGGAAAGAATTCTGGCTCAAACTCCATTTCCTTCAATTCAGGATGCTTTTTCTGCCGTAAGAAAGGAGGAAAGTAGAAGGGGAGTTATGGGTGTAAGCAATGGTATACTCCAGGTGGAAACCACTCAGCACTCAAAGTTGCTGAATCTGATGCAGCAAATGTTGGGTATAACAGAGGCAACAACAAGAAGAATGAGCAGTGGGCCAACCTACTTTGTCACTATTGCAAAAAAAGGGGTCATCTCAAGGAAAAGTGCTGGAATCTCCATGGAAAACCCCCTCATCTTATGAAGAACCGGGCTGAAGGAAGTGGAAGTGATCAAAAAAGGGCATACAATGCTACAGAACAATCCCTGTGGTTCACAAAGGAGCAGATGGAAACTCTGGCTTTAATGTTTGATAAACGTATTCCATCTGTTTCTGGAAAAACTGAAGGGGCAACTGCTCATGGTAGTCAGTCTTGGATTGTTGACTCAGGGGCATCAAGCCACATGACAGGTGAATTCTCCCTTTTCCATTCTTTCACTAATAGTAAGAAGTGATCACTATGTTACTATTGCAGATGGTTCTTCTTCCAAAGTGGTTGGCTTAGGGTCAGTTAGAATCCTACCAAACCTCACCCTAAACTCTGTTCTTTATGTTCCTAAACTTGATTGTAACCTATTCTCTGTCAGCCAGTTCTGCAATGATAGGAAATGTGTTGCTAACTTTTATTCAACTCATTGTGAGTTTCAGGATCTGGGGTCTCACATGAAGATTGGCAGTGCTAGGAAATCTGAGGGTCTGTATCTCATCCATAGCAGCTATCCTAAGAATGCAAGTGGTCTTAATGTTAGCTTGAAATCTAAATGTAATAAGATAATGTTGTTACATTTTAGATTAGGACATCCTAATTTTCCCTACCTAAAAAGGATGTATCCTTCCTTGTTTTCTGATGTTTGTATTGAAAATTTGAAATGTGAAAATTGTATCTTGGGCAAACAAACTAGAACTGTCTTTAAACCTGTCTCTTATAAGGCATCCAAGCCTTTTATGCTTATTCACTCTGATGTCTGGGGACCATCCAGAACATCCAACATTATTCACAAACCCTGGTTTATCACATTCATTGATGATCACACTAGACTCACCTGGGTTTACTTTATGAAACATAAATCAGAAGTTCCTAATATGTTTGAAAATTTCTATAACAAGATTGAAACTCAATTCCAGACCAAAATACAATTCCTCAGATCTGACAATGGAACATAATACCTAAACTCCTGCCTTAATCCCTTTGTCACCAAGAAAGGTATAGTCCACCAAACTTCCTGCACCAACACACCCCAACAAAATGGGGTAGCAGAAAGGAAAAACCGCCATCTTTTGGAAGTTGCTAGAACCCTGCTTTATACCTATAATGTCCCTAACTACTACTGGAATGAGGCTGTTCTGACAGCCACTTTTTTAATCAACCGAATGCCATCCAGAATACTGAAATTCAGTACCCCCATTGATGCTCTAAACTCCATATTCCCTAACTCTAAACTTGTATCCACCTTACCTCTGAAAATCTTTGGATGTACAGCCTTTGTACATAACCATGCCCCCACTAAAACCAAACTGGATCCTAGAGCTATAAAAACTATATTTATTGGTTATTCTGCTACTCAAAAGGGGTACAAATGCTTTGACCCAAACACTCATAAATTTTATGTGTCTAGTGATGTTACCTTCTTTGAAGATCAACCTTTTTACCACACAAAACCTGACAACAATGATGATCAATACTTGTTTCTGTATGACCCTACTACTCTGCCCATGCCTAATCACAGTCCCTCATCTATAACCATATCTGAACCTTCTACAAGAACCATTCATGAGGAAAATACTGATGACCCTGTGATCTCAGCATCTCCTACCTCACATTCTTCTATCCACACTCTTGCTGAGGAGGAGCCTACCAACTCACCTAGTCCTACTCCCATAATCAATACTAGACAAAAGAAAACCAGTCAGTCTCTTCCTCATACCCCTGTTCCTTGTTGGGAGGATTTTGCATCATTAAACAAAAGAAAATTTATAAACCCTAACTACCATGCAAAACTAACTCCTAACCGGCCGAATACCTGGTAATTGATAGTAGAGCGAAGTGAGTAAGGGGTCGATCCACAGGGAATTGGGATGTTGAATCTGATTTCACTAATCCTACCAATTGTTACTCAAAGAACGAATAAACGAAAGAACAAATAAAATAAACAAAAGAACAATCAAGATAAATCTAACCTAAGAAACATAAAAAACAATCTAAACTAAAGACATGGGATCAAACAACCAATATACAAACCTATGTGATCTCAATCCTAGTTAATCTCATGATTCTAATTCGATTTGTGATTTCACCTTTTCACGAGACATAAACCCCTAATTCCTTAGTGAATTTATTCTCAAACTACGGATTCCTAATTCCTTAGTAAATCCAATTTATCAATCTCTACTCTCTCGTAAGTTGAAACTGATTTCCATACAACACTCGGTGTAGATTCAGGTTAACTCTCGTATTTTAGAATCTAACAACCTAGATAATTAATCGATTAACTTGTCATCATTAACGATTAAAAACCCTATCTTTCTATGGTGATCTAACGTTTATGCAACTTCCGTATTATAAACATCTATCGTGAACTAATTCCTCAATTTATTCACGTAGCCATACAAACCACATAGAAAAATACAAAAAGAACCAAGATCATGAATAAAAACTGGAATTAAATAAATCAAGAAGAACTCACATAGTCTCATACATTGAAGGATCCAAGAACAGAAACGAAAAGCATCTAAACTACTCCTAATCTAACCTCGGTTGGGAGGATTTTGCATCATTAAACAAAAGAAAATTTATAAACCCTAACTACCATGCAAAACTAACTCCTAACCGGCCGAATACCGGGTAATTGATAGTAGAGCGAAGTGAGTAAGGGGTCGATCCACAGGGAGGTGGGATGTTGAATCGATTTCACTAATCCTACCAATTGTTACTCAAAGAACGAATAAACGAAAGAACAAATAAAATAAACAAAAGAACAATCAAGATAAATCTAACCTAAGAAACATAAAAAACAATCTAAACTAAAGACATGGGATCAAACAACCAATATACAAACCTATGTGATCTCAATCCTAGTTAATCTTATGATTCTAATTCGATTTGTGATTTCACCTTTTCACGAGACATAAACCCCTAATTCCTTAGTGAATTTATTCTCAAACTACGGATTCTAATTCCTTAGTAAATCCAATTTATCAATCTCTACTATCTCGTAAGTTGAAACCGATTTCCATACAACACTCGGTGTAGATTCAAAGTTAACTCTCGTATTTTAGAATCTAACAACCTAGATAATTAATCGATTAACTTGTCATCATTAACGATTAAAAACCCTATCTTTCTATGGTGATCTAACGTTTATGCAACCACGTATTATAAACATCTATCGTGAACTAATTCCTCAATTTATTCACGTAGCCATACAAACCACATAGAAAAATACAAAAGAACCAAGATCATGAATAAAAGCGGAATTAAATAAATCAAGAAGAACTCACATAGTCTCATACATTGAAGGATCCAAGAACGGAAACGAAAAGCATCTAAACTACTCCTAATCTAACCTCGGTTCACCCGAGCACAAGGCTCGGGTGACCGGCCTTCAAATCTCAAGATGCGGCTGCTCTCTTGTGTTTGATGTGTATGAAATCGGAATGAATTTAGGGTTTGGGGCTCTTTGTGCTTTAAATAGAAAAGCGAGGCGGTTGCTCTGAGAACCTAAGTCGGTTCGGCAAAAACAAATGTGGACACTGTCGAATATGTGGACGCCCGTCCACTTTCTCGAACGGGGGTTGGACGCTCGTTTGGACAGCGTCTGAACTCTCTGTATGTGAATTACGATTCTGGACGCAAGTTCAAATGACCAGACGCCCGTCCATAGTGGACGCTGCATGGACGCTCGTTCACCCCTGGACGCCAGTCCACTGTCGAAATCTTGATATTTCCATCTTTATCTTCATTGATTTCTTTCCTTATCTCTTTTATTCTTCCATATCTTTGATTGATCCTCTCTCATCTCGAAATTAGCTCTTTAGGATTATCTTTTCCATCATCAATGAGTATCTACACAAGGATCAAAATATACCAAAGTATAACATATTTCCAAAATAATATAAAATCATCAAATAAAGACTAAAATTGATACGTTTTCATAGTTAACCATTAAAACCCTCATTTACTCAATTAATTAATTATAAGCTCGATTTCTATGAAAATCATACAGATATGGGAGAAAATTGATATATAAAATATATGTATAAATACTACAAATTAGCCCTTAACAACACCCCCACACTTATCTTTTTGCTCGTCCTCGAGCAAAACAAAACAAAGTCAAGCTCGAGACAAATAAACATCTATACAAATATAAAGTATATTCAATAACTTAGAAGTTCACCAAAGTGAGTGTGTGCATAGCCATAATAAACTTCCACTAAGTTCCACAATTTGAAAGTTATTCAAACCAAAACTAGCCCGGTTTCCTATCTAAGTTAGAAATATTCAAAAATTATAACAAGCACTTTACAAAACATACATATCCCAAAAAGAAATAGTAGAGAATATCTAAAACATTTCTGATGGACTAGAGAGGATAATCCCTACAACATATCCTTGATTTATATGGGTATAAGATTAACGATAACTAAGTCCTTACTTATTCATAATAATATATTTCAATATTTTCACTTTTTCACACTTTTCTAACACACATCGAATAAGCTTTTGCCCTCATAGAGAATAGGACATTTCAAGATAATCCCTACCTTACTCCAATCATAAGGCGATGCTATAAACTGACTGCCGTGAGCTTTTGGTCATCATAGTGGAATAGGACATACGTGGTACACCCTACCTCACCCAAATCATAAACCAGCTTCCGACACACACAATTACAATTATGTTTACTTAGAGATTTAGTGCAAAAAGAGTCTACGGGGAAAAGATTAGACTTATACAAATAAAGCACATGGAGAAAAAGGATCATAGAGATATTCAAATTATGCTCACATAAAGATGGACACATATACATGAAAATATCACAAACTCGTAGGCTAGGTGCAACTACATGAAAATGCAATCTAATGTAAACTACATGAAAAATCCTAAAAATTTTCTGACAGGCTCAGTGTGATCAGGTCGGTCTGAAACCCTACAGCTACTACGGCCCGTGCAGAAACAAAATAAAAACGAGGTAGTATTACGGAAACCGACATTTAACTACGCTCAAGAAAAATAAAAGAAAAATAGAAAAACAATGCAACTAGATGACATGCAACTAAATGATATGCATCTAAATGATATGCAAAAATAAAAGAAAATAAAAGAAAGAAAACTAGCCCACTCATTAGCAACACGACATGTATAAAATAAACGTCTACCAAATAATGACAGGTTACGATAAACGACAGTGCTGTTCATTACATGCAGTGTAGACGCGCCTTAAGACTCGTCAAAAGTGATAGCATTATGGAAACCAACAGTTAGCTATACTAAACAGATATAACTCATAAGATGCAATGGTAGCAACGGAAAACCGACAGTTACTACCCAAATGAGTTATAAAAATAAAAAGAAAGCACATAAGTCTTAAAGCTCACAGGATTCATCATAACAGTATGTAGCATACGAGAACCGACATTAGCTACACTAACAATGATAAGAACAGTTATAGCGTACGAGAACCGACTGTGACTATAACATGCCTAGATGAATCATATATAAGGAATTGATCAATTATCTAACATGGATTCATAGATGGAAAGGTACAAACATATAAGTTCAGGACATCTATGTAAAAATCAAGTAGCCACAGAAGCTCTAATGAAAACAATCCAAATTAAATAAAGCATTGAAAACTAGATCAAGAAAAATTAGAACCTGGAATGCATCTCTTCAGACCGGACGGTCGTCCAATTAGTCAGACGGACGTTCACCTGGAAGTTTTAGCCCCGGACGAACGTTCGCGTTTGACGCGTTCATTCGCCTTGAAAACCGACCGGACGGGTGTTTAGAATTACAGACGCCCGTCTGATTCTTCAAATCAGAGCAGGATTGAAAATTCTGGAACGGACGAACGTCCCATATTCCAAACGCTTCGTTTACTCGCAGCTTAAAGAATCGGGACGGGCGTTCACTAACTTGAACGCTCGTCCATACAACGAATACACAGCAGAGAGCAGGAAAACGCAGACAAACCCTAAAAACTTAAAACGCATATTAACACAGATCATAGCAGCCACTTTCAATTAAAGCACAAAGAGGTTAGATCAGAAAACACATAAACACATACTTCACGTTTAAACAAATCGAGTAAAAAACTTTTGCACATTCTTAACCTTATGGTCATCGAAACATGGCAAAATAAAAACTCTCGATTTGGTAAACGCTACTTTTATTAAAACGAAAAATAAACGTAACAAAATCGAGAAATAACAAGATCAGATTCAACATGACATCTATTCCCCGGCAACGGCGCCACTCTCTTGTGTTTGATGTGTATGAAAATCGGAATGAATTTAGGGTTTGGGGCTGCTGTGCTTTAAATAGAAAACTGAGGCGGTTGCTACAGTAACCTAAGTCGGTTCAAAGCAAAAGCGGCGGGCTAAACGCGAATATGTGGACGCCCGTCCACTTTCTCGAACGGTGGTTGGACGCTCGTTTGGACAGCGTCTGAAATCTCTGTATGTGAATTACGATTCTGGACGCAAGTTCAAATGACCAGACGCCCGTCCATAGTGGACGCTGCATGGACGCTCGTTCACCCCGACGCCTTGATCCTTTTGTCGAAATCTTGATATTTCCATCTTTATCTTCATTGATTTCTTTCCTTATCTCTTTTATTCTTCCATATCTTTGATTGATCCTCTCTCATCTCGAAATTAGCTCTTTAGGATCATCTTTTCCATCATCAATGAGTATCTACACAAGGATCAAAACATACCAAAGTATAACATATTTCCAAAATAATATAAAATCATCAAATAAAGACTAAAATTGATACGTTTTCATATTTAACCATTAAAAACCTCATTTACTCAATTAATCAATTATAAGCTCGATTTCTATGAAAATCATACAGATATGGGAGAAAATTGATATATAAAATATATGTATAAATACTACAAATTAGCCCTTAACATTCCTCCTATTGAATCTGAACCTATCTATGAGCAACCTGACCTTAATCTTGAACCTACTTCAGATTTACCCATTGCCTTGAGGAAAAGTACTAGAGAATGTACTAAACATCCTATTAATAGGTATATGTCATATGGTAAAGTGTCTAGCAAACAGAGGACCTTTTTAGCCAACTTAGATGCTTCTCAAACTCCAAACACCATCTGTCAGGCCCTAAACCACGCACAATGGAAGAAGGCTGTCTTGGAAGAATTGGATGCTTTGGAGAAGAATCACACTTGGGATGACATACCTACACCCAAAGGGGTCAAACCTGTAGGGTGTAGGTGGCTGTTTACCATCAAACACAACCCAGATGGAACTGTAAACAGGTACAAAGCCAGACTTGTGGCTAAGGGATTTACTCAATCTTTGGGGATTGACTATAATAAGACATTTGCCCCCGTAGCAAAGCTCAACTCAGTCAGAATTATCATATCTATTGCAGCAACAAGGAATTGGCCTCTCCATCAGCTTGACATAAAGAATGCCTTTCTGAATGGGGAACTTCAAGAGGAGGTGTACATGCAGTACCCTCCTGGCTTTTTACCAACACCCAACCATATCCTAAAACTGAATAAATCCATTTATGGACTAAAACAGTCTCCTAGGGGCATGGTTTAGCAGGTTCACTCAAGCTATGAAACTTGCTAAGTATATACAGGGACATGGAGATCACACTATGTTCTATCAACATTCAGAAACAGGGGACCTCACCATCTTGATAGTGTATGTGGATGATATTGTTATCACTGGAAGTTCAGACTCAGAAATTGCTAAACTCAAATCTTTCTTACATCAACAATTTGATGTAAAAGACCTTGGCCCTCTCAAATACTTCTTAGGCATAGAAGTTGCTAGATCTTCAAGTGGCATCCTGCTCACTCAAAGGAAGTATACCCTGGATTTACTCTCTGACTATGGATTACTGGGATGTAAACCTGCTGATACCCCAGTTGATTGTGCTGTCAAGCTTGGAAAAGATGATGATGGTGGAGACTATGACCTTGAACAATATCAGAGGCTTATAGGAAGACTAATCTACCTCTCTCACACAAGCCAGACATATCATTTGCTGTGAGTCGACTTAGTCAGTTCATGCACTCACCTAAGGTAATCCACTATAATGCTGCATTAAGACTCCTAAGGTTTCTGAAAGGATGTCCAGGGAAGGGTATCCTGTTTAAAGCTCAAGGAAACACAAAAATTGAAGGCTATGTTGATCCGATCAGGCGGGGATAAAGTGGAAGGAAAATCAACTTCGTGGTGGTGCATCTTTATATTTGGAAACCTGGTTTCTTGAGAAGCAAGAAACAAACGATTTGGTGGCGGAAATACAGCAGGTTGAATTGAAGAGTTTGTGGCCGTGGGCATCTGTGAGCTTCTGTGGATCCAGAAAATCATGGCAGAACTAAGAATTCATGTATCCAAACCTATGTGTCTATATAGTGATAGTAAGGCTGCTATTGATATATCAAATAATCCTGTTCAACATGATAGGACTAAACACATTGAAGTTGATAGACACATCATTAAAGAAAATGTCACTAATGGAAGCATTAATCTATCTCATGTCAAGTCCAAGCTTCAGGTAGCTGATATCTTCACCAAAGGGCTTCCTAAAACTGATTTCCAAAAATGTGTGGACAGATTGGGACTGCTGGACATCTACCTATCAGCTTGAGGAGGAGTATTGGAATATTACTAAGTTTATATGGTGTAACATATGTTATTTTTATTTATAAGCTCTATGTACAAATATAGCAATATCTTCTCTATTAAATATAGCTAGGTAACCACTCTACAAAGAGTATCTAGGTAGTTATTATAGTGCTTTTTAGTTTATCTAGAAATAGCTACTTTATGCTTTTTACTTTACATTAAATGCACCGCATGCTTATGTCTTGTAATAAGCCTTTATATACCAGCCATATTTTGGTTGAGTTTAATAATAAGAGTTACATTTTTCTCTTATCTTCTTCTTCTTACCTTTTCCTCTCTAGTTCTTATTCTCAATATCTTTAAAATCTCTATAATATCATCAAAATTTAGATGATTCAACTTCTTGTGCCATAACCAATTGAGTTCAGATTTGGTATGCACAATCAGGCAGGTTTCTGGAACTGCAGTAGACCAATCCACAACATACATGTTTTGTTGTCTTCTACCAGCAAGTACAACTTGATCACCTCTTTCACTAGTGACAATACGGTTGTTTTTGTCAAAAGTGACCTTGTATCCTTGTCTCGCAAGTTTTGTCCATCCTTCCACATATGCAAAGTTGTATTCCATTTCCTCAGTGTCCTTCCACATCCATATGCAACATTTTTGATTGTAAGTCCATTCCTCACAAGTGTGCCATATGTCTGGAACATCCACTGTCAAAGTATTAGACACCCTACAAAACAAAGTTAATGCATTTTAGGTACCCAAACCTGTTTGGGTCCATAGTGGTCAGTGGCAAGCATGACCCTTGGTATGTTTCCATAAGGTCTTCTCCTGAATGTGTCATACATTGGTTCATACTTTGGTTCATATATGTATTCCACACATCCATAAGATCTAACAGTAGGTTGTGTAGGAATCACATATGTTTTCTGGCCTTTTGGTTTATAATGCTGTTTGAAGTGATTCTTGGTGTTAGAAGCATTAGCATAACCATTAGTTTGCTGTCTGTTAGGAATAGCCCGGTAGTATGGAGTCTGCTGAGGTCTTGTGTAAGTCCTCTGCTGATCCCATTGCCTAGATTTTACCCTAGCAGCATGGTTATACTTACTGTTTCTAGCATTAGATGCAGGAATATTCCAATCATCATCGATGAGGGAACGACCTACCTTTCCCCCTGAGATAAGTATCCCTTGAATGATTAACATTTTTGGGTTTAGGATTCTTATCCTTGGAATATTTCTGTTTCTTACCCTTCTGTGGTCCAGCAGACTTGGTAGCAGTGCTATCGGTGAGCTTTGAAGGCACATCAGCCCTATTTTTTGATTTATTCTTTTATTAGAGTCGTTGACTTCTTTGACTTTCGATTTTGCTTCCTTGAAGCATTCTCGGTAGGTTTTTCGCCAAGAACCTCCTTGGGAGTTGGATCTAGTGCGGTACAAACTTAGGACCAGTGCGGTGCTAGGTTCAAATGACTTCTTCTGGATCCACTCTTGTTGGATTGTTGAGTTCCAAATCCAAGCCCAGTTCTATCTCCATAAGGCTTTCTTGATTTGTATGCAGTAGTGGAACAAGATGGTTCAAAGTGATTCGAGAGGTCTTTGGATGTTCAAAGCAGACTTATGTTGATTACATCCAACATCTTTTCCTTGCCTTTGAGAACCCTTAATTCAGCTTTCAATCTTCCAACTTCCAATTCAAGAGCTTTTTTTTCAGCCTTCACAATCTCATAACTAGATTGTATTATCCTCAGTTGATTAAGGATGGCATCCAAAGTTTCATTGTTGTCAGAATTTCTGGGATTTCAACCACAAGTTGACTCACAATCACTTCCAGCAGGAGTATTGATAGATGCAGTGTTGTATACCTCCTCAGTTTCATCCATATTGGCCATCAAAGCATAATCTTCCATATCAACAACCAGTGTTGTATCATCTGATTCATTTCCTTTTTCAGATTCCACATCATACCCTGATTCATCTTCAACAACCATAGCCTTCTTGCCATGTCTTCTTTGTTGGCTCTTGGTCCTCGATGAGTCGGACAATCAGTCTAAAATGTCCAGCTTCTTGTAGTTGAAGCAAAGATAATCGAGTTCCTTGCCTTGTTTTAACTCGGGGCCAGTCATGTTTGAAGTGTCCTGGTTTCTTGCAATGAAAGCACATATAGTCATTATCTTTCTTTGATTCTTCTTTCCTTCTTTTAAGTAGCCTCTTTGTGAAATTTCTTGAAGGGCCTTTCCGGTCTTCATCATTCGATTTTCTTGCTCAAGTAGGGCAATCTGCTCTTGCATCTCATCCAACAGATCATCCTGTCCTCCCGATGTTTCTTCTTGATGTGAAGCAGCCAATGCAGTGGTCTTTGGCTCTTCTTTTTCAGTCTCAAGTACAAGCTTTTTGCTAAATTCATAAGCCTTTAGATCTGAAAACAATTTGAAGGTGTCTTCTTCATGCAACTTTCTCATTTCTTAAATTGCAGTCACCTTCATTTTCCAAACATCTTTTTTGCGAGTAGAGCTTCCAAGATTTTGGTGTTTATTTCCTCTTTTGAATAACTTACACTCAAACAGGTAAGTTCATCCAGATTGCATTGAATCTAGACTCCATTTGCTCAATGGTTTCATTTGGCAACATTTTGAAACTTTGGAACCTCTTTCAGCCACTGCGATTTTGTTCTTCTTTATTGCATCAATGCCTTCACAGATCAAGTGAATCTTGTCCCAAAGTTCCTTTGCAGTCTTACAATCTTTAACCTTCAAGTACATATTGCTATCCAAGGTTCTGTAAATGATGTCTATAGCAATATTGTTGAGATTTGCTCTTTTTCTGTCTTCTGCATTCCATTCTCTTTTTGGTTTAGGAATGTACTCAGTTGTATCACCCACTGTTATTGCCTTTGTAATCTCCAGTGGTCCATCAGTTAGTACATCCATCATCTCATCGTGAGTTGCAGCAAGGTAAGCCTGCATTCGACGTTTATACTCATCAAATCTGTCTAGAGAACACATCGACATAGTTCTAGCATACTGTGTGTTATCCATGATGCAAGTCTTTGAAAATCAGTAACTTGAAAGAAAGTTTCAAAGAATTTTCACAAGCACAATAAGTAGGATTTCTTCAGAACAGAAGCACTGCTCCGATACCAATTGTTGGTCCCTTGAAAAGTTTAGAGGGGGGGTGAATAAACTTAACACTTAAAACTTTGGATTTAACAAATTCTGCAACTTCAAAGACTCTTTGATATTTCAGAGTCTGCTTTGAGACCTCGATAACTTTCTTTGATAGACAGTGAGTCATTGATTATTCGATTCTTTGAATTTGTGCAGCGGAATTATATCAAAATTAAGCCTTAAAATTTGTTGTTAAATATGATACTAAGTATTAGATACTCAGTAGTGCAAGTGTGTGATTTGGTTGCTAGATTCATGAGGGTGATGAGTGAAATAAACTAAGTGCAGAAAGTAAATCTTTGAAAGTAAGTAGGCGATTTTTATAGTGGTTCCAGGTGATGTAATCCTCAGACGCCCACTCTTCTCTGTGATGTTGGAGGAAATTCACTAGAGATCTTTGATGTATTTGTTACAAAGATTCCTAAGTTGTTTGTCCTTCACCAATAACTATGGCTTCACAAACTGGCCAGGAGCAGGTAGGATTGCTGCTCCTTAGTCTTCCACTTTGGTCCTTGAAGGGTAGGATTGCCTCTTCACCCGACTCCACCACAAACAATGATCTTTCACACCCAACAGATGCTTCTTTGTCTTCAAGAGAGTTCTTTATAGAATAGAGATTGAATCAAGTAAATGATTCAAATGCAGAAGCTTGATTAGGATGATATAATCAGCAGCTTGCAGTCTTCAAGTGTGTAATCTTGATGTAGCTTGAATACAGAATGCACTTGAAGAAATTCTCTAGATCAGATTTATGCTCGGCAAGTTCAAAGAGGTGTTTTTATTTCAGTGTTATCACTTAAAGTTTATCCCAAATTTCATCTTCATGTTTCTGAGTTGAAAGTCTTCTATTTATAGGCAAGAATGCATGTGACTTGTATTTGAAATTCAAATGTAACCGTTCCTTGTTTTTGTCCCATTTGATTTGCATTCGTCACTATTCATAGGGTCGACGACATCGAATTCCTTTTGACAAAGGCGATGATCTGTCACCCTTTGACTTGTGTCCATTGGATAAAGTCTGAATCATCCAACGTTCTTTTAATCCTAACCACTGATTTGTTGATCAAATCAGAAGTAGTTGGCTGTCCTTATCCAAGTAATCTTCCAAAATAATCTTGAATTAATCGAGGTATACATCAGCAGGTTCATCAGTCTGCTGAAGTACCAATCAGTCTGCTGATCATCATGTTTCTGTGTATAAGACATAATGCAGCTGACCTAGACCAGTCAGCAGGTTTATCTAACTTTTATTTGTGAAGTTAGATTACATCCTTTTGATTATAACCAAGTTCCAAACATCATCCAACTTATGGAACTTAGACCTTCTACACAAGGTATATGTAATCAGTTTAGGTCATCACAGACTTGCCTAAATTCTGATTCCATATCCTTGACTTTAAATACTAAGTTTGAACCCTCAGCCTTCAGTCTTCAGCAAGTTCAAGACTAGTCTACTGACCTATCTACCCTACTGACCTAGACCAGTCTGCTGATATCAATCAGCAGCCCTTTACAATGCTTGTTTGATCAAACCTACTTATGAATCAAACTCTAATAAGCCTATACATTTGATCTAGACATCTTTTTGCCTTTGCACTATAACAGCTAGTATGACACTCATCATCAAAACTAAGAGATAAGTCCAACATAGATCTACCATATTGAAGACAAAAAGGAACGTTCAAAGCTTCATACCATAAAAATGGAGATCTAGCTTTATTTACTCAAGCTAGAGATGGTAGAGAAAGGGAGAAAACCATAAATAACTCCTCAAAAGCTTGGAATAACTTTATTTCATCAAATTATATAATGTATATTAGATAATATGCAAAACTTATGTAATAATCAGTTGATGCGGCCGTATATAGATACAACGACCGACTTATGACTCTCAGAAACCCTAACTGACCTAGTAAATGGGGCGCAGATCGATATCTTGTTCCTCAAGGCCCTCGGTTTACCGGACCTAGCCCTCGGTAAACCAGGCTGACTATTCCTCTTTTTCTTCAGTAGATTTCTTCTTGGACCTCTTTTACTCAGTCCAACACACTTCTTTTCGTCCAGATCCACTCTCCCATGCTCCAGATTCGGAACATCCTATTAAACACATAAATGAGACAAAACAATACGAAATCTTCGGGAAAATAATACAGATGCAGAATTACGATCCTAGAAACATACACATAGCATTTAACACATATTCCATATAATAACGAGCCTATCTATCCTCTTTTGAGTAGAATTTAGGGTGAATAAGGGTATAATTAATGGTACCATTTAGGGTGTTATCAGTGTCATATCTCTTCTCGTTGTATATCCTTGCAGCCTCTCTTGCTTCTACTATCTGACCTTCTTCCCCCTTATTGACATCATCAATAAAACGGTTCAGTAGGCCAAGTACACTCTCCTGTGTGTTTTCCAAATTACTCAGTTGTCCCTCCACGATTTCAGTTCTTGTGTCAACTGTAGTAATTCATCCTTTCACAGTCTGTTCCAGCAGGTTTATCCTCTCAGTAAGTTTAAGATCGAGTACATCAGGGTTAAGTGTCTCAGCAGGGTGTGATCTCTCAGCCAACTTATCAACCTTTCTGTGCAAGGATGCAATTTGTTAAACCATGTTCTTATCTCTCTTTCCAGCATCTAGCTAAACATAAGCAACTTCTCTGAGTAGATCATTAATTGAAAATTGTAAATGAGTAACATTTGATGCTACTGTCTCTGTTGTTCTTCCTCTATTTTTTATTAAGTTGACCAAGTCTTCAAATCTTTAGTCACTTCTTGTCAACTGAGTTCTTAGCTATGTAATGTCATTTCTTATAGCCCTTTACTCATCCAAAATGTATGATAGTACTGCAGCAGCCATAAAACCAGACATTTGTCCCACAAAATCTCTAGCAGGCTCTTCAACATTATCATCAACCTTTGGTTGTCTCACAACTATTGCTCTTGTACTATCCCATACATGGAGTTCAGACCTTCTTCAACAACATTCAAAACTGGTACTTCCTCAATTTTAGGGTCTTGTGCTTATTGAGGCTCTTCTACTTCCACTTCAAGCAATTGAAACTCTTCATCACTAAAATCATAGTCAACAAGCTTTTCTTCATCATGTTCTTCAGTAGCTTGTTGTCTATCTTTGCCATCAGTTGCAATTTCTTCAGTAGCCTCCAACTCAGACACATGGGATTCCTCCAATCCCATCAATAAGTCAAACTTTTGTCCCAAGACTGTATGATCCTCAGTACTTAGGACCTCCAGTTCCAACCTATGTTCTATTGATGTCTGTACCTCAACAGACTGAACCTCCATCTGCACTGTAGTATCAACACAAATCAGCCACATTTTCTTCTAGAACACCATCAATCTCAGCAATCTCTCTAATAACTTCAGCAGCTTGTGCTAAGGTTTCTTCAGTATCCACACCGTCCTGATATTGAATTGATCCTTCAGATATGACTTCAGTGGCCTTCACCATAGCATCTTCAAGGAGTGTTGCTGCTGTAAGTTGTTCCTCCAAATCTTGAGTGAATGCAGCAAACAATTCATGATTCAATTTATCAGTCTGCTGGACTTCAGCAGACTTGCCACCATTAGTAGATTGTTCTGTTGTTTTCTCAATAGACACATGTCCACCTTCTTCAGTAGATCTTTCCAATGCAACACCACTGGACTCTCCAGGATGCATAGGCTGATCATCATCAAAATTTGAAGATGATGATGAATCATCACTATCTGATGTAAATTTGGGATCTCTGAACATGATATTTTCTTTCTTTTTCCCATCTTTATGATTTCCAGCAGCCTCATCTGTAGTTCTGATGTATCAATTAACCATAGAAGATTATCCACTCCAAGATTGTCAAAAGCCCATTCTTCAAAACCTGTCATGGGTTCTGCTGCTGGTTTTTGTCTTTTGTAAAATCCAAATTTCCATGCAAAATAGTTTTGAATCTTCCTGAAGTTTGGATCCACTTTTTCCTTCTTTGACTTCTTCTCCTTCCTTTCATATGACATTAAGGGCTTCCTAGGAGCAGGTTGCTCAACTTGTTGATTTCCAAAAGTCTCAGCAAGATGACTAGACGTATCTTCAGTAGATACAAATAGATCAGTAGACTCTCCAGTTGGCAAATTTGTGCCTACTACCTCTATTTGTTCAACACTAGCTTCCCCCTGAATTACATGGTCTTCAGTAGGGTCTCCAACAGTCTGTCCTTCCCCCTGTGTTGTTGCAGCCTCAGTAGGGTCTTGCACAACCTCAGGAACCTTTTCTGCAGGTCCAGTTTCAGCAAATTTCACTAATTCTTCAACTTATTGTTCAGCAACAACTTTAGTAGCTTGTACAGTAGGCTCAACGACTTCTATTGGTACTTCAACATCTTCTTCTTCTTCCCTTTGGTTTTCCAGAACCCTCAGTTCTTTCCCTTTTCCATGTCCTTTCTTTTTCACAACTTGCTTTCTTCTCTTAGCAGGTTGTTCTTGAACCTCAAAAAGTTCTTCTTTCAACTGATCTTTACTAGAAGCCTTCCTTTTCCTTGATTCTTCTCTAATCCGTTCCTTTAGAATATCTGCAACAGTCTTTTTCTTAACAGGTTCAACAAGTTCAATGGGTTCAGTAGATTCAACATTAATTTGAACCTCAGTAGACTTAGCAGTGTCTACTGATTCCTTGTCCTCTTAGGCTTTAACAAGGGTAGTTTGTGAATGATTTAATCTGAGTTTGAGAATGTTCTTCTCAAGTTACCTACCTATCCTATGTATGAATCAGGAATCAAGTCTACCATAGTTCTAAGGAGCATCTATATATAGAGAACACGTGTGCCATAGGTTATGGTTGTGTTGTGTCCTTCAAGGACTCTTACTTGTAACCGTTGTGGATTGGTTTACGCCTCTATCAAGTGATTTCAGGGATTCTTTAACAATATCCATTGATTTGAATTAGAGTCATAATGAGGGAGGATTCTTCCCTTATTTATCTGATATTATAAAACACATGGGATACACCCAAAACGAGCTCTATCTGAACTATGGAGGGCTTCTAAGGATGATATGGTCCGAGCTGTGCTCTCTTGTCTTTCCTATGCCCTGACCGACCTGTGGTGAACTTGGAAACTTTTTAGGCAGACTAGACGATCTCCATCCTGGGGGTGAAAGGCTCACCATTGAGTATTAGCCTGGGCTCCTAGCCCTTAATTGTTCCTCTTCTCTCTCCTCATTTATTACCTAGTCATTTGTGAGGTGACAGATGGCCGAGGCTGACCTGACCTCCATCACTGAGGAATCTTTCCATGTTTATCTTATGATTTATGCATGTGATCAATGTCGGAAATGGAAGGCTCTAGTTGTCCTGCGTCGAGCTCCTCCAGACCGTCTCGGCTCATATTGCATGGACCCGAGCCCTTCAACAACCTAGCCAACCTGTGGTGGTGCAGTTCGGGAGAACATGTAAGACCTCCCACCTTGGGTTCAAGTCTGCCCTTAGGTACAAATTAGGGCTCTTGGCCGTCAATGTTGCATTTTCTCTGTCATAATTTATTGTTTGATCAATTAGGAGATAACATGTGGTGAGGGTCAGTTCGACCTCGTCATTAGTCTATGGACCGTTATATGTGTTTTTAATAGGATTGGTGAGTCTATTTTCTATGTTGCATCATCTCTGTCGGATGGACCTCGACTTGCCCTTGCTATATTGCGATTGACGTAGTACTCTTGCTAGTATTTTGTGAGTAGTAGTGACTTACACGCGGATCATGCTATTCAACACACAATGATTTCCCAACCTTATCACACCCCAATCCTACAACAAATAGAATATAACACAGTATAACAACACCAAAAACCACTTAAAACAGCCCCTTACCTTTGATTTGGAAAGAAAGTGATTCAACAAAGGTTCGTTTGATTTCTCGTCTTCTACGCACAATCTACTAACCAAAATCATGATTGTACGATCATTAAAACTTTCTACACCATTAAAACTCGGAATTCAACAAGAAACGATTGAGATTCCGAAAGCCCTAAAAGATGAATACTTGCAAATTAAGGGATTGTTGCTATCAAAACATTGCCGGAGACAAGACGATTAATTTCTTCTACCATGGTTTGTTGAAACAAGTAATGAATTAGCACTTAGGATGAAGATTCCTTTTTCCCCCTTTTCTTTTTCTCCCAAACACAAAGTTTGTATTCCTCTGTTTTTTTTCTAAAACTAGCGGTGTGTGAGAAATGAGAGGTGGGGGTTTATTTTACTTTCTTTAATTCCGTAATTAATTCCCTTTTAATTAATTAATTAATGAGGATCAATAGTATTGATACACAAAGTCCGAAAATGAGCCCGCGAATCTGGATCAGGCCCATATGTCGGACCAACAATGGATAGGGTCCTCGTCTGCGCCAGGATAACTCTTCATAAGCTAGACAAAGGAAAATATAATCTAGCCCACCTCAAGCATCTATGATTCTCATCATTGGCAAGGAAACGGGTGTTGATCAACAAACATCCAGCTCGATACGAAGCACTTGGGACCGACCTTCTCGCCCTTCTAGCTTGCCATCCATCATCTTGGACAAAGCCTGATTTACTAGGCACCAAAGTTATTGAACGATGGTGAAAGGTGGAGAGCCTGCAGGGGCCACAACATAAGCCCGCTCAGCACAAGCTCGTCAATAAAAGCTTGCCCACGGCATTGTATTTTACTTATGATTTGTAACCACCACCTAACCGCAAACTCTTGGCCCTATAAATAGCAGCATCTCTACTCTGACAAAGGGACATTCCTACACTACAGAACTATATTACTTTTGCTTTATCCTCATAGGCTAATGTTATGTAGGAGGTCTTTCAAAATACAACCACAATCCTAATAAAAGCAACACATTTTCATGATTGTTCTTGTGTGTGATGTGTCCTTAATTTTTTACATATTGATCTTCATATTGTTCATATGCAAATTGTCACTAAAACTAGAAAAATAACATATAATTAGCCAAATATCCACTGTTTAATCCATTTGTGATAACTCCGACGTTATCATTTTGCTCCATTTCCGGAATATCACATTTACAACATTCTTTCCAGTCATATTTTCAGTTATTTTCGGATTTCAACGGCCTTAAGCGCCCGTTTTTTTTGTTTTTCGGCCGGTATTCATCAAGATCTTCATCGGAATCTTCATCCAATTCATCCGGATTTCCAGATCTGCATCTGGCCCAACAGTTCACTGTCTGGATCAGCAAAATCATCACCAGGTTTACCAGATTTTGATTTCATGACTGTCGAATTCTTAGGAGATCTTCATTTGACATCACCATGGGTCAAACCAGATCTGTATGGCTTGCACTACTTTACAGTCTACCCCTGACAACTAGGAGGACCGCTCAGAATCATGTCCAGGTCACTTATGGGGAAACTTTTGGTCGCACCCAAGCACAGCAACCCCAGGACGAGCACAACCCCGTGTCACCCTCGCGGCATGAAACCCCGCTCATCCTGATATTAGATTATTTCTCGAAGTGAGGTAGAGTTCAAATGAGTACTTAGCTGCATCCACTCATCCAGATAAAGGCAATTACGTTGCTGGAACATCTTATCCAGCTCGCTCACATAGCCAACCTCATGCTGAGGAAACACATGATGAGCTCTACGCTAAGGTATTGCTTGAACACAAGAAATATATTGAATGAATCAGCCAGATTAACCAGGAATTGTTAGCACTTGGGGAGCATCCATTCCCGATAAGCGAATTTGTTCCGCCAAACAGGACGCCGGCCACTGGCAAACATGCACTCCATCCAGCCCCATCATAAGACACTTGTAATATTTCGAATAATGATTCTAAAAGGAAAAAATAAAAAATGGGGAATTAAAGGAAAGATATTTCTTTTCAATAAATCTTTGCGAGTTACATTCTTTATGGACAAGTAAACTTTCAATTGTAAGTTGGAGTTTGACAAAAAAACATAATTCACTAGAAAAGATCGAACTTTCTGAAACTGAGAGTAAAAAAAGAGAAAAAGTAGAATTCTTCCAAATACTCACAAGTTCTTCATTGATTGCAGATACGAATAGGGAATCGTGATCCTTGGAAGAAACACAACGTTTATATCAAAAGATTGGAGTTTTAAAGAACATATGTTTTAGCCCTAGTTAGGGAATCTCTAATTTTGATCGAGTTTTGTGGTTCTGTTCGGCTTAATTCGTAGTTCAAATGGTTTAGAATTTGTTGATCACAAGTAATTGTAGTCAAATTGTTGATCAAAATAGGTTTTTGGTTGAAGCTTTAAGAAGTGCTGCAGTTTTCTTGGAAATTTAGGCCTTGGATTGCTTTGAAACATGTAAGAGGGTTTTCATATTGAGAAATTCATATTTTATAAAGTTTGGGTTGTGTTTTGGGGTTGTTTTGATGTTGGAATTCATGTCTAAAACTTGTTGTTGTTGTTGAAGTATGGTGTGTTATATTAAATTCAGGACTTGTTTTAATGTCGATCCTCTTTGTCAAATTGTCATCAAATGTGATTAGGTTTGGTAGTTACACTCTGAAAGTTCGTGAAGAATTTCGCAAGGATAGCTACTCCACTCACGGACTTACGAGAAGAAGAACACCAAGTTTGATTGGACACCGAGTGTGAGTTAGCATTTGAGTTGTTAAAGGGCAGTTAACTCGGACTGATATTGGCGTACCGAGGTGTTCGATGATTATGATGTCTACACCGGCGCTTGAAGGTGGTCTAGGTTGTGTGTTGATGCAGAGGAGGAAAGGTCATTGCCTGTGCATCTAGGCAATTGAAAGTACATGAGAAGAACTATCCCACACATGACTTAGAGTTGGCGGCGAGTGGTTTCGCATTGAAAATTTGGAGGCACTATCTGTATGGAGTCAAGGCTAGAATCTTCACCGACCACAAGAGTTTAAAGTATTTCTTCACCAGGAGAGTTTGAATATGAGGCAGCGGAGATGGCTAGAGTTAAGTGAAGGATTATGACCTAGACATTCGGTACCATCCGGGAAGCAAAAAATATGGTTTAGCTGCGGTTCGAGTTTTAGCCTGGAAAGGGCATTTGAAAAGTCGGAATATTATATTTATCATTCTTTGGACGCCAAAGGTAACTGTAAAGCATGCACAAAGAGCATAGAGTTTTACGAGCGCCGAGATGGCTTTGAAGCGTTTTGCTTGTAATCCGCGAATTTGAAAGTGGAACTGAATCCAGGAAGAATGATGTTGCTATTTTAGCACACGCCGAAGAGGCTTAGCACACGCCAAAACTGAAGCAAAAATATATTATGATTCTATTTGGGTTTCAGCACGCGCTAAAGGTGCTATGCGCGCGCCAAGACCCAATTTGGTTGTTTTATGTATTTTAATCTCCGGTTTGAGTTTTGAATGTTATGTCTTGATCTAATAATCTTGTATAAACTTTAATAAACCATGATTAAGCTTCTGATACGTTTAGTTCCGGCATCAGATAGATTTTTACTAAGAGTTGATTTTCGGGATCGTCAAAATATCATGATTGGCCATGTGCTTTGATGGATTAGTATCCACCAATGTCTGTGTATATCATAGGATTGTCGTGTCTAGTAGTCTAAGTTATGGAGTAGAAGTGTAAGAGAGCCTTTGCCTTGAAAACGCTCAGGTGGCTAGTTAACGATTAATAACGTAAATACTTGTGTAGTTAAAAGTCTAAACACCATGGTTCTTGGTAAGGCACCAGGCAATATCATGATGTGTGGTGTGGTCAATATAAAGTTAATAACTCTGTAGGTTACAAACACCCTAAGTATGGAGGGACTTCGCCGAACACATCCACTTTCAAAACTAGCCCGTGGCTACTAGTGTAGAATCACTGTTAAATTGGAATCAGATTCTTCGTGGCGAGTAGAACCATGTGTAGTGCTCTTGAATACTTGATGTGACAAAGATAATCAAAGCTAGAAAAAAAGTACGACCTCACGACATGTTGATCAACCTGAAGTGAACCCTAGAGTTTGGTCGTGTTCACGAAGATAACTTAATAATATTTAATGGACAACCTCACGTTATAAAACTTAATTGTTCAGTATTTTCTACCTTTTACTAAGTAATTTTGCACTTACATCATTTGCATGTTTGTTTGTTTCTTTGTGTGAGAGAAGACGTGCAGGATGAGCAAGAAGTCGATGATGACTTTGAGGACGATATATGATGATGCTATGTTATGCTTGTTGATTTGCCAGGTTTACATTATCCATGTGGTACTATAACTATGTTGCTTTTAAATTCAAGACATGTTGTATTTTTCTTTTGAGACACATTTGTAAGATAAGATTTTTGTAATTATGAGACTTCGTACAATGTAAGATATGAACTCGTTATTGTAAGGTTTACCTTTCTATCTTTAGTTGCAGAAGTCTTTTTATCTTCTGTTTTCACCTAAATCGATATGAAGGCTTGCGTATAATATGGAATTTATTTAATGTTATACATGCCGCACATTCATTTATGGATAAGGGCTCGGTACCCGGGAATAGGGCGTCACAACACTTCTTCTCGTCGCTTTGGCAGGGAATGAAGTGTCCACTCAACATCAGAATGGGCTCCGGAAAGAAGATCTGCCCTAGACCACCTTGGACCTAGATATGCTCCGCATCTAGAAGGAGAAAGGAGTATCAAAATTCAGTCAGCCCCTCACAACGTAAGGGCAAGATTGGGAGAGCGACAAGCTGAATCCCATCATCCTCCTAGAGGATCTCAATCGGAAAATGTATCCAGACAATCGGCGCTAGGCTCCCTTCTCGATGAGGTCGACGAGATCTGGAAAGAAAGAGTTGGCAAACTATAGAGCCCTATTTGGGGGACGAGCGTGCTCAATAACAGACTTATGGAAGAAGAACCTGAGGGGGTTAGCTACACCAACTTTCAGAGTTATACATGGCCACCTCTCACTATAATTGGCTCACCGCTTTTCAATGTAAAGCCACCTTAACTACCAAGAGCCAGGCTGCATGAGGCATTGCCTTTGTTGGTGCCATGCAAGACAAAAAAAGGTACATGGATAAGGAATCTGCCCTAAAAGTCGATCTCCTTCTGCCCGATCTGTAATCCAAGTTTGCTGCATAATTCAAATCAGTGGGTGAACAGAAGAAGACACAAGACAACCTTTATGATATCAGACAGGGTATTGGCGAGTCGGTTCGAAGTTACTACGATCGATTTGTTAGAGTTTATTATCAGAAAAGTGGTCTAATGGACAGCATGGTCATGACAAGTTTTTAGAGCGGCCTAGCTAAAGGTCTGCTTAAAGCCCATTTCACCCTCATGTGGCCCAACAACTTACACCAAATGCCCTCTTCGGCAAAAAAATTCATCGCCTCTGAAGCGGTCCCGTGTCCATCATGTTGGTGAAGAGACAAAATTGAACCAGGCTCGGAAAAGATGGCTTGAGCCGCCACAGGGAAATCAAAATACTTGAGAAATTCAATGAAGTGCAGTACAATGCATTGACTGAACCCATCGAGGAAATCATGCATGAGGTCAAGGATGACCTCCATAATCCTCTCCCATGAGACCCGGTCAATGAAACGATCATGACATGACCAAATACTCTGAATATCAGAAGGATCATAGACATGACACAAACCCTTGTTGCCTACTGAAACAAGAAATCGAAAAACTAGTCAATCAAGGGGTTCTCGACAGATACAAGGCAGAGGGAAACAAAGCCCCATGAGGCAATCTCCCAGCTCGGTCACCATGAAGAGAAATTCATTGAACACATCTAGACGAACTGGGTTATGGCATTCACTCTCTCATTTCTTCATGAGTGATCATGCTTTCTTTATTTCAGGTCATGGAGTTCACTCCCTCAAGAGTCATTACTCTTTCTTTTATCTTGTCTTATACTGAGGCTCAACCTCACCAAATATACGGCATAGCAAGCTCAACTTATCAAGTATTATCTAAATGTCATATTATTAGCACTCACTCACTTCCAAATGAGTTTGATTAGGCTTTATTATAGCCTCGATAAGATTTGGTTGTTTCTTACACAAAGAAACCAAGCCATAATTCAACCTCGCCATGCTTTTGTCATTTTTTACACAAAGTATGCAATACAACGGTTCAACCATGCCATGCTTCGGTCATTTTATACACGAAGTACATGAAATGATGATTCATCCTCTCTACGCTTCGGCCATTGTTTAAAACGATGTACTCGAGACAACGATTCAAGGTCACCACGCTTCGGTCGCTTTTTAAAACAAAGTACGCGAGACGATGATTAAACCTCACCACACTTTAGTCACTTCTTACACGAAGTACACGAGATGATGATTCAAACCCGCAACGTTTCGATCATTTTTTACACGAAGTACGCGATACGACGATTCAACCTTGCCATGCTTCGGTTGTTTTTTACATGAAGTATGTGAGGACGATTGAACCTCCTCATGCTTCAGTAGTTTTTTACATGAAGTACACAAGATGAGGATTCAACCTCACTACGCTTTGGTTGTTTTTTACATGAAGTACCTGAAACATCAAGAAGGACAGATAGCCCCACCCACAAACCACTCCCCATTGAACTCGGCCCTGATAAGCCTGAATAATCATTGGTGGGGAGTGGTGAACAGAGTTCTCGTGGGAGGACAAAGCATTGATCGGACCTTCGATGATCAAAGATATTTACAAGCTCCTCAGCACGAGCAAAGTATTCTCTCAGTCGGCACGACTATAAAAGAGATCAGCTACACAGGAAAACCAATGAGCTCACAATTTCTATGAGTAACAACTTTCCTTTTACAATATAATCAAATAGAATCACTCTACAGTGAGTCGCTCTCAAGCATTCAAAGAAACATAATAGTTTACAGCTATGACGACCCTGATCCGGATACCGAGTCGTATATAATTAAAATAAATAGATTAAATACGTAAGCCTGACATCATCAATAATAGAGAACAAGTAGAAAACAAAATCAATGACTCGGGAAAACTTTAAAAGATCACTATAACGACCGACAAGTAACACGGGGCTGCAACTAAAGCCAAAATCCTAAGAAATAAATACACAAGGTTGAATATTCATTCAACTATTACAAACCATTATTTACAAACCAAAGGTACAACTGTCTAATCTATTGCAAAAGAAAAAGGGAGATTCTATACCATTATACAATAGAAAGTAAGAAAGATAGACTTCAACAGCTGAAATTCTGGAAACCACTCTTAAGCGATCTCGAACTCAGTCTACAACAAAACCACCTTATTGGGGTGGGGGGAAAAACAACATACTAAAGGGTAAGTAAAAACGTACTTAGTAAAGGGTAGAAGCACCGAATCTACCCATGTTATATCACAAGGATGATCATTAATAATAATACCAATAATAATATCACATGGCAAGTCAAACAAACATAACAACACATATGTTTCACTTGCTTACAACTCTCTACTAGTCTTACTAGTGGACTCAACCAAATAAGACATTTGTTACATTTTAATCCAAGGACACTTTGCATGGTGAAGACTGCACCATGACACATACAGCACCTCATATGCCACATGTATCTAAAAGTGTGGAATATTACACGAGTCTGACACAAGTATCTAAAAGTGTGGAGGTGTAATAATTCCATGTTGCGATAAGAAAATATGTCTCACCAAGGATTAACATGTTTTAGCTTTTAGACTCATCAAGGGCGTATTTAAGCAATTAATATAACCACCTAAGTTCAAAGTACATAAAAAGGCTTCTTAAGGACCACTAAACCTTAGACGGACTTTACATTACACTACCCAACACATTGCACAGTAATACTAGAATCTAATCCAATACCCACGAGGCTAAGGAATAAGGCTTCCGGTGATTCCGAGTATTTCCCCGCAGAGGGTCTCTACAAGATGCTGAGCCGAATACACCAGAAACCAAACCCCTAAACACCAATGTAACATGAATTTGAAGCATTGTGATAAAAAGCTGCATCTAAACACTAAGATAACACATTTAGATTTGGTTGAACTTCACTTTACCTATGTTTTCACCAAAAAGCTCCAAGAACTCTTCAAGAACACTCCAAGAAGATCTAGATCCACAAGAAAAGCTCCAAGAATCTAAGCAAACCCATTACGAATCTACATCCAAAACAAAGCTATATGATTACTACAACATATAAAACATTAAAAAGCTAAGAAAAGCTCAAAAACACATCTAGATCGAGAAAATGGGTTTTCGACACACTTACCCGATCGGAGTGAAATTGTATCAAAATTGAGCACTCATCAAAGGAAGCATTTTGGTGTAATTAGTTTGTGATTTCGACGGCCGGAATGATCGGAATGGGGTTTTCCACTCTTTTCTTTCTCTCTTTTTCCTCTCCTATTTCTCTTAGCCGCGGTATCTCAGAAGTGGGGGGAAATGAAAAGGGTTTTGGAATAAGATGGGTATATATAGAGGTTAGTACATTTTCCTTTTTGCCCTTACAAAAGTTATACTTTTAAAATACCGTAAATACACGTTAACATTTATCTTGACTCTATTTATTTAATTAAAACATAACCCATTAAAAATATCGAGAGGCACAAAATAATAAAAAGACTTTTATACCATTCACGAAGATACGGGGTATCACATTCTTCCCCCCTTATATGAATTTCGTCCTCGAAACTCACTAGAACTTGCCCGCCAAAACTAACACTTTAAACCAACACGCATTTCCAATCTTAAGCTATCTATTACAAAGATCTCCACGGTTCATCACTGAGGTCCCTCTCACAACAAAATTGAGTACTACTCAACCCTTCTAGAAAACATCCCAAGCTTAGTGCTACACTCTTTCTTGGATTTAAAAGATTCTAAGATCCAGGTTAAACTTTAATTCATGAAACACCCTTTCTTACCTCAAGATATCTCCATAAGCCAAAATGACAGCTAAACTTAGCTTGCACTATCCCTTACAAAACACTTACGGTTTAGTCCTTCTGCACTTCACATCCTATTCCAACTTCCTTAAAAGAACAACTCCAAGAGAAACAACACATAAGAAAGATCGGCTTTTGAGCCTACTAGCGTTTTTATCAACCTAGTACACCATCAAAAAATTTCCATACCTAAGACCAAAACATCCTAGTCTGACACAATTGACCTTACACTTCAAGAGATAATCCCTGATTCAAAAACACATGACCACAACAAACTTGACCAACTCTCCAAAACTCGTTAGATCATCAAAACCACATCCCGGTCGAAACCTTTGATGAAACCACTCATCATTTAGCTTAAGGTTAACGTCCAAGCAAGTCCTCCAGGAACTAATCCAAAAACCGATTACTTCCTACCACTGATACACGTCTAACCCGGGGAAACGGAACTCACAACGGACTTAAAAAGGTCTCTTCTAACACAAAGAGCAACTTCAGGCAGCGAGTCCGAACTCTATGGGAAGAACAAAACACATTCGTATCAACACTAAAGAATAAGGTTTTAGAATGTATTTTTGAAGAGAAAACTTGAAATCAAACGTAGGTTTGAAAACAATGAAAGATCTAAAAAAAATTGATTCCTTCGATTATAACTTGGAGATTTAAAAGAATTTACTTCAAAAGCACAAAAGACACGGTGAGGTACCTTATAAATAATCTTTTACCGGTTTTACAAGAAGAAACAACATCCACACATTTCTTGAAGTAGGAACCGCAAAAGATAATATATTTACCGAGCTAAAAATATTTCAAATCAAAGAAAGAAATAAATTTTGATCTTGAATGACGGGTAACATCGAAACAAACTTTTGATGAACCGGGTTTAAGATAACCAATTCTGAAGGGATTAACAACAATGTTTGTTTGGTCACAATAATTGAAAGAATAAAAGTTGTGCACCAGTGAAGCAATAGACCAAAGCAAGCTAGAAGGGAGTATAAAACACTTACAACAAAATATGAAAGAGTTGAAACCATAAAAAGATAAACTTAGAGTAAGGTGTTTGATGTCACTAAATGCCAAATAGAAGGTTCCCAGATTGGGTAAGGTTTCATTACTCTGCAAAATTATGTGGTTGATTTGCACATCAACAGGAACTTGAGCAAAGAGCTCTTTAAAAGAGAAGAATTTCAAAGTTCATTCAAAATCGAAAGATGGGCATTGAATCCAAAATGCTAAAGATGAGTGTCAAAATTTAGAAAACACCTTGAAGATTAGATTCTTTAAAGGAAGAGGCGTATTGTAGAACAAGGGTGTCTGCAATGAACTCTTGTTGGCTTGAAAGAAAAGGCAAATAACATCACAAATGTATGTGGAGAGTAAAGCTGAAACGGATGGTGTCAAACACTGATTTAGGAACAGTCAAAACAGAGAAAAAAATGTTTGAACTTAAAACGATCAGTTTGAAACTTCAGTTATTGATTAGATTGTCAAAAGAGTTTCAATCCATGAGAATCCTAAAAAAGATTGCTTAACAACAAAGGTTTGAAAAGAAAAGTTGAGCACGCGAAAAGGAAGAACAACTTGAGGGAAACAAAAGGAAATGATAAGAGTATTTACTTTGAAAATGCTCTTTGGACTAAAATCAAGAATACAAGTATTCTTGATGTGATGAAAAAGAAATTACTGAAAATTGTCATGTGAATACAAATTGTCAATAACTTGAGAGTGCCAATTTTATAGAAGTTGAGATTAACTGAAAGTATTTAGAAAGTAACTCGGTAAACAACTATCTTTTCTTGAAGCAAGAGTCTAAAAGTTCATACTAGACAGGCTAAGGAAGGAACAATTTCAATCTGTGGCAAATCAAGATGCGTGCTCTGTTGAAGAAAGGCGGTGGATGTTGGAAACTCTGAGATGGCCAATCTGAAGGAGAAATCACATTCAATGATATTTTTGTGCTTTTCTGATGATCTTATCACTGAAGTTCCTGAAGAGGATTCAGCAGCAGGGCCGTGGCTAAAGTTTGAGAGTCTGTATATGAGAAAGTCATTGACCAACAAGTTGCTAGTGAAGCAGTCTATTCAGTCTAAAGATGCATGAAGTGGTGCCTTTCAGAGATGGTGTTATGATTGAAGAAGAGGATTAAACTCTAATTTTGTTGGTATTACTGCCAGCATCGTATGAGAAATTTTTGCAGTCTTTTATTGTTAGAAGAAACACTATGTCATTGGAGGATGTTAGCGCATCTCTCTATTATCAATAGCTAAGGTTTAATGCAGCTAGCACATGTACAGTCAATTATGTTGTTGGTTTGGTTGATAGTAGCAATTGCAAAAGGAATGCAAATCTGGTCCAAAACTAAATCTGGAGTGTTGACAAGCAAGTAGAGCTTCAGGTCCATACTCAGGTGAGTCTGTAGAAATCAGCTGAGAATAGTAAACACTAATCTGGCACTTGGTTGTGCATCCAAACCTGAAGAATCAAGAGCTGAATCTTATGGAACCAATATATGGGGTCGGCTGAATGAAGGTCTGATGATCTAGTACTAGTTGAGTGAAGGTCAGCAGAGTAGAGTGGGGTGTTCAAGTCTGGAAGTCAGCTAAGTTAAGAGTCAGCTGAGTCCATCTTTCAGCAGAGTGGCATCTACTGAATCTATTGAACATGTCTGTGATGGTTCTACATCTGTGTCTGGAAGTCTCAACTGAGCAAAGTCAGCTACGTATCTGGTGAACATGTCAGAGGTGAAGTTTTAGTCTGGATTTATGTCTCTTCTAGAGAAGTCTTACTTGAAGTCAATTGTGTTCACATCTGGTCAGCTCAAAATCTAAAAATGCAAATCTGTTTGGTTGAAGTTGAATCTGAAGAACTCAGCTTAGTGTGCTCAATGTCGGGTGGCCAAATGTCATCAGGTTACATCTGGTGGAGTCAGCTGAGCTGAGTTCACATCTGGGGTATTTTATTCAATATGCTAGTATGTCTTAATGGCGGGTAGGGCTAGGGTTTTGTGACTATAAATACGCATATGTTGTAAAATTGAATATTTGCATTTAAAAGTAGTAGCAAGAGCAATTGCACAAGCTATTTCATAGTCTGGAAAATCTCCAGTGATAATATATTCTCCTTGTTCTGCCCGTGGACTAGTCGGCACATTGCCGGAAACCACGTTAAATCTCGTGTTATTGTTTCTTGCATTAATTATGCTTTCTTGTTTATTCTTGATTATTGCAATCTATTTTTTATCCATGTCGGTCCTTTTTATAACAATGTGCACATGTCTGGTCACTTTGGCATGGCACCTCGTTCCTACTCGCTCTCGAGTGAACCGCACTTAAGCCCGGTCGCTTGGGCACGACATCAGAGAAGTCAATTTATAGCACTCATCTTGGCATATAGTGGATCAAAACTTCTTACTCCTTGAAATATTCATCAGTGCACCATGAATAAATCAATTGGTCGGGCACTATTGATACACCATGCTCGAAAAAGAACCCCTGGATCCGGATCTGGCCAATAAGTCAGCCTAGCAACGGATATGGTCCTTGGCCCAGCCAGTATGCCCCTACATAAGCCAATCCAAGCCGAGTACAATCCAGCCCGCCTTAAGCCTCTATGATTCTCATCATTGACCAAGCAATGGGTGTCGATTAACAAACATACAACTTGATACGAAGCACTGGGGACCAACCTGCTTGCTCCTCTAGCTCTCCATCAATCAGCTCGGAAAAATCCTACTTAACTAGGAAATAGACTTCATGAATGATGGTGAAAGGTGAAGAGCCCGCAGCGGCCACAACATAAGCCTGATCAGTTCAAGTTCGCCCATGGCATTGTATTTTACTTATTCTTTGTAACCGCCTTGCAACCACAAACTATTGGCCCTATAAATAGCGGCATTGCTGCACTGACAAAGGGATGATCCTCCACTCCAAAACTACATTACTTTGGCTTGATCTCTTACCGGATATGGGTACGTAGACAGTCCCTCGAGAAGCAACCATAATCCTTTTAAAAAACACATTTTCTTGATTTTTATGGAGTGTGTTGTGTACTTCATTTTTTACATATTGTTCATCATATTGTTCGCAAATTGACACTAAAACTGCACAAATAAAATATAATCAGCCAAATATCCATTGTTTAATCTGTTTGTGATAACTCTTGCATTGTCAATAAGGAAATAAATACTAACAACCAATAACTATTTTACCTTTATTGAAAAAACTGGGGGTGTTACTGTTAGGTGTAGTGCCCGAAAGACAATTATATAATTGTTTTAGGACAGAATTAATAATTCATCTTATTATATGCATGTATGCTTATAATTAAGACACTACTGAAAACCCTAAGTACCTCGTTTATGTAATCACATAACTCAGTGTATGGCTATACACAAGAGGATTGAGTTAGTGAGATGTTCTTAAAATTAACTTAGTCCGTAGCGTTTATTAATCTGAGTACGAGTCTCAAGATTAATTTGCTAATAATGCGCCCAGAACACTTTATGTGTGACGGTCTTATCCAGACTATCGGTACTAGGGTACCTAGATGGGCATTTATATATGATGATAATCATATAGGGCTGGACTGATTTGATTTGAGTTTTCGATATAATTCCATGATCGAGAAGTTTTATCGAATCCCAAGATGATCATTTATGCATTAATCTCAATCCTGAGGTGATCACAGAAGACTGCTTAGACTAGGGTAGAGTTTGATGTGTTAGTAAGGATCACTTCGTAGTATGTGGTCCAACACTTCTCGTTGGCTCTATTCTAGGATGAGTGAGTAGTCTATGCTATCACAGATATGGAATCCATTCCTTCCCTCAGAAAGTAGACAGACAGTTCCCTTATTTGTTAATCCTAGAAACTGATCGATGGGCCCAGTTCATATTATATTGGTTATGAACTAATTGAATACTAGGGGTTAATGGTAAATAAGGATAATATGTTTCGAAAAGGGTTTACGGAAATATCCCGAATCGAAGTGAACAGTCTGTGGAGGATTTATCCGTATTTAATGATTATATCAGTGGACACCTTATAACTCATAGTTGAGTGTAAGTTTATATCTATATTCAGCAGAGTTCAGTTTTGGGTTTATAGGGGTGTAATCCCGGAATTAATAGATTGAATATTATTGTTCGGTCTGACGGATGATATTATTTAATTTATTGTAGCTACTGAATATGGGTCCATGGTCCCCGACGTGGATCCTAACATAGCATATGTTTTCTCGTCGTTTCACCTCAATTATAATTAAATAGTTGGATTGGACTATTTAATTGATGTGTGGATTAATTGTTTAGTTGGACTAGATGATTAAATTACATGGAAAAGAAATTTTTCGTGGACTCGGCCCATTGTGTCAAAAAAATGCGTGTGGACATTTTATTTAATTAGGGATGGCGCATTATTGTGTTAATAATTATTAAGGAATTGGTTTTCTTGGATAATTATTTGACATGTGATTTATCTTTTATTTGTTAATTGATAATTTGTGGAATATTAGATAATAATATTATTTATCCTATTTTGTTTGGGATAATTATTTTATTTATCTTTTATTTGGAAGGATTAATCTAATAATTATCTCTTAATTATTAAATCCTTGGAGGACAAGGATTACTCTCATTTATAAAGAGTGTTCTCCCAAGCCAAATTAGACACATAAAATTTCGAAATTTTGGAAGTAATTGAGCAAGAATTTTCGGCTCTTTTAGTTGGGGTTCGAGTTTTAGAAAACTTAGGGTTTTCTAAGGTAGCATTTCAAGGAGGTCCGGCGGCTTGAAACACCATCCACTTGGTGTTGCTTGGAGATACACGTTGGAAGATAGTGGCATCTCATTGGATCGAGTAGCTTGGATTAGAGATTGTTCTTGATATTTATACACCATAAACTGGTAAGCAATCTAAACGACCTTGTAGGTTTAGATCTTTTATTTTACATATTTTGGTTGACTAGATCTAGATCTACACTATTCCGCTGCGTAATCGGGTGGATCTTGATCCATCCGACAATATTACATCTAACAAGTGGTATCAGAGCCTTTAATCTATCAATCAAAGTATTTAAATTTTTGATCTAGGAGTGGAAAAAGCATGTTTAGATTGTTTTTGTATTCGTTTTTTAATTTACTTAAATTCGAAAATATCATGTTGTTGCCTTGTGATTGTTGTGGTTGAAGAGATGGATTGGGGTTGGTATTGTATACCCGTAGATCTATTTTGTAGCTCTCTTGTTTAGTACAATTGAGCATATGATTTGTATTTTAATTTAATGTCAATTGAGATTTATGTAAAAAAATAATATCATCTTTGTCGTAATTTTTATATATTCCGGGCTCGATATATGAAGATCTCGAAGAAAAGATGAAGATCAAGGCGAAACCCAAGGTATGAATGAGGAGAAACGGCTAAAAACCTGTTTTTTAATTAAAACTCTGCGCTACAGGACTTTCTGCCACGCTGAAAAGCGTCGCTATAAGTCTGTTTTTTTATAAAACTTGCATGCGGCTAGGGCTCAATTTTTTTTTTGGCGGCTGTATGTTTTTTTTATTCAACCTTTTTTATCAGCCGTATTGGCAGTAATTAAGCAAAAAAAATTTATTTTTGTTTGGAAAATAATTTATAACAGCCGATTGTAAAAAAATTAAAAATTAAAAACTGTTTTTTATTATAAAAAGAGTTTTAATTATAATAAATTGGTTTTATTTAATTAAAAGGTCTTTCTCCTCTCGGGTGTTCATGGTTCGTGATCCGGTGGTTCCAGTTCAAGATTTGAAGTTCACGACTCGGGGTACCAACGATCCATCTCGGTGTTTACTTTTCCGTTATTTTATTTTTTCGTGTATGATCGAAAATTGTATGATATAACCGGAAATTGCCATGACATGCATCTTCATTATTACACTCCAATGCATACATGTAGACATTTAATTTCGAATTAAATTAGGCATGTATAACTCGATTAATTAGTTAACACACTTGTTTTAATTAATATGTGGTAGTTAATTAAAATTAAGTAACTAATTATAAAAACCGAGGAACCGGGTTTTGTCTATCATTACGATTTTAGTGATGGATTCTCGGTGAATCCCACTTAGATAAATCGTTGAGTTTTCGGTGAACCTACCTTAAACAGAAACGAGATTACGCTTTGGTTGATAATTTACAAATCGGAAAATCTTAGTACATGGGTTCGGAAATGGTCTAACCATGGTTGGGCGAATTCAACCGAGCTTCGGCTCAATCGACTCCCCTTCCACGTGTGATGTACGTTACAGTAGTTCGACAAGACTTAGCATAGCCGATAAGCCTTTGGGCTAAACGGGGCTTCTCTTGCTGGATTAGCCTGAACTGTCACATATGTTCCAACGAATAAGACGGCGTAGGCTTGCCTACCTAACCCACCCTGCTCGGAGTACTTTGATTTATTGTTTCCTATTGTCAATGCCGAAACCATAATTAGTAAACCCACCACTTTTTCAAATTTATTGAGTGGGAGCGGGGAAGGCGACAGCCAACCCCACGGCCTCTACTATAAATGCAAGAACGTGAGAGAAGGGTGATGCCTCGAGCCACTTTGATTCCAGCCCCCTGCAGGTGGTGTTCACCCCTATCAAAATTCAAGGCTTGGTTTCCGAAAGGATAGGATTTTGGGTACTCGTTGAGTCACTGACCGACCGTGCGGTGGCAAACTCGAGGCGTACTTTGAGATCTGATATAGTAGGTCACACTCTTTATGGATATTTTCAAAATATCTAGGCTACAAAAAGGTAATCAATGATTAAAGACCGGGATGTCTGATTCCCGTCAGATGTTTGATTCTCAAAGTTCAATCATTGAGAGAGATTGTCTCAGTTTGATCGTCGCCTCTTTGACTGACCCTGCGGCGGCACTGAGGTGTGAGATTAAATCCTTGGAATGGTATGATAGACTTTTAACAAGTTTATTATTCCTAAAATAAAAAAATCTAGTAGTGAAAATATATTTTTTTAATTTAACTTTCTGTCATGTTTATTTTACAACTTTAATCTCTAGACTACTAAACTGTTAGTAATAGGACTTCATTAAAAATGTGGAAGTAACAAGTACGTTGTAATTATCAAAAGAATGCAGTTAATTTTTCGGTAGAGATTTTTCCTTTGAGCCTTTAAAAACTTAAGTGACATAGTATAGGTATGTCACGGACGTCACTCGTGTTGAACGAGAGACGACCATACCTAGTTTACAAAATATGATATAGGACTATCAGATAAATTCATTTAGTGAATTTTAAAAGGTGTATTTACACGGCAAAAATTTTTAATTGAAAAATTGGAAAATCATATACATAAGGCGTTGCTAGTTAGACAGTATTTGGAACCGATAAACTAGTGGGAGCCTTAGTCTTATGATTTGTTGTTTTTCTGAATCATTAGAAATGTGTAATAGACTGCACAAGAGTTTCTCCATTTTTTGGAAAAACAAGAATAAAACGTTTCTAGTTAGACAGTATTTGGAACTGATAAACTAGTGGGAGCTTAGTTCTGAATGTTTTCTAATCTTTGAAAAATCATAAATACAAAATGTTGCTAGTTAGACGGTATTTGGAACCGATAAACTAGTAGGAGCTTTATTATGATCTCTCAAACCATTTGAAAAAAGTGTTGCTAGTTAGACGGTATTTGGAACCGATAAACTAGTGGGAGTTTTGGACTTATGATTTGACGATTAGAAAAATCGATAGTCCAAGCAAGTAACACTGAACATCCCATAGTTCAAGAGTAGTGTCTACTCAAACGAAATGCTAGTTCAAGACTGTTTCCATCTAAGGAAAGTCGAGAATGGGAAAGAACGTTTACACGTGTTAGTCATCTAAACTAAGTAGTTTTAAGGCTAAACCGGAAAATTAATAAATTGGAAATTAGAGGATAAGGAAAGTGATTTCAGATCACGGACCAATGCGTCCTTAGCAATTTTCTCGAAGGCTAAAGTTCTTTGGAAGAACCAGGTAGCTTTGCATTAAACGATAAATGAAATAGACAATGGACAGTTATTTCAGATAGACTAGTGGGAGTGATATAAGGAAATGAATCTCGGATTCAATTCTTTTAGTATCACAAAAATTCATTTTCTATTTTCGGATTCGTTGGGATGAATATTTTCCATAGGATAATTTGTTTGTCTTATTGACGATAAATATAACATTCGTAGCACGAACCCAAGACTCGGACTTTTGTTTTATAAAGTCAGAACCACTAAGAAATGCTGAACAGGTATATATAACACATCTTAAACAATATAAATGCAAATGGTTTCCGTATTTAGATAAACACTTCTTAATAAACTATTAATTAGTGCATATTCCCTAGCGACAAGATCTGCAGACTGGCTTAGGGTGATTCCTATCTCCCAGTCAAAGGAACGCTGACTCAAAGAAACAATGCCTAAGTTTCCTTTCAATCGGGAAAGGGTAATAGATTTAAAGAAGTTACATAGCTTGTTCATATCGACCTTCGGGGTCATATGAAAGATACAAGCTAGTGGGAGCTTTTGAAGTAGTGACATCTTGTCTGACAACTATTCGAGACTCCGATAAGTTTATCCAAAATATTTTTAGAAAATCTATGATTTCACCAGAGATAGAGTATTCCATACTCAGAAATAGGTTATTGCGTAGTCTTCGGGACTGATGCTCGGCCTGCCTCCTAGTGAAATGTTTTCACTAAGGGATACACCATAAATTTTCCTTATATAGTTATTGATGTTCTAAGATACACTGCTTAACTCATTTAAGATATTAGTTGCACTAATAACGGCTTACGTTGAAATGAAAAACCGAGAAGTCTACCTAAGAGATGCATACACATTTGTGGATAAGGAGTGAATTCGGTTCACCCCACTTCCGCAAATATACATTTAGCACTTAGTGCTTGAAGGTAGGACTAGAAATTTTGCATACACGTTTAGAGTGTGAAATATCTTAATGTATTGAGTGAAGGTTGGTTATAAAACTTGTAAAATCAGAGAATGATGGTTATACTATCACACTCGGTCTGATAGAGTCTATAAATAAAAACCTTGGATCTGGAAGTATTTATACTCAAGATGTTACTAACTGATTTGTTCAGTCCACGTCCAACACCGGCAATTGGTGATAACACTAATAAAAACAACTAAACTAGATTAGTATATCAATCCACCCCGAACGTAGTAGGAGTATGGTTTGTCCATTACCCATTGCAGGACCTTACTGTCTATAGGGCAGATACGTGGGTTGTATAGGATCCTGATGATAGAGGTTGGTTTATAAAAGCCATAACCCTGTGAATGGAGTTAGATACTTCAGTTCTGTTGAAACCCTTGTAGAACCACCTGAGTATCTCAGGCCCAGTGGGAGTAATTGGAACTACACGGAGAAGAGTTGAATGAATAGGAAAGTTTAACTTTCAACGCAAAGCTGAGTAATTTAGGGGTGATTCCCTAAATGGTAAAGAGTTAACCAGACCGTGATCTCTCTTACCACCCAATCTTGCTTGATTTCGTCAGAAAGCGGAAAGTAGGGGTGATTCCCTAAGACTTTCTTGCCGAACAACGGAATCTGAATTCATTCAGAACAAAAGGGTTTTAGCTAAGAACAAATAATGGATTCGTTACAAAGCAGAAAATAGGGGTGATTCCATAAGACCTTTTTGCGAGACTAACGGTATCTTAATTTATTCAGATAGAACCTTTGGTAGGATGCCATCCATAGCTTATATCCCTTGGGGATTAAAGCAAACCTCTAGGTCATTTCGAAGTCATATATTTTAATATGTGGACTTGACCAGAATATTGATAGGTCTTTCGTAGACAGGGCTTCAATATTAGTATAGTAGTATGTAGATTAGTGTTTGTGAATGGTAACACTAAAACTATTGGATACAACGTGGGTGTGTTATCTGAAGTCAGAGTCTAACATGCCATCGGGCTATTTTCTAAAAGAATTTGACTGACTCGAATTCTCGAAAATAAGCAATTGGCAATCCCATCCATTCACCTGGTTAAGATATTCTTGCATTTATGCAACATTCAACGATGTAGTCTACCCTACCTCTCAGCAATGATTATCTAAACATGCGACTGAATACTAAATGGGAGGTTTTGTGAATCCTCAAGTCTCTTCGGGAGAATGAGGAATTATATGCTTGTATATTCAGGTGCAAACTAGAATATAAGTGATAACACTGATTCTGGCTTTAGGTCATATTGAGGATGGCCGTTAAATCAATCTCGGTCTCAGTGTTTACTCATGTGATAAAGTATTATAAGGTAAGCCGATACCACCTTATTGTTAAAATATTGGAGAGGTAGCTCATAAGGATTTTGCAGTCACTAGAGGTCATAAGAATATTGAAATCGTACCACCGGATTAGATGGAAGGGCGACGTTTCGATCCCAAAGATTGACTCAAGCCGCCAACCTACCTGATCAGTGTACCGAGTCACATGGTATTCGGATTCTAAGTACACGCCGGGTCACTGACCTACCCTGCGGCGGCACACTCCGGTCGTGGTTGGAAGGATGAATTACTAAGATGTTATTGGAGGGTATGATTCTTGGGGATATGTCTCACTTGTTTTGAGCAAGTGGGAGAATGTTGTAGATGTATATATAAAGGGTGTGCTCTAAAACAATTAATCCACTTGCCTTTCGTGCAAGTGGGAGATTGTTAGATGTAGTGCCCGGAATACAATTATATAATTGTTTTATGACATAATTAATAATTCATCTTATTATATGCAAGTATGCTTATAATTAAGACACTACTGAAAACCCTAAGTACCTCGTTTATGTAATCACATATCTCAGTGTATGTCTATACACAAGAGGATTAAGTTAGTGAGATGTACTTAAAATTAACTTAGTCCCTAGCGTTTATTAATCTGAGTACGGGTCTCAAGATTAATTTGCTAATAATGCGCCCAGAACACTTTAGGTGTGAGAGTCTTATCCGGACTGTCGGTAATAGGGTACCTAGTGAGGCATTTATATATGATGCTAATCATATAGGGCTGGACCGATTTGATTTGAGTTCTCGATATAATTCCATGATCGAGAAGTCTTTTCGAATCACAAGTTGATCATATATGGATTAATCTCAATCCTGAGGTGATAAATGAAGGCTGCTTAGACTAGGGTAGGGTTTGATGTGTTAGTAAGGATCACTTCGTAGTATGTGGTCTAACACTTCTCGTTGGCTCTATTCTAGGAGGAGTGAGTAGTCTGTGCTATCATATATATGGAATCCATTCCTTCCCTCAGGAAGTAGACATACAGTTCCTTATTTGTTAATCCTAGAAACTGATCGATGGGCCCAGTTCATATTATATTGGTTATGAACTAATTGATCACTAGGGGTTAATGGTAAATAAAGATAATATTTTTCGAGAAGGGTTTATGGAAATATCCCGAATCGAAGTGAATCGTCTATGGAGGATTTATCCGTATGTAATGATTATATCAGTGGACACCTTATAACTCATAGTTGAGTGTATATTTATATCTATATTCAGCAGAGTTCAGTTTCGGGTTTATGGTGGTGTAATCCCGGAATTAAAAGATTGAATATTATTGTTCGGTCTGATGGATGATATTATTTAATTTGTTGTAGCTATTGAATATGGGTCCATGGTCCCCGACGTGGCTCCTAACATAGCATATGTTTTCTCGTCGTTTCACCTCAATTATAATTAAATAGTTGGATTGGACTATTTAATTGATGTGTGGATTAATTGTTTAGTTGGACTAGCTGATTAAATTACATGGAAAAGAAATTTTTCGTGGACTCGGCCCAATGTGTCAAAAATTTGCGTGTGGACCTTTTATTTAATTAGGGATGGCGCATTTTTGTGTTAATAATTATTAAAGAATTGGTTTTCTTGGATAATTATTTGACATGTGATTTATCTTTTATTTGTTAATTGATAATTCATGGAATATTAGATAATAATATTATTTATCCTAATTTGTTTGGGATAATTATTTTATTTATCTTTTATTTGGAATAAGGATTAATCTAGTGATTATCTCTTAATTATTAAATCCTTGGAGGACAAGGATTACTCTCCTATATAAAGAGAGTTCTCCCAAGCCAAATTAGACTCATAAAATTTAAAAATATTGGAAGTAATTGAGCAAGAATTTTCGGCTCTTTTACTTGGGGTTCGAGTTTTAGAAAACTTCGGGTTTTCTAAGGTAGCATATCAAGGAGGTCCGGCAGCTTGAAACACCATCCACTTGGTGTTGCTTGGATATACACGTTGGAAGACGGTGGCATCTCATTGGATCGAGTAGCTTGGATTAGAGATTGTTCTTGACGTTTATACACCATAAACTGGTAAACAATCTTGTTGAACTTATTTCTATGTTTTGATGATGAGTGCCAGACTAGCTGTTATAGTGCAAAGGCAAAAATATGTCTAGATCAAATGTATAGGTTTATTAGAGTTTGATTTATGAATAGGTTTGATCAAACAAGCACTGTAATGGTCAGCTGATTTATATCAGCAGACTGGTCCATATCAGTAGGGTAGATAGGTCAGTAGACTAGTTAGGAACCTGCTGAAGAATGAAAGCTGAGGGCTCAAACTCAGTTACATAAGGCTAAGGGATCAAACATAGTAATTTAAGTCAAGGATATGGAATCAGAATTTTGGCAAGTCTGTGATGACCTAAACTGATTACATATACCTTGTGTACAAGGTCTAAGTTCTATAAGTTGGATGATGTTTGGAACTTGGTTATCATTAAAAATGTGTAATCTAACTTCACAAATAAAAGTTAGATAAAAGAAATCAGCTGCATTGTATTTTATACACAGCAAATTGCTGTTCAGCAGACTGATGGGTATCTCAGCAGACTGATGAACCTGCTGATGATATACCTCTATTAATTCAAGATTATATTGGAAGATCACATGGATAAAGACATCCAACTACCTCTGACTTGTCAAACAAATCAAAGGCTGAGATTAAAAGAACGTTGGGATGATTCAGATTTTTATCCAATGGTTATAAGTCAAAGGTGGATGATCGCAGCATGTCAAAAAGGAATTCTGACAGTGTTAGTCCTATGAATAGTGACAGAAAGCAAATCAGATGGGACAAAAACCAGGAACGGTTGCATTTGAATTTAAAATACAAGTCACATGCATTCACACCTATAAATAGAGGACATTCAACTCAGAAAAAGATGATGATTGATGAACTTTAAGAGAAAAATATAAGAGACAATTCTGAGCTGAAAAACACCCTGCTGAACTTACTGAACTTAAAGCTACTGATCCACAAAGATTCATCAAGTGTATTCTGTATTCAAGCTACATCAAATATACACACTTGAAGACTGCAAGCTGCTGATTATATCATCCTAATCAAGCTGCTGCAACTGAATCATTTATTTGATTCAATCTTTATTTTATAAAGAATCTGCTGAAGACAGTGAAGCACAGTTGTGTGAAAGGCAGTTGTTTGTGGTGGAGCTGGTGAAGAGGCAATCCTACCCTTCAAGGACCAGTGGAAGACTCAGGAGCAGCAATCCTACCTGTTCCTAGTTTTCAGTTTGTGAAGCCATAGTTATTGGTGAAGGACAAGCAACTTAGGAATCTTTGTAAGAGCAACATCAAAGATCTCTAGTGAATTACCTCCAACATCACATGAGAAGAGTGGACTGACAGGATTACACCACCTGGAACCACTATAAAATCTGCCTACTTACTTTCTGCATTTACATTCTGCACTTAGCATATTATACACATCAATCCACTGAATCTAGCAACTGAAATCACACACATACACTACTGAGTATCCAATACTTAGTATCATATTTAACAACAAGTAACAAGGCTTAATTTTGATATAATTCATTTGCACAAATTCAAGGCCGAAATCGGTGAGACTACTGTTCATCAAAGAGGCTTATGAGGTGTCGGCAGACTATCAAGTATCGCAGATCACAAATTATTGAATTTGTTAACTTCAAAGTTTTAAGTGTTAAGTTTATTCACCCTCCCCCCTCTAAACTTAACCAAAGCCTTTTCTAGGGACCAACAAATCTAAACTCCCTTGTAGGTTTAAATCTATTATTTTACGTATTTTGGTTGACTAGATCTAGATCTATACTATTCCGCTACGTAATCGGATGGATCTTGATCCATCCGATGATATTACATCTAACAGTTACATCCCACCCCCTTAAAACAAGTTTCCTCCTCAAAACATAACATGCCTCAGAGGTGCTTAAGTTGTGCGAACTCACAAATCATGTCGTGTTCCAACACCCACGTTGCCTCTACTGGTTTGTGGTTGCACCACTGAACGAAGACTAACTGTACTCTTCATTCTTGACCTTCCCCACCTTTTGTTATAGGATAAAAACTGGTTCCTCTTTGTAGGTCAAGTTCTCTTGAACCATTTCGATAACGTCGGAGTTATACAAACAAGATTATGCGGTGGATATCTAGTTGTTTAGATGCAAAAACCGTGTCTTTATGTCCTTTTGATATAAAGAACATCATGAAGATCAAGTACAATAGAAAAGGGGGTGTTTTCGGAGGATTTTGGCTGAGCCGAGGTGGCTGCCTATGTACCCTCAAGTGTGAGGGATCAAGCCAATGACATAGTCTGATGTTGTTCCGTACGTCGCACATATTTTCTGGTGTGTGATGGAACACCACTATTTATAGGCGTTATAGTTGGTGTTTACAATTGGGCGGTAAATTGTGTGCGTCGGGGGGAGAGCTTTGATAAGCAGGCTTATATTTAGGCCACTGCGAGTTATGCACCGATGATCGTTTGCGCTTCATCTGGGCTGATGACGAGAACAGGGCGAGAATTGGTATGCGAGCTGAATTGCATGTGGGCTGATCGCATTCTGTCTTGGTAGATCATGAGAGTTGGTGAAAGCATGGGGCGGGCTCCATTCCCTTGTCGCGACTTAGCTGATAAAGGGTGAGCTCACTGGGCCGCGAGCTTTATCCTTTGTTGGGTTTATGCACGGGCCAGGTTTTGGATTCGTGGGTTGTTTACGGGCTAGGCATATCACATTTCCAGTTCTCTCCCATGTTGCCTATCCCGCTGTGTGGTATATCCCTAGGCTGTTAAACCTATTTTGCTTAGAAGACCCGGAATAGTCAATTGAGTGACACGTGTGTGACTCGGGTCATAACCATGTCACCAATAACACATAAAAAAAGTAAGAACCAATAAAATAGATATAGTTACAATGAAAAAAATTGTAGTAACACTTGAAAAAGAAATAGTAATGGCGAGTAAAACATATGAAGTAACAACCAAAAAAAAGTAGTAACACAAAAAAAGTAGTAACAACCAGTAAAATAGATGTAGGTATATCTAAAAGAATTGTAGTAATACCAATATGGATCGAGCAATATAGGTCGAGTAATTTTTGCATCAAATTTGTAGATGAATCATGTGTTTTTTCCATTATAATCAAAATTGTATAGTGATAATGTGTCTAAAATCATTGAAATTTTTGGTAGGTACAATAAATTACGAAAATTAATTAATAAAGAACCTCACATTTTTCTCGTAGGTGGCGATTATTTATTGATTTATTATGACAACTAGCTAAAATATTAAGATAATGTTCATTTACCAAAAATAAAACCATTTGTCTTTATCAAATCACAATTTCTTAATTTCCCTATCAAGGTAAAACACTTGAGTAGATCAATCTTGTCTTAATTGGTTGGTGTGGTATCATTTCACTTAAATTTATTGGAAAAATATGTTACCGTGTGAAAACGTTAATCCGTAGAGCTAGTATGTCAAGATAAACATGTAAAATAAAAAACCATATCTTTAGAAAAATTTTGTAACCCGCATGCAACCCTTTCCATTGTCTTTGTCAAGTGGGGAAAACACATCAACTCCAGTATAAGTGTGAAACATAAATATCTTGTCAATTCGAGTTAGCCCCCTTTTTAGAGGAAAATGCAAAATTGATCCCATAACTTTGGGATGGTATCGATTTTGGTCCCTTAAGATTTCTACTTATCGATTATGGTCCCGTAACTCGTATAGTATATATATAACGCTGACCAACGAGTGTTTTGATCAAAAAGCATAAATCCCAGATGGAGTTCATCTTTATATTTTGTTCTCTTCTTATTTTGTTCTTGGTAGTAAAAGTACTACTTAATAATCCTAAGCCGAAGATATCAAAACACAAACTTCCACCAGGACCTACAAAACTACCTTTGGTAGGAAACATACATCAGTTATTTGGCTCCCTACTTCACCATACCCTGTGGGAGTTAGCCAAAAAGCATGGACCTATAATGCATCTACAACTTGGCCAAATACCAGTAGTTGTTGTTTCTTCACCAGAAATAGTAAAAGAGATTTTCCGGACTCATGACCTTATATTTTCAAACAGACCTTATAGCCAAGCTAATTGGACAGTCACATATAATCATTCCGACATTTCTTTTGCACCATACGGGGATCTCTGGAGGCAGCTTCGTAAAATATGCACCTTGGAGTTATTGACTACCATGCGTGTCAAGACATTTGGTACTATACGCGAAAATGAAGTTTTCAACATGATCACATCAATTATCTCAGAAGAAGGGCAAGTTGTTAACCTAAGCAGAAAGATTTTTCCATTGGGCTACACAATCATTGCAAGGGCTGCATTTGGGAAACGAAGCAAGTATCAAGATGAGTTTATTGCTGCTGTGGAGGCACTAATGCCTGTGTTAGGAAGCTACCACATATCGGATATGTTCCCTTCTTTCGGTATTCTTCAGTTCATTAGCGGATATGGACAAAAGCTGAAAAACATTCACAATCGAATCGATAAAGTCGTGGGAGAAATTCTTACGGAGCACAAAGAAAATATTGAAGATATAATGGATGGAGAAAGAAAGGGGGATCTTGTTGATATTCTACTCAACATTCAAAAGCATGGCGAAACCGATGTTCCGTTGACAGACAACATCATAAAGGGAGTGATCTTTGTAAGTATTTACAAAATATATTCTATCTAATAGTCTAATACTTCATTTGAAATGATCTATTTCTAAGGGTTTATTTTCTCTTTTGTCTGTTTTTTTTTTTCCATTCATTCATGTTATTTTGAAAAGATTGAATCTTGTTAGGATCAAGCTCTTACCATTGTTCTAAACCAATTGGTGTTAGTAAATATGCTATTATATTTCCTTATATCACGCCCCTTCAAATGCGGACCTATAAGCAGGGAGAGAGGCCCAACACTTGACTAGTATTTTTTTGTTTGCAAAGTGTGAGCCTATAAGAAGAGAGTGGACCAACACATGGTTTTTTCTAACTCTACTAATATTTGTTGAAGTATTTAAGATTCCGATCAGTTTAAGATTTTGAGAGAAATGATAATTTGAATGGTATCATAGCCGCAGGGAGGTAATGACATCAACCTATTGTTTTCAGTGTTGGATATCGTTATTGGCCTATAATGTCTTTATATGTCTTTATGTGTCATGTTGATTCAACCTTATTATAAGTCTGTACTTTGGGGGCCGTGTTGTAGTGTTGGCCTTATAGTGTTCTTATATAATCTTTTTGTCCAATATTGACCTAGACATGTTATGAGTATGTTTAAAATATTAACTATCAATTTCCCATCAACTTAATTTTAACTATCTACTTCCCATCAACTTAATTTTAACTATCCACTTCATATTGAAATATATGAAAGATGTTCTAATACATAAGTTGAGCATAATCTATAGGATGATTTTTAATTAACCTTTTCAACCAAAATGATGACGGACTTAAACTTCGACAATTGGTATGATTGTGCACATAGTTATCAGATCCGAACCAGACATTCACATGGAACATACTTTGGGTCAATGGGTCATCGGTGCTATCGGGGTCATTGGTTCAACCGGTGGATCGTTATATATAACTGAAAAAAATTATAAATTATATTCAAGACATAAAAATATTTAAAATGTGAAATTCATAACTATTTCCAAAATATTCCAATATCGATATCATGATAATTTGTCATAAAATATCAACTGTTGAATAAAAAATGATACAATAGTAGAACAATAAACTAGACTAGAAAACTTAGAAATATATTGAGTAAATTGCAGATGTAATCCCCTATCTATCCCAAAAAAGAGGACTTAGCCCTCATCTTTGATTTTGGTTTGACCGGTCCCTTATCTTTTAGATCTTTTGCAACTTTTGTCCATTTAACAGTTAGTCAACAAAAAAATTGACGAAAAATAAGTGCATATCCTTCACGCGCTGTTAGCATTTTAAAATATTATTATTTTAATCAATTTCCAAAAAAAATTATAAAAAATAAAAAAAAATTATCCCATTAATGTTATTACCGTATAGCGTGTAAAACAAAAAAAAAATCGTATTCTTCCTCCCATCGTTTTTTGTTAATCTTTCTCAGCCTTTCATCGTTCTCAGCCATAGTGTAGCTCGAATTTAGATGTTTACCCCAATTTTTCATCTTCTTTAAATCACTCCTCCAATATGAATGATTAGAGGAATGATTTAAAGAAGATGAAATTGGGGATAAACCCCTAAATTTGAGCTACATTATGGTTGAGAACGATGGAAGGCTGATAAAGATGAACGAAAAACGATGGGAGGAATAATGGTGGAAAAAGATTTGTTTTACACCTTATACGGTAATAACATTAATGGGATAATTTATTTAGTTTTTTTATAATTCTTTTGGGAAATTGATTAAAATAATAATATTTTTAAATGCTAAAGAGCGTGAAAGATACGGCGATACGCATAGGTTTTCCATCAATTCTTTTGTTGACCGGTTGTTAAAAGGACCAAAGTTGCAGAAGATTCAAAAGATAAGGGACCGGTCAAACCAAAATCAAAGATAAGGGCTAAGTCCCTAATTTTTGGGAAAGATAGGGAATAAAGCTGCAATTTACTCGAAATATATTTATTCTTGTGTTTACTTTTCTAATATGGAAGCATGACTTTTATAGCCACAAAGTACAATGGTGAGTCATCTTTGTGAAACAAGTGTCACCCTTTAATGATTTACATTTTTCTTGGTAAGTATATGCCACATGTCGGCTATGATGAATTATCCATGTGTGTGTGTCATCTTGCATGTCATACTAAGTGTCCAAAAGATGGGAATCCACATAATACATAACACTCCACCTTAGATGTCCATTACACAATGAACCGGCCTCGTTAAAACGTTCATTTGTGTATTACTCACCCTGATTTGAGCATCTAGTCAGGTCATTAAGTCGGCGCATTCCGGTCATCTAGATTATTCTCACTAATGTAGCGGCATGTGGTGCTTGAATGACCAATCTGTTGAATTGTCGTTTGATATGTTTCTCAAACAATAATGTCACATATCTTCTGATGATCATATATGACAAATAATCTTGATGAAGTATGGTTTGTCCGATTGCCTTTGAAGTAGCCTCCATTTAACTAAACTATACATGTTGCATTGTCCTCGGATAATACAACCGCTTCTCTTTCACGACTAATAAACAAAAGTTCCTCGGATATAATAATATGTCAATGATAATAATCAAATGCATTCTCCAATTTCTTAAAAAATGGCTATCATCTCGGTGTTGTTTGAAGGCTTTGTGACAAAAAATACATATAGTCAAGAACCATGAAGTTTGATGTACCGCCGCTTGTAAATCAATATACCTTGATTTGAGACCTTGTTTTGTAGGGCCAAAAATATCCATCATCCGGGTAACCAACAAGTCACCGACTTGCTTTTGTTCTAATCTAAATTTCATTACACAGATGGTACGTACCAAAAACCTTACTTCGAGGGGGGCCATATAAATATCATGCTTCTGCATAACCAACACAAGTCCCCAACTTGCTCTTGTTTGATCTGGACTACATAACGTATATAGCATGAACCAAAAACCTTTCTTGAAAAAACCAGTAAAGGGAAAAAGATTCATGACATATGCATTCTTATTGCACTGGTTTCCTTGTTAAAAACCTTTAACTAAGAAAACTCAATGGGAAAAACTTGGTTAAAGGAAAAAAGAGTACAATAATTGGTTGACAGGACCAAAAGATATATTCTTGTGCATGTAATGGGTCTTTATAATACGAGTCAAATACTTATACTCCATTGTCTTGATAACTCTTCAGGAGTTCATAATAGATCCATACTTTCTCATATCAAACCATTTATCCCGCTTTCAGGATTTGTAATATTCTCTTGGATCTCATCCATTAATTTTAGAATCATCAACTTGATCATTTTGATCATTTTGTCCTCTCTTCTTTCGATGATTTTTTTATTTTTCGCACCAATCGGTCTACCACGCTTCTGGCGTGGTTTCGATTCATTTGCTATATTATTCTTTTCAAGTACTTCTAGGACTTAAACACGTGCTGGAGCATTCGCGGCTTCTATATAAGATTTAATGACTCTACTAGAGTCATTAAATGCATCCGCTAATGGATTAGCTATCTTTCACACATTATTATTCCATGATTTCATGTATTATTTTTCCACGAGATCTATAAATTTCACATTTACTTCCTCCCCTTATCTCGGAAAAATATTTTCATCACAATTCATTCTACTATGTTTGCAATAACCCTTTGTGGGATTCAATAGCTAAATGTGATATCCTCTTATATGAGTATCAACAAACATTACGAGATATTTACTCAACCGGGGAGAAGTATATTATTTTTCTGGAGATTAATATCTTTTTGATCCATTATCTCCTTTTGATATCCACTTCAGGGGATATCATTATAACTGAATAATTTTGTTTGAGACATGGAAAATAATTTATGATGAACAAAGCTCATTCTTTCTGTATCATCTTTAGGATGATCGTGACATCATAATTAATTTCATGATTGATGTCTTTTGTGAAGCATTATCGAGTTTCACCAGGTATTTTACCGTATGACCGATACGGAACCGATGACTTTCATGTCACATCAATAATACATATTTTCATTATTCCTCTAGTACTCAGTTTCATCATTGTCTCGTTTCTAGAGAAATTTATTTTTTTTTAAAATGAGCCTTTTACATATCCCTCATGATATATCATCTTTTTGGCTTACATCCCTTTTCAACTTTTAGTTCTCGGACTTCATTTCCGTTTTTATCTCAGTGAATTTCATATTCACTTTTGTAAGCTTTCGGGATCTTTTGATGAGCTTCGGCTCATCTATATATATCACAAGAAAATGATCATCTTCAAGTGATCAAATCTTTTATTCAAAGAAAATTTTACAGTATACCAGGTTGTATCAACGTTCTTTCATTCTCGTGTCATCAACCCAATTCCGGTGGAATTTATCATTAAGACCTTAAAATCACAATTTTTAACCACAGTAATTGATATAATTAGATCCAGTCATGTTCATTTCAGGAATCAGACTTGTACGATCTAACATATCTCAAGTATTTCATTTTGCCTCGTTCTCTTCTGGAAACTGACTTGTTTAATCTCAAATATTTCATTTAGTCACGTTCATTTCTGGTAACGAACTTGTATTATAATTTTCAATGATTCAAAATATATAATATATAATATAAAGTGAAAATAAATAATCTAGTATATATAGATTTTAAGTATCTCATACTTCAAGTGCTAAATCATTTGATAAAAATGATATCATTTTATAACCATTTTAACTGAAGTAAATGAAATTTTACCTCAATACTTTACCTCAATCGTAGCATGTGATATTGTCAACATCGATTCCATAAATCCATGTCATGGTTGAGCAAATCCTTCAAAAACTTCAACCGTTATATGACGTTGGTGCGCTCCCATGATTGATTGGATGAATTTTATCTATAAAACTCAATTGGTAGAGTCGTGCTGATAAACTAGACTAGAAAACTTAGAAATATTCTTGTGTTTACTTTTCTCATATGAAAGCATGACTTTTATAGCCACAAAGTACAATGGTGAGTCATTTTGTGAAACAAGTGTCACCCTATAATGATTTACATTTGTCTTGGTAAATAGAAGCCACATGTTGGCTATGATGAACCATATCATGTGTGTGTATCATTTTGCATGTCATACCAAGTGTCCAAAAGATGGGCATCCACATAATATACATAACAATGAATTATTCGTTAAACATTAAGTTCAGATGCACTTGTATGGGGATCAAGAAAATTTAACGATGTTTTCCAAGAGATTTATTTCTGTAAAAGTTTTTTTTCAAGTCTTTATCCTCCCTTTAATCTCGAGAACACAGACTCATCAAAATGAAAATCTGCAAATTTTGCAGTAATTAAGTCACCTGTCATGGGTTGAAGATATATAATAAAAGATGAGGATTATATCCCACGTAAATTCCCAATCTTCTTTGAGGGCCCATCTTGGTGTGTTTTGTTGTAGGCAATATTGATACATATACCGCACAACTAAAAATTCTTATACGAGATATATTGGGCTCATGACCCATAGCCAACGGAAACGGGGGGTATTTTGTCAAAGCTCAAAGGTCTAATTTGTAAAAGTGCTGATGCAACTTAAATAGCATGTCCCCAAGCAGATATGGGTAAATGTTTTCTCATGAGCATTGGTCTAGCAATTAATTGTAGTCATTTAATACATGACTTGATAGACCATTTTGCGTGTGAACATGAGCAACTGGATGTTCCACACTAATTCCCACAAACATGCAATAATCATCTATATCATGTGATGAATATTTTGCTGCATTATCCAAACGGATACTTTTAATTCGATTATCCAGAAATGGTGCTCGTAAATAGATTATCTGTGGAAGTAATATTGCAATCGCAAAGTTGCGAGTTGATAATGATCATGTGACCTTCTGTTGGATGCGCCAATTAGGACCATAAAATATATGAATTGTCCACTATGTGGATGTTTAGGTCCATATATGCCTCCATGAATCCGTTCTAAAAATACTGGCGATTCAGTTGTTTCATGACTGATGGCCTGTAATAAACTTTCCTCGATGATATACCGTACATAACAATTCATTAAAATTGAAAAACTTCATGTTTTTCAGTATGTGGCCATGTGAGTTCTCAATTATTCTTTTCATTATAAATTATCCAGGATGTCCCAATCGATCATGCCAAATTTTCAATAAATTATCATCAATATATTTCTGGTTTATTACAAGATGCGTCTCAAGCGCATTTATTTTAGTATAATACAATCCCGATGACAGAGACGGGAGTTTTTCTAATATATTTTTCTCCCTTGAGACATATACTTTTATATAAAAATATTCAGCATTTCTCTCATTTATTGTCTCTATATGATATCCATTCCGTCCGTATCCTTAAAACTCAATAAATTTCTTCTGGATTTCGGAGAATATAAAGCATGATTGAACACAAATTACGTTCCCCTAGGGAGATTAATTGTGGTTCTTCCGAAGCCGCGATCAGTTTTGCACTGCCACATAGAGTATTAACGTTTATCTCTTCTTTCCTCATGAAAGAAAAACATTTCCTATGTTTGAGTATCGTACAAGTAGTGACACTATCAATCAGACAAACATCTTCATTTGGGCTTATGAATCTCGTTAATAAGCCCAAATGCTGTAATCATATCTCATCTTTCCAAAAGAGGATAAATTAGTTAAGTTATCTGAAAGCTATAAGATTTATATATGTGGGAATAATTATGGCTTTCACACTTCAAGCGTTTATCATAAATATCAATATAACATTATGGTATATATGATTCCTCAGGAATCATTACATTTATCCAGCGGTTTCACGAATCAATGAACTTCAGGTTAATTTTCTCCCCCTTGTGTACGGTTAACCATTTTAATCACGATCTGCAGATCATATAATGTATATTGATAATTGCATTTTCTCAATCCACACATTCTCATTACCAACATAGTCAAGTTGAATCTATTACATTAACCTCTTCAGGGTTTATTGATTTCCTTTTCATTATACTCTATAGAAGTACACCATTTATCTTTTGGAATTTACCAATTTTCCTGGACTATATTTTCATTAGCTCGAGCGCATTATAACTCTTTTAGAGTTCTCATTATACTCATAACCTCTTTTGAGGATTTATATCTTTGAAACAATTGGTCTATAGTGCTTCCGACGTACTTTATGATCTCATATTTTGTCCTTCTAGGATATCTATTTCAATCAGAGTATTTGCTGCTGCTGACTCATATGAAGTAATTAAATGCATCTGATTTTATTTTTTTCACAAATTATTCTTCCATGAAATTCAAGTTCATGTATTATTTTTCCATGAGATCTATAAATTTCACTTTGTTTTAAACCCAACGATTTATTCTAGAAAAGGAAAAAAATCACTGGTTTGATAAATACATGTCTTGGTCAAGGTTTTGCGGTTCGACAGGGGGATTAGTGGTTGGACCGTGTTAAGTTCAAGCGTTTACCATTCTACTAAAATCAATTGGTGTTAATAAAGACGCTACTATATTTCTTTATCCATTCAAGAGTGTGGGCAATCTCTCCTAACACCCACCTCTCAAGTGTGGGCAATCCGTCCCAACACTTGCATAATTTTTCATTCAATTGTGAAAATCAATCTCTCCCAACACCCCCTCAAGTGTGGACAATCTATCCCAACACTTGCACAATTTATTCAAAATAATGTTCACCCCAGGTTTCAATCTCATTACCTCAGGCTCTGATAACATGTTAGGATTAAGCGCTTACAAACTGGTTTTAGTACAATGGTAAGTGCATGATCCTAACATACTGGCAAGTTTGGCGGTACAAAATGGTTGACTTTCATAAATGATCTAGTTAAATGTCTACATTTGCCTGATTTCGTGTCCGGTTCAACTGTCGATCCTGCCCATTTGTGATAAAAATTATCGAGCACATGTAAACGCTTTTAGACACAACCGTATAGACATTACATATCATAATGATATACTACCACATGGATTTTAACTCTTAGACTATTTGGGTTACCTTACATACATCATACACATACATATTTTGTTTTTCACGTCTCCGAAACTTATACCTTTTTTGTATCTTAATACATTTATAGGCCTCAAATGTCCAACGCACCAGATTTTATAATTTACGGCTGATGGGTTATCTTCTTGTTCATATGGCAAATTTTACTGGTCAATCACCACCAAACTCAATGAACAAATGTCATCATATAGATGATTGCAATCATATCTATTAATTCAGATAAGGAAATGTTGAACGTAAAACTTTTCCTCATATGGTATATGAAGCTTACGTTGAAAATTACATATTGATATCCATCGAATTAGTCATACGTGTTTATTTTTACCTGACATAGACTAGTACATCGTTTCATTACTATGACCTAGAGATGGAATTATAAAAAGTAAATTTCTTTAAGGGCCATAGAAAATACCAACTTTAAGGGCCAGGAGCCCTACTTTAAGCCTAAAGGCGGATCTAAACCTCGGGTGAGAGATCGTCCTGACCCGCTATCCTGTTCACCACAGGTCGTCAGGGCGCAACGGAGTTGGGTCAGAGCAGTTCGGGCTGTAACGGCTCGGGGGCTCAACGTAGGTCGGCCGGAGCAATCCCTGATGTTTAGCCCACGTGCTTATATTATAAGATAATTATGTAAAGATTCATCAGTCATATAGACTCTCAACCTATTATTCAAACACCGTGATTATCTCCTAAAATCAAGGGGATTAACACGTACGAATCCAATCCCTGAGGGATACAAAATAGTGTCCATAATGGACACGACACATGCATGCCTTGGAAAAAAGGTCCTCTATATAAACAATCCCAAGAACTACGAATAGACTAGATTCCTTCTAAATACACAGGATACGTAGGAAAATTGAGATTCATAATCTCATGCTTAGTCTAACATAAACACAAAATCTTCTTCATTCTTAGGGCATAGTCTTGAATTCATTGTCACTAGGGAAAATACGGCCCAAATTTATCAATAGACGATTTATCGCATCATCAATTGGCGCTAGATGGAGGGCATTTCCAACTGGCAATTTATTCAAGATCCTAACCATGCCACCAAAAACACACAAACAAACAGCCGTAGCAAGCCCATGATGGTGGTCAAAACGCTGATAATAGGGTGGAAACATATGCCAATACCAGCAATCAGCCTAAACAACAAGACCAAATTGCATTAGATCAAGCCAGCAAGCGGTGGTGGAGCAGATAGCAGCTATGGACGCTGCTACCTGGAAAGCCATCCTACAGGAAGCCATACAAGGGGAGGACACACAAGAAAATACGCCTCCTCTTCCACCTCCCCCTAAACAGCGTGATATATCATCCGACTCGGCCGTGGGAAGGACGCAACTCGATGCCCAAGCACAGGAATTGGCTACAGCAGAGCTCAATGCCATACTGGGACGGAGACCGGATGAATTCTTGTTCGTATCACCGTTTGTTGCACAAATCGAAGAGTATCCCGACCCACAGGCTATAATGTTCTGAAGTTAGAACCCTACAATTGATCCAAGGACCCATATGATTACTTGCATAAATACATGACGCACATGAACCTGTATTGTGCCCCTGATGAAATGAAGTGCAAGGATTTTCTTACTTTGCTCACGGGCAGGGCTCATGAGTGGTTCAGGAAGATACCGCCGAGGTTGATCTCCGACATTGGAACTCTAACCAGAAAGTTCGATCATGCTTTCATTACGGTTCAAACTTTATAGAGGAATGCAACTCATCTCTTAACTATCAAACAGAAGAAAAATGTGACCTAGATCAAATACCTTAAAAGGTTTAATGAAGAGTCCGTCTAGGTTTGGGATGCTGATGAGCACCTTCTGGTGACTTCCTTCGTAGCAGGACTACGAGAAGGAATATTGTATGCTAAGATGAACAGCAAGCTTCCCAGGACTAGAGAGGAATGTGTTGAGATCGATTACAAGCACTGCCAATGAGAGGAAGCTAACCGGTTAAAATGGGAATCGAAAAGAGGAGAATCCAAGAAAGAGAAGACAAAGGACAAGTTTGACAAAAAGAGGAAGCCGGCATGGGACCGCATGAATGCCCAAGTCACAGATTAGTTGTGTAAGAAAGGACCTTTGAAAGAGAGGGACTTCATCCCTCTGAACAGATAACGCGAGCAGGTTCTTGCTATCGTGGAAAAAAGGGCATTGCCCAAACTCCACCTCTGATGCGAAGGCCTCCGGAAACGAGGGATCAGAAAAAATTTCGTGTGAATCAGAAGGATGTTGGGCATGACTCAGAGAGCTTCCGGGAGCGGAAAAAGACATCGATGCATCCATCATGGAAGGAAAACTGGATGAAGTCGTCGACTGATCTAAGAACTTTGAGCCATGAGGTTGCAGAGACTTCAAGCATCAGAACTACAACCAAGACCGGGGAAGGCAGGACGAGCCCCAACGGAGAAGGGACCAATCTTCAGATTATGATTGACAACTAGACAACCGCCCCAACAACACTATCAACACCATTGTGGGTGGTCCCTATCAACATCGTGAAGTGGAAAAATAGAACAGTCGATCTGTAGGGTCTTCTGTGTCTAGTAGAAGTTAGAGGCCGGTTGGCGAGGTAGTTGGTCCCTTGGAAAGGCTAACACAAGTTTAGAGGGGGGGTGAATAAACTTGTCACCAAAAACTTTTCCTGAACTGGAATCACCCCGGGAACTGAGTTTCTCCGAAACTCAAACTGATGCTTAGTTCAGTTATTGCTCCTGTCCCGTAACTTGTGCGGAGTTAAGCCGACTGAGCTGAGTTTAAGTCAAACTGAATTAACCAAAACTGAGTCAACCGGCAGCGGATATATTTTAGCCTTTAGATCACAAACAGTTTGTTGACTTGGTTTAATCATGAGAACTAGATAATTAAGATTGTAAAAAAGTACATAAATGCGTAAAAATAAATAAACAAGAATTATAGAGGTTCCAGGTGGTGTAATCCTGTACGTCCTCTCTTCCCCTATGTTGCGGAGGAAAATTCCACTAGAACTTCTTTGAGATGGCCCGGTTACAAAAAGTTCTAAACTGATAGTCCTTGACTAATCCCTAGTGTCACTATCTAAACACTTGTAGAACAGGTAGGATTGCTGCTCTTAAACTGTTTGAACACTGGTCCTTGAAGGGTAGAATTGCCTCTTCACCATATCATTACAACCACTGTCTTCCTGACTATACTCAACTGTCCTTCACACCTTCTTGGTGTTTCACAGTCTAGACCTTTGATGAAATCAAAGTTGAGACCTGAATCAATAACTATGATTCAATTGTGATTTGAGTTTTTCTTCTGGAAAAAATAAATTTTGCACGGCTCTGAATTTCTTCAAGGGTTAGATTCTTGATTTTTCTTGAATGTGCTTGAATACCTGAAGAAATTTTCTTGCTCTTGCTATTAAGTACTTGGCAGGAATTCTTTCGAAATTGGCTTTTCCCCCTTAATTAGATCTTTCTTGACTAGATAGATTCTTCTTAATTCCTCCTGCTCTCTCTCATTGTTGTTGTAGAGGTAGTATATTTATAGGGGTTTATTGCTCCTGCTTGAATTTTGTAACAGCTATATTTTGTGACCGTTCTGCTGTGTCAGTACCTCATCCAATAAAATTGCTTCCTTTATAACATTTGACTGTACTATCAGTTTGTTGGATGACTGACATATAAAACTGAGTTTCCTTATCAATTTTATACTGAGATTATCATTTGTCAGTTTCTTGACTGACTTGGAGTATTAACTGAGATTTTACTTTTCTTTAAATATCAGTACTCCAGTTTTTCATCTGATTATAATTGACTAAATCAGAGTACACCATGACTCATTATCATCTAAGAATTCATTGTCCTTATGATTCTTAGGTCTTCATACAAGATCCATAAAGTCAGTTCATGTCACCACAATCTTGCCTGAAGTCTAACATTACAGTCTCGACGTAATCTTCATAACTGAGTTTGAACCCTCAGTTCTTCAACTTCAATAACTGAGTCTGTGTCCCTCAGCGAACTTATCTTCTTCAGTTTTCATGTAGGTGTTCTCTGTTTTTCAGTTTCTTATTGGATCTCAGTTTAAACTAAATCTCAATTTCATATTTTCCCAGTTCACGGCCTAGAACTATTACAGTGTTTGTCTGATTTAACCTATACAATTATCAGACTCTATAAAGTCCTATACATTAATCTCTAGACATATTTTTGCTTTGTACTATAACAGCTAGTTATGACACTTCATCAATGGGGTTAAAAACAATAACTGATTAAGCGATGAATCATCATCAAAACATAAATTTTATTTCCAACAATTTCCCCTTTTTGATGATGTCAATACCCTCCTTAAAAGCAATGCAAAAAGATAAAAAAAATACTATAAATGACATAGTGAACTGAGAAACTGAAGATAGTTTATTTGATAACTGAGTTACAATACTGAGTAATAAAATACAACACAAATAAAAAGAACTTGAAAGCAGTTTCTTTTTACTTGATAGTTAAAGAAAATTGATTATCATAGGTTTCTGCAACGGTTCTCATATCATCAGTAGTGGCTGAGTTTTCAATCCCATGGATGCTAGCCCAAATGTTCCATGATTCAGACAAGTAGTGTTTCCTGGAGAATTTGCTTTTGAAGAGTACCACGAAGGTGAAGACAGTTGCCCTTAGTCTTTCATTGGTGGCTGTTCTTAGTAGACTTTGAACAAATTCATGTTCAGCCTTTTCAATTTTTTCTGATTGCTTATCAATAATACCATCTGCTTCCCATTTCTTGAGTTTATTAAAGTAGTGCATGAGCAACTTCTGCATATGTAGGAACGATTCTAGAGATTCTTCTCTTGATACTCCTTCTCTTGCTGGTAAATTTTTGAAAAGACTGTACAGACGAGAATCAAAACCAACTCTTTTATCGTTGGGCTCTGAGTACTTAACAATTAACTGCATTTCTTCATCAGTAAACTCTCCTCAAGCTTTCTTTAGCTCATTCAATTTATCAATAGCATTTGCAAGGAATTGTGGAATCTCCGTTGCATTGACTTTTAAGATATCCAAACATTCCCCCTTATTGACATCATCTTTATGAATCAGGCTTCTGATGTAAGCATTCAAATTTTGTTGAGTTGATGCCAATATGGTTTGAGCTACAACCGAGTCCTTCATTCCATTTTCCATTAATATCATTCTATCAACCAGATTATTGAGAATGCTTTCCCATCTATCTTGAGTTTCATCTCTTTTTGCGTCATTCTCAATGGTTGTCTTCCGAAGTTCAATCATAGTGTTTTGGCAGTTTTCAGTGACAGTATCCATCTTCTTTTCATGTTTAGTTCTTTCATCTTTGCTGGCATCTAAGGCATGTAGAACCTTTCCAAATAAGCTTTGATCGTCTTTCTGAATTCTGATTATCTCATTATGATAAAACTTAATGAGATCAACCTGAGTGGGTAAATCTTTTGAACTTCCTGCTTGTTGTTCTTTTCCTTTGTTTGTCTCAGCCTCAGTTGGTTTAGCTTGCTTTAGAGGTGAGAGAACAACTTGCTTCAGTTTTAATCTGTATTCAGCCAACTGTCTTCTTTCTTTAGATTGTCTCTTAGCTTCTTCCAAGCTTGATGGGTCAACAACTTTTGCTGGTGACAGATGTACGTTGAGTTCATCATCTGACTCTTCTTCAGGCATGTTTGCCACAGTTGTTGCTATTTCAAGTGTAGGGACTTATCAGTGGGAGATTGGTAACCTCCTTCTTGTTCTTTATCTTGCTGTGTTTCAAATACACTTTCATAACTTGAACTTCCACTGCATTCACCAGAACTACTAGAATCATCATCTGTGTTATGTACAGTTGCAGTTTCCTTTTCTTGTAGGGAGGCAAGAATCCCTTTTTGTAAGTTAGGATCTTCCTGAAAATCATCATCATCATCATCGTTCTTTTTGCAACTTCCACCAGCTGTGGCTTCCTTCCAATAACTGTTTCTGATCAGCACATACGCTTGATTTAAGAACTCATCGGTGTTGATTATCTCCGATAGATTTGTAATGTTGTATAAATCAAATACCCAATTCTCGATAACTTCCATTTTAGTCTGCTGACTTCTTTGATTGGCAATGGAACTGAGTTTCCAAGTTCGATATCTGCTCAATCACTCATAATCAGCTGTCATTAGTTCTCTATGATCAGTTGTGGATTTAAATGGTGTGAGAGTGTCCTCTGATTCTCTTGTGATCTCATGTTCTTCTTCTAGAATAGAATCTTCAATTTGCATGGGATCAGTTCTTGCAACATCATCGGTTTTCATTATATCAGTTCTGCTGACTCCTTCCTCAGCTGTAAATGGAATCTCTGATGGCCCTTTTTCAGTAACTGAGACTGAGATAGTCGGCTCAGTTTCCAAAACCTTTTTATTTACAATTTCTTCAGCAGCTTGTTTTTCGGTAGGTTCAAGTTCCAATTCAGTAACTGAAACTTCTTTCTCAGTTGATTCAATGTGTTCTTCTTCATTGACTTGCTCATCCAAGTTAATGATTTTTGTTGATCTTGAATCTGCTTCAGCCTCTTTTTCTTCAGGGTGAGGAGCTCAAAATTCTTTAATTGTTTCCTCGTGTTCCAATCTGGGGGCAGATTCTTGAGAAGTAGACTTGGATCTTGAAAGCAACATGAGCATATTCAGTGTTGTTTCATCAATCAGTCTTTCATCACTATCGGATTCTTCATCAACATGTTCATTCCTCAGGGTCTGTTCCCCCTGAGTCTCAGCTTCCTTCTATATGATAGTTTCAACATCATGTTCCTTGTTGATAACTTCAGCTTCCTTTGTCATTACAATTTCTTGTGAAACTGGTTCTTGAATGGATAAATCTTCAGTTACAGGGGTTGGGACGGACTCAACAATAATGGCTTTAGTTCTTTCCGTCTGTGCTGATCCTTCATCAATCGATGTTTCAGTTATTGGTGTAACAAGATTAGATTTACTTTTCTCTAAATCTTCCAACTGTTTTCTTCTCTTGCTTAATTCTACAATCTGTTCCAAGACTTCATCTCCAGTTGCAGGTTTCTTTGATTTCCTGCTTTTCTTCTTCTTTGGTTCACTTTCTGAACCCTTAGCTTTCCTTTTTCCGGCTTTTTCCTCTTTGACAACAATCTTCCCATCAGCAACTGGTGTTTGTTTTCTCTTTGCGATTCCAAAATGGTCTAGTATTCTTTGGACTACTAATGCAAGAGTCTTTTTGTGATAAAATCGACCCTTTTTGACATCAGTTTTCTTCTTGGGTAAGTCAGTTGATTGTTCCGTCAATTGATCAAAAAGATACCTTGGCCAATTGAAAATTTCATCAAACCAAATCACATATAGAAAATCTAATTTTGCTCCAGATAGATTGCTAGAGTTTCCTGTATTTCCAATTATGCAATTTACTAACATCTTTGAGAGAAAATTAAATTCTGGCTTGAGTAAGCTTGTGCTCCCGGTATGTGAGACAGCAGATTCTCCATTAATAGCTATATCTTTCCATAGTTTCTCTTTTTGTTCCTTAGTCAGCTTGATGGCTGCTGATCCTCCGGATTTGTCAAACCCAAAGATTTCTGTAATTAGATCTTCGGTGACCTTGATCTCCTTACCATTGACAGTAGTGGTATAGGTGTGTGTGTCTTCTCCTTCTATAGTTGTTCTTCCAAATTCATAGAAGTCTCCAATGCTTTCTAGACATACACTATTCAGATCGATGTTGAATACAACATCCAAACCTTTAATTTTCTGGATTTTTGTTGCATTGGTATTGACTAGAGTTTGATCAATATACTTTGCAATATACTAGTCAAGAGATATAATCATTCCGGGTTCAACATGATTGAAATTCATTTTTCTAAATTTGATTGATAAATTTGAAAAATCTGAGATTCAGAGAGTGGATTCAAAATTTAAGCGTAAAGAATTACAAGAGAAAATTCTGGGTATTTATAATTTGTAGTAGGGGTAGTTAAGAATTGAGTGGGACTCAAAACGTCTTGTCATAAATATTTTGAGATTGTGAAAAGGTGGATGAGTGGAAAATTATGGATGGTTTAGATTGAGAGGGACCACGTCTTTTCTGGACATCTGTAGCTAGAGAATAGTAAATAGAGTAGGTGCGGTGTATCAATAGCTATATTCGTCCTGAATTCAGAAACTCAGTTGAGAATAAAACGCAGTTTTTCGGCTTCCAGTTACCGAAATTTTCCTGCAAAACAAATTTAGGAATTTTTGGTACCCATATCTGTTTGGGTCCTAACTGGTTAGTTTTTGATGATATAACTTTATTTTTGGCTTTATACCTCTCTTGATGTTTTGACTGATTAAGGTCAGTTTTTACATACTTTTCTTGTTTTGTCTGGACAGATTTTGATTTGATCAGTTTATGAAACTGACGTGAAGGTTCATTCCAATCTTTATTAGTGGGAAATAGTCTTCCTTTCCGTCTAAATTTATCATTCCATGAATGATCTTTATTTTCGAATGGATATGACTTGAAGGTTTTTCTTACTGATCTCTGATCAGTTTTGCCTTTTGATTCTTTCTGTTAAATCTGTTGGCTTGGTGCATTTTACCAACTGATTTTTCAGTTTTATCAGTTTGTGTATTTGGTAGTGCTGAGTTTTTGTCAGTTCTAATAATTTTATCAGTTTTCTGAGTTCTTGACTTTTAATTAGCCACAAATTTTATTGCAACTGATCTTGGTCTGAACTTAGAATTGTACTGATTATCAAACCCTAAACCAGATCTATCACCAAATGGTTTTCCTGGTTTGAATTGAACACTGGAAATTGGATCAACTGATGATTCTGTGATGTTTATTACTTTTGTCGGTTCATCAGGTGGTCGAACTACCTTGGTTCCATTATTAGCCTTGATTTGATTGATTTCATCATTTATTCTCGAAGTTTCAGTTTTCAATAACTTTTTCTACTTTTTGACATTCTCATAATTCTTTTGAATTACCTCTAATTCCTTTATGAGTATGTCCAAGGTTTCTATGAAATCATCAATTACCTCCTGATTTTTGGTGGATAGATTTTCGGTTGAGGAATCATCAATTAGGACTTGCTTCCCTTTTTCATTAATATTTGCCTGTGCTGCCCCTAGCAGTATGATTTTCTCATCACTTTCACCTCCATAACTTGTGGGTGGAGCTGCATCTTTGGATTTTGCAATGGATGGATCTTCAGTAATCTTTCCAGCTAATTTTTCATCTATATAATCAGCTACTCGTAGCCATTCTTTTTCTGCTTCTTCTGAAAGATCACTTAGGGAGGGAAATCCGCTTGATTCATCTTTATCAATATCTTCTTCATAACTGAAATGAGGTTCCGGATTTGTGTGAGAGCTTGTAGTACTGAATCTTTCAAATACTTGATCATGAATATCATAAACAACATTTTGCAAATAATCAGTCAGGGGGTTATTCAGCCAGCTTCTAATTCTAGATGTATCCATTTAATTTTACTAAAGTATCGCTATAACGGATGCAGTAAGGGATTTTAACAACTGGTTTATAAGATATCTTATGATACTGAGGTTCAGTAACGGATCTCTTCAAAATAGAATCACTGCTCCGATACCAATTATTTGTATCGGAAATAAATGATGCACAGTTATCTCCTTGAGCAGTAACAACTCGGATCTCCTCCAAAAGGAAGACTTGCTCCGATACCAATTGTTGGTCCCTTGGAAAGGCTAACACAATTTTAGAGGGGGTGAATAAACATGTCACCAAAAACTTTTCCTGAACTAGAATCACCCCGGGAACTGAGTTTCTCCGAAACTCAAACTGATGCTTAGTTCAGTTATTGTTCCTGTCCCGTAACTTGTGCGGAGTTAAGCTGACTGAGCGGAGTTTAAGTCAAACTGACTTAACCAAAACTGAGTCAACCGGAAGAGGATATATTTTAGCCTTTAGATAACAAACAGTTTGTTGACTTGGTTTAATCGTGAGAACTAGATAATTAAGATTGTAAAGAAGTACATAAACGCGTAAAAATAAATAAACAAGAATTATAGAGGTTCCAGGTGGTGTAATCCTAAACGTCCTCTCTTCCCCTGTGATGCGGAGGAAAATTCCACTAGAATTTCTTTGAGATTGCCCGGTTACAAAAATTTCTAAACTGATAGTCCTTGACTAATCCCTAGCGTCACTATCTAAACACTTGTAGAACAGGTAGGATTGCTGCTCTTCAACTATTTGAACACTGGTCCTTGAAGTGTGGAATTGCCTCTTCACCAGCTCATCACAACCACAGTCTTCCCGACTGCACTCAACTGTCCTTCACACCTTCTTGGTGTTTCACAGTCTAGACCTTTGATGAAATCAAAGTTGAGACCTGAATCAATAACTATGATTCAATTGTGATTTGAGCTTTTCTTCTGGATAAATAAATTTTGCACGGCTCTGAATTTCCTCAAGGGTTAGATTCTTGATTTTTCTTGAATGTGCTTGAATACCTGAAGAAATTTTCTTGCTCTTGCTATTAAGTACTTGGCAGGAATTCTTTCGAAATTGGCTTTTCCCCCTTAATTAGATCTTTCTTGACTAGATAGATTCTTTTTAATTCCTCCTGCTCTCTCTCGTTGTTGTTGTAGAGGTAGTCTATTTATAAAGGTTTATTGCTCCTTCTTGAATTTTGTAACGGCTATATTTTGTGACCGCTCACTGTGTCGCATTCTCATCCAATAGAATTGCTTCCTTTATAACGCTGGACTGCATTTATCGCTTTGTTGGATGACCGACATATAAAATCGAAGTTTCCTTATCGCTTTATAACGAGATTATCATTTGTCGGTTTCTTGACTGACTTGGAGCATTAACTGAGATTTTACTTTTCTTTAAATATCAGTACTCCAGTTTTTCATCTGATTATAATTGACTAAATCAGAGTACACCATGACTCATTATCATCTAATAATTCATTGTCCTTATGATTCTTAGGTCTTCATACAAGATCCATAAAGTCAGTTCAGGTCACCACAATCTTGCCTGAAGTATAACTTTACAGTCTCGACGTATTCATCATAACTGAGTTTGAACCATCAGTTCTTCAACTTCAATAACTGAGTCTGGGTCCCTCAGCGAACTTATCTTCTTCTGGCCATGTAGGTGTTCTCTGCTTTTCATTTCTTATTGGATCTCGCTTTAAACTAAATATCGCTTTCATATTTTCCCAGTTCACGGCCTAGAACTATTACAGTGCTTGTCTGATTTAACCTATACAAATATCAGACTCTATAAAGTCCTATACATTACTCTATAGACATATTTTTGCTTTGCACTATAACAGCTAGTTATGACACTTCATCAATGGGGTTAAAAACAATAACTGATTAAGCAATGAATCATCATCAAAACATAAATTCTATTTCCAACACCTATGGTCTCCGAGACCCACTCCCTTGGGTTATAAATAATGAGGGACTAGTCTTAGAGGCCGTGGTGCTCAAGAACCTTATGAAGTAGACACGGGATGTTCCGTCAATGTCCTCTATTACTCAGTCATTCAATCCATAAAGTTAAAAGATTCAGAGTTGACACATGTTTCCGTTTTGCTGTTCGGTTTTGCCAGACCCCCAATTCATCGCATGGGGATGATAAGTCTATCCACCACGTTTGGATGAGAACCAACGGGAAGGACCCTTGTGGTAATCTATGTCGTGGGTTGTTAGGAAATCACTAGTTTAACGCAGCGGAATTTAAAATTTTGATTTCCTTTTCTAGGTCGTTCTTCGTTTAATGCAATAAACACATTAGGTAGTTTGACGGTTATACCTTGGATGATCTATAAGATCGTCACTTTCACCATCAACGTTGCTTCCATATGTCCGGCCTCTATCGTTGATCCACGCGAACTCCTCGGCAGAATCCTCCTAGGATTGCTATTGGAAAACTCCGGTTTCTAGACCGGCCTTTTTCCTCTCTCTCAAACTGTCTATCAGAAGCTCTCTATTTTACACAAGAACTATCAGCTCTTGCAATTGTGATGTCCAAAAGAGCTTGACACCCACCTCTTATTTATAGTGGAGGTGGCGCCCCTAACTAGAGTGGAGGAGAAGAAAACATTTTCCCAATAAAATAAGGAAAATCAATTAGAATGATTTATCTCTTTTATTATAATATCTTATATTATATAAAATCTAAATATTTCCAATATCTTATATTGATTATATTTGTCTTATTACCATAATTCTATTTTTCCAAAATCAATTAATATCCAATATTAATATTATGGTAATCTGATTAATTAAAGTGCATAATCCAAGTGTATCTTATACCCTAGGATGTGGCGCCCCATATGTCAATTTGTTGGCATCCGGAATATTCTTTAATTAATATAATTTGTATATAATTAATATCTTCTATTTTATTTATTTATAATAAATAAATATCACAATATTAATTACCACTATAACCTTTATAGTCTAGAGATAAACATTCCTTATTTGGTTATCAACTATAACCGCATTTTAATCCGACTCGATGTTCATATGTGTATGACCCGATAGGCTTCCAAATATGTTGGCCGTAGACACAAAGTGCAAATTACGAAAATGCCCTTCATGCCTAATGATCACGGGATAGCGACTAGCAACACACCGTGACCCTTAATAATCAGAAGAGTAAAAAACAATGACTACTACCTTTCATGTGAAGTAGTTACTAGGTAACTTACATTCCTATCGCAAAAATAATATCCATACGATCGTATCTCGAGTGTCAATACATTAACGATCGTATCTTATATTCTGGATATCATGCTCTCTCAGAATAACACATTTACTCCCCCGTTACAAAGATTCTTGAGAGGTAGACATTCCTTATAGTAAGGCCATTTTGGATATTCAATCCCAATCATAGGATATGCGATTCCCGGATGACCAAACATGTATACTCCGCATGCTTCAATATCATACACAATCACTACCGCATGATCGCCCCGTGGATATGGGAAATCTCAATAGTGTCAAAGCATGACAATCCACACCGTGATGCCATGAAGACACCGATCTAAAAGATAATTACACAACCGCCACATAGTGTGACACTTAATGTAAGTGGGTCAGTCTAACGTACGCATTCTCTAATACACATCCACGTACAGTCCAAGTGTCTCTACACTTCGATAGACGATATCTATCCCTACCTTCTATAACATAAAAGACATCCAATACGTGCTAGTCTAATTATACTATCAATGTCCCATTTGACAGTCCTTAAGACAAGTGACATTTAAGTATCAAACTTATTAAGTGACTAGAGATCTCATCAATCATAATCACTAACATGGTTTCTCTATCACAGTTTGACACTAGGGACATTACAATATATGTACAACAAATAATATGAATATAAACAATATATAATAACATAAGTGCTTTTATTAATTACATGAACTAAAATAGACTGTAAACGACCCGACCCGGTCGGATCCGGTCCAACCCGGTTGGGTTTAGGACACCTATTCAACAATGGTCAAGGCCGTATATGCATATAACATCATCATGGGTAGACCGGCCATGATTGATCTTCGAGCTGTGATCTCCACTGCTCATATCACTTTAAAGTTCCCCACCGCAGAAGGGTCGGTCGAGGTTAAGGGGGATATGGAAGCAGCCAGGAGCTACTGCGCTGCCACTATCAAAAGGAAAGGTGTTGTTCTGACATGAGATGCTTGAGTGAAGAGGAAGATCCCGATGAAGAGCTAGATCATGCGGTCTCGGACATGTTCCGAAAGCCTATAATTTACTTTATTTGTGTTAGGAAATCACTAGTTAAACGCATCGGAATTTAAAATTTTGATTTCCATTTCCACGATCGTCTTCGTTTAACACAATAAACACGTTAAGTAGTTTGAGGAATATACCTTGGCTTATCTACAAGATTGAAGCTCTGACCGTCAATAGAGAGCAGTACTGTGCGCAAGCCGTCCACGCATCTGGCCTCTATTGATAATCCACACGAACTCCTCACTGGAATCCTCCTTGGATTGCTATCAGAAAAATCCGGCTGCTAGACCAGCTTTTTTCCCTCTCTCTAACTCTCTATTGGAAGCTCTCTATTTTACTCAAGAACTTTTAGCTCTTGGAATTGTGTTGTACAAAACAGCTAGCCAACCCCTTTCTTATATAGGGTGAGTGGCGCCCTATATACCCCTAATCTGATTAGGAGAAGCTTTTTAGAAGATAGATGAAAGAGAAAAACATTTTTCCAATAAAATAAGAAAAATCACTTAGATTGATTTATCTCTTTTATTATAATCTTATATTAAATAAAATCTAAATATTGCCAATATCTTATATTCAATATATGTTTATCTTATTACCATAAATATATTTTTCCAAAATCAATTAATATCCAATATTAATATCATGGTAATCTTATTAATTAAAGTGCACAATCCAAGTGTATCTTATACACATGTCTTCAGCGCCCGAAATGCCAATTAATTGGCTTACGGAATATTCTATAATTAATATAATTTATGTATAATTAATATCTTGTATTTTATTTATTCATAATAAATTAATACCACCATATTAATTTACCACTATAACCTTTTATAGTCTTGAGATAAACATTCCTTATTTGGTTATCAACTATAATCACATTATAATCTGACTTGATGTTCATATGTGTATGACCCGATAGGCTTCCGAATATGTTGGTCGTAGACAAAAGTGCAAATTACGAAAATGCCCTTCATACTTAACGATCACGGGATAGCGTCTAGCAACACACCGTGACCCTCAATCATCGGAAGTGTCAAATGCAATTACTACTACCCTTCCATGTAATTACAGTCCTACCGCTGTAATAATATCCAAATGATCTTATCTCAAGTGTCAATACAATAACGATCGTATCTTATAATTAGAATATCTTGCTCTTTCAGAATAACACATTTACTCCCACTTTGCAAAGATTCTTGAGTGCTAGACATTCCTTATAAGAAGGCCATTTCGGATATTCACTCCCTATCATAGGATACGCGATTCCCGGACGACCAAACATGTATACTCTGCATGCTTCAATATCACACCCAATCACTACCGCATGATCGCCCCATGGATTGGGGAAATCTCAATAGTGACAAAGCATGACAATCCCCACCGTGATGCCATGAAGACTCCGGTCTTAAGGATAATTACACAACTGCCACATAGTGTGACACATAATGTAAGTGGGTCAGTCCAACGTATGCATTCTCTAATACACGTCCACTATAGTCCAAGTGTCTCTTCACTTCGATAGACGAGATCTATCCCTATCTTCAATAAGATAGAAGACATCCAATACGTACTAGTATGATCATTCTATCAATGTCCCATTTGACGATATATATGACTAGAGACATTTAAGCATCAAACTTGTTAAAGTGATTTCATCAACCATAATCACTATCATTGTTTCTCTATCACAGTTTGACACTAGGACGTTACTATATATACAACCATTAACATGAAGATAAACAATATATAATAACAAAAGTGCTTTTATTAAACATAATAAAGTTATTTCATGAGCTAAAATAGACTGTAAACGACCCGACCCGGTCGGATCCGGTCCAACCCGATTAGGTTTAGGACACCTATTCAAAAATATCCCACTTGGCCTAAATCCAATCACCTATATGCCTAAGCCTATGCATGTGCACATGTTTCTCATGCTTTGCCTGTGATAATGCCTTGGTTAACGGATCATCTATGTTATCATCCGTATGGACTTTCTCTATCTTTACATCACCTCTATCAACTATCTCTCTAATCAAGTGATAGCGCCGTATCACGTGTTTGGACTTTTGATGAGAACTTGGTTCCTTTGGCTGAGATATCGCCCCATTGTTATCACAGTACAGTGGCACTGGTCCTTCAATGGAGGGAACCACACCAAGTTCAGTAACGAGATTCTTCATCCAAACTGCTTCCTTTGCCGCCTCTAAGGCTGTTATGTATTTGGCTTCCATTGTAGAGTCTACAGTAGTCTCCTGCTTGGAACTCTTCCAGCTCACTTCTCCACCATTAAGCCTGAAAACAAATCCAGACTATGACTTAAAGTCATCCTTTTCAGTTTGGATACTGGAATCTGTCTGACCTCGTAATACTAAATCATCATTCCAGAAAACCAGGAACATATCCCTAGTACGTCTCATGTACTTGAGAATATTCTTGACTGCAACCAAGTGACCATCACCTGAGTTGTACTGGTACCTACTAGTCATACTTAGAGGGTACGAGACATCTGGTCTAGTGCACAACATGGCGTACAGACCCGATAACCGAAGTGTAAGGGATCCTACTCATTTGTGCTCTTTCCTTCCCTATCTTAGGACTCATTCCCTTCAATAGATAGACCCTATGTGACATGGGCAGCAATCCTCTCTTGGACTGCTCCATGTTGAATCTCTTCAGCATCTTGCCTATATAGGTGGATTGTGATAGACCAAGTAACCTTTTAGATCTATCTCTATAGATCTTGATTCCTAGAATACAGGCTGCTTCACCCAAGTCCTTCATTGAGAAGTTCTTGGATAACCAAGCTTTGACTAACTGTAACATAGGCACATCATTCCCTATAAGCAATATGTCTTCTATATAATGCACTAGGAATACAATGGCACTCCATGTAACCTTTTTGTAAACACAGGGCTCATCTTCGTTCTTAATGAAATAAAATTGTTTGATTATCTCATGAAAGCGAATATTCCAACTCCGAGAAGCTTGCTTTAATCCATAAATGGATCTTTGCAGTTTACACACCATCCTGGCGTCATTGGTTGTGAAACCATCAGGCTGTGTCATATACACCTCCTCAGACAGGTTTCAATTAAGGAAAGTTGTTTTCACATCCATCTGCCAGATTTTGTATTAATGGCATGCTGCAATAGCGAGCAAAATTATAATGGATTTCAATATGGCAACAGGCGAAAAAGTTTCGTCATAGTCAACTCCTTGTCTTTGCTTATAACCTTTTGCCATTAACCTATCCTTGTAGGTAGTCAAGTCACCGTCCATGTCGGTCTTTCTCTTAAAGACCCATTTGCACCCTATAGGAACTATTCCTTCAGGTGGATCAACCAAATTCCAAACTTGGTTGTCTTTCATGGATTCCATTTCAGAATTTATTGCTTCTAGCCATTTCTCTTGGTCAAGCCATAATAGCACTTCCTCATAAGTTCTAGGGTCCTCATCTTCCATGAGATACATTCCAGTGTACCTTTCGGGTTCACGGTGTTCCCTGGTGGATCTTTAAGGTGTTAGTTTGTCTACGGTAGAGGTTGGTGTCACATAAGCGTGTGGCGTCTCCTCTACTTCCATCAACTGACTGTTATCCGTAAGTGGTTCTTGAATTTCTTCAAGATCAATCTTACTCCCACTGACCCTATCCAGAACAAACTCTTTCTCTAGAAAGTGGCCAGTCCTGGAAACAAACACCTTTTGTTCCTCAAGGTGGTAAAATTGTTATCCTCTAGTTTCTCTAGGATAGCCCACAAATAGACATTTGTCAGATCTAGCCTCTAATTTGTCAGGCATCAACCGCTTCACGTAAGTTGGACAAACCCAAGGTTTAAGATATGCCAGACTTGGTTTTCTCTTATTCCATACCTCATATGGAGTAGAATCAACCGTCTTTGATGGAACTCGGTTCAGTGTATAGGATACGGTTTCTAAAGCATACCCTCAAAATTATTTTGGGGGAACTGCGTAGCTCATCATGGATCGTACCATGTCTAACAAGGTACGGTTCCTTCTCTCAGACACGCCATTCATCTGAGGCGTTCCGGGAGGGGTCCATTCAGGTAGAATCCCATTCTTCTTTAAGTAATCTTAAAACTCTCCATCTGGGTATTCTTCACCTCGATCAGATCGAAGTGTTTTGATTTCTTTACTTAGTTATTTCTCAACCTCACTTCTGAATTTTTTTAACTTATCAAAGGCCTCTGACTTATACTTCATCAAGTATATATAACCATAGCGTGAATGGTCGTCAGTGAAGCTGATAAAATAAGAGTATCCTCCTTTGGCTTGAATTGCCATTGTGCCACACACATCAGTATGTATGAGCTCAAGAAACTCATTGGATCATATCCCTTTGCCACTAAAAGGTGACTTTGTCATCTTGCCAAGCATGTAAGCTTCGCATGTATCAAACGATTCATAATCGATGTGATCTAACATTCCATCTTTATGGAGTTTGGAAATGTGATTCTTATTTATATGGCCAAGTCTAAAATGCCATAAGTAGGATTTATTCAAGTCATTTGTTTTGGCTTTCTTGTTGTTTATATTAAGTACGTCAACATTCACATCTAATATGTTGAGACAATTTCTAAGTATACCAGTGCCATAAAAAATTCCATCAAGTGAAAAAGAACAACATTTATCCTCAAACATAAAAGAAAATCCTTCAACATCCAATGTAGAAATAGAAATAATGCTCTTCATAAGAGCAGGAACAAAATAACAGTTATCAAGTTCTAGTACTAGCCCACTGGGCAATGAAAGAAAATAAACGCCTACGACTAGCGCAGCAACAATTGCTCCATTTCCAACGCGTAGGTCCACCTCTCCTTTCCTCAGTTCTCTAGTTCTTCTTAGTGCCTGAATATTCGTACAAATATGAGAACCACAACCAGTAGCTAATACCGAGTGGTTAGACTTAGAAGAAGCAATGTTGATCTCAATCACAAACATACCTGAAGTCGAAGCATCATAATACTTCTTCTTGGTACTCAAGAAGCCTTTGCGGTTTCTCCTCCAATGTCCGGTCTCACCACAATAGAAGCAAGCTTCCTTGGATTTGTCTTTTGTTATCTTAGGCATTGGCTTAAGAGCAGCCTTCGCCTTCTTGGACTTCTTTTGGGGTTTTACCTTGACTTTCTTAGAAGTGACCAGCAACACTTGCTTTCCCTTCCCCACAGTGCCCTCAGCAGTTTTCAACATGTTCAATTACCCCGCAAGGGAGCAATCTATCCTGTTCATGTTATAATTCATCACGAAATGCGAGTATGAATCAGGTAGTGACTGTAGAATTAAGTCCATACTCAACTCTCGTTCCAACTTATGGCCCAGCTTCCCAAGCCTCTCTATGTACCCGATCATCTTAAGCACGTGCGACCCCACAACAGCCCCGGATGCCAACTTACAACCAAATAGAGCCTTTGAGACCTCGTACCTCTCAGTACGAGACTGAGAAGCATAGTGTTCCTTTAGATGAACCATGATTGAGTAGGTGTCTGTCTCGGATTTTATGCAATGAAAAATAACAAGTAATAAAAATAATCCGGTTTACCCCAAGTTTAGGGATCGTAGTATAGAGATTAATACCGAGTTGAATCTCAGGGAATCGAGGTTGGTCTAGTTCTTAATTCTTCTAAATTGTCACGAGAAATAACTAAAAATGAAAACGAAAAACAATAAACTGGACATGGGGTTGTCAATCCAAAGCCAGGAAATATAGTTGCGGACCTAAACTAACTAAATAAATCTATTCTATAACTAAAAAGAAAAATAAAATTCTAAAATAGCAACGAAGACAAGGCACAAAGATTCTTTCAATTAAGTTAACGAGGAACAAGCAATGATCCACCTATCTCGCAACTCTCAATTTCTACCCTAGATCGTTTAGTGAAGATTTAATAAAGATGTGGTTCACCTATCAAAGATATGAATTCCTACTCTCGTAGATAATTCACCTATTAATCTCGTCATCTCTCGATCTTAAAGATTAACGCTTCCATAACCAAGGTGTAAGATTTCTCAATCTAGCAACCTAGAAATTAACCTAACAACTCTTGTTATTTTTAGGTTAAAAATCTAATCTTTACTACGGTGATCTAGGTCTAACAACGATTCTCATCAAACGTTAAACATCAAACATGCAAACATCTCTCGATTTAATTGCATAAAACAAATTAAACATAATAAAGATGCAAACTTTAATAAAAACTCACAAAACAATCCCAAAGTTGAGATCAAGATATTGTAGAAACGGTTTCACATGCTTGCTCGAACTGGCCTCAGCCTCTACTCATCTCCAGAAGAACAAACAAAATAAATATAAAAAAAATAAAACATGGCTCGGTCGTCGACTCGGTCGGCGGAGGAGCACTCGGTCGACCGAGTATGCCTCATCTCGGTGTTTCTCAGTGCACTTTTCTCCAGGATGAATTGTCCTTCGTTTTCTGCTGATGCCTCTCCTTTTATAACTTGTTTTGCCGACTTAGGGTTTTATTATTAGCAAGTCTAAACCCTAATAAAATAAAAATAAAGATAATTCCAAGTATATCCTCTACTCTTCTCCTGAATGCAAATCTGATTGGTTGGACGCCCGTTTGCTGATCTGGACGCACGTCCAAACTTTGTAAAATCTTCGAGTCAAGCCGAGCTCGACAAGACGCCCGTCCTATATAATTTTGAACGCTCGTTCAGCTTACATCTTCATTCCAATCTCATTTCGTATCTTCCTCCTTCCATTCAAACTCCTTTTACGACATGCTCGTGTACCTACAAAATGACAAAAACATGCAAAATGTAAAATCATACATATAGATAGAAAATACCAATAAAACCACGTAATTAGCTCGATTTTGCATTTTAATGATTTCCATACGCATTCTTTCAATAAATCCATTAAACACCTAATTTTGTATAAAAATTAGTAAAACATGAAGGAAATTGCTATGAAATAATATCATATATATCGTAAAAATCACCGTCAACAGCGTCCATGGAATCAAGTTGTTTATGCAGTTCAGGTGTCATAGAAGCAAGCATGATACATGTAGCATCAGTACTGTCAAAACAGTGCTTGTTGTACTTCTCGACAGCATCTGCAGCCGAGTCCTCTGTGGGATTTTCCGGTAAGGCTTCGTCCTAGACCTAGCCAATCTTCTCATGCCTCAAAACGATTTTGAGGTTTCTTTCCTTGTCAAGAAAATTGGTTTCATCAAGCTTATTGTCGATGATAAAATGAAGGTTCAATTTGTTTGACATTTTCTACAACAATAAATAAAGATAGAATAAGTAAATGTTCATGTATTCAAATACCCTAAAATTTGCACTTAAAATTTTAATTAGGTTCTGCTCACACTAGCCAACTATTTCTAATTGGCTTTCAAGAATTTGATTAATTCCTTAGTGGTTGGGATCCAATGTAGTTGTCTCGATTCCCGATGAGGGCCGATCAACCGAAACAAATTCGAAAGGTAGGTACTCCTACCAGTCGCATCACATGTTTGATGATTCACATCTGTATGTGATACTAAACCCCTTGTCTCTAAAATCAGACGCTCCTGACGATGGCCAATCACCGCAAGATTCTAGTCGAGTCGTAACCTAAATATTCATGAGATATCATAACGATCATATCTCGATAATGACGATATACCCGAGGTAGGTCAAATCCTGACGAGGGCCGATCAATTGGATCCGAACAAGGGCTCTTCACCGTAATTATAATTTTGGGAGACAATTTTGGCTCGATTTTTGTAATGGGAATAATTTTAAATTAATTCACTTAATTAATTTTATTTAATTATGGTCTCATCTACTATGTGTATATTACTACTATATCATATAAAGTAAAACATACACAACATTTTGCGCACAAAATAACCGGTATGATCAGGGACTTTTCCTAGGTGCGGTTTCGAATACAAACTGATGAATCCGCGGGTCACAATCTAAGGGTAGCTGCAACCGCCAATAGGATTTTATTGTTGTACGCCAATGGGTTCTTTATCTTTCTTTGGTCTTCATATTCTTGCACCATTCTTGTTACATAATAATCTATCTAATAAATAATTACAACCGCCGCACACGGGGGGAGCTAACGGGAATGGGATAAATGCAAAAACTAAACTAGGTCACGTTCTTCATAACGGCCCAGGACAATTTAAAAAACCAACATAAAGAAAACATTCTCATCTATCCTATTGGTCGAGTCCATGATCAATCGGGGTCCATATAATTACATTATATCTACACATCTAATCCATACAATTATATCTTATGAAAAACATCAAATTATAATTTAACTACTTATGCGTCTTATTATCACATCAAATAAATAATTAACTTTTAATTAATTAAATGACTTAATCGAAAATAAAATTAACTTTTAATTTTAAATTGATTATAATTTCTATTTTATAAATTTGGAACTATTCAAAATTAAAATCAAAATAGAAAGGACTCTTTTGTTTCCTTTCCTTTTGGTTCTTAACCAAAAGGGATGCCTTTGGTTTCGTAAATCAAAAGGCATCTTCCAAAAAAAGTTTGGTTAATGCCTGGCCACTTTGCAATATCAATATTTGAAAAGGGCCTAGGCCTATTCCAAACAAAATTTGGAAAGACCAATATTTTGGTTGATATTCCACTATGGTATCTCATTGGCCCAAACTATTTGAACCATTGGTTAGCTACATGACAAAACTAAACAAAAGAAATATCAATGCACAATAAATATCACAAAATGAAAACAAATCGATCTCCCCCTTGGAAAAAGAGCAGGCGACGTCGGCAGCTCTAGAGCTGCCGCCGCTGCCACCCTCCGCCGAGGAGGAGGGGGCCACGGCCAGTCGGCTGAACTCCCCCATCGATTTCCTTTTTTGTTTTTGTTTTAACGTATCGTGAATCTACATCTTGCATCTGTTGATTAATTACTACGCAATTAATTAGTGTTTATTGCTTAAGCTCAAAGATGGCTCCGATACCACTGTTAGGAAATTACTAGTTTAACGCAGCAGAATTTAAAATTTTGATTTCTTTTTCCAAGATCGTCTTCGTTTAACACAAATAAACACGTTAAGTAGTTTGACGGAATATACCTTGGCTGATCTATAAGATCAAAGCTCTGACCGTCAACGGAGAGTAGTACTGTGCGCAAGCCGTCCACGCGTCTGGCCTCTATTAATAATCCACACGAACTCCTCGCCAGAATCCTTCTTGGATTGCTATCAAAAAAATCCAGGTGCTAGACCGGCCTTTTTCTCTCTCTCTAACTCTCTATTGGAAGCTTTCTATTTTACTCAAGAACAATTAGCTCTTGGAATTGTGTTGTACAAAATAGTTAGCCAACCCCTTTCTTATATAGGGTGAGTGGTTCCCTAAATACCCCTAATCTGATTAGGAGAAACATCCTAAAAGATAGATGAAAGAGAAAAACCTTTTCCCAATAAAATAAGAAAAATCACTTAGATTGATTTATCTCTTGTATTATAATATCTTATATTAAATAAAATCAAAATATTTCCAATATCTTATATTGAATATATATTTATCTTATTACCATAAATCTGTTTTTCCAAAATCAATTAATATCCAATATTAATATTATGGTAATCTTATTAATTAAAAAGCACAATCCAAGTGTATCTTATACATATGTCTTCTACGCCCCAAATGCCAATTAATTGGCTTCCGGAATATTATTTAATTAATATAATTTATTTATAATTAATATCTTGTATTTTATTTATTAATAATAAATAAATACCACCATATTAATTTACCACTATAACCTTTATAGTCTTGATATAAACTTTCCTTATTTAGTTATCAACTATAACCACATTTTAATCCGACTCGATGTTCATATTTGTATGACCCGATTGGCTTCCGAATATGTTGGTCGTAGACAAAATGTACAAATTACGAAAATGACCTTCATACCTAACGATCACGTGTTAGAGTCTAGAAACACACCGTGACCCCTAATAATCGGAAGAGTCAAATGCAACGACTACTACCTTTCATGTGAAACAGTTACCGTGTAAATTAAAATCCTACCGCTGTAATAATATCCATACGATCGTATCTCAAGTGTCAATAGAATAACGATTGTATCTTATAATTTGGACATCATGCTCTCTCATAATAACACATTTACTCCCACTTTGCAAGGATTCTCAAGAGCTAGACATTCCTTACAAGAAGGCCATTTCGGATATTTACTCCCAATCATAGGATACACGATTCCCGGACGACCAAACATGTATACTCTGCGTGCATCAATATGAAACTCAATCACTACCGTATGATCCCCCCATTGATAGGGGAAATCTCAATAGTGTCAAAGAATGACAATCCACACCGTGATGCAATGAAGACTCAGGTCTTAAGGATAAATACACAACCGCCACATAGTGTGTCACTTAATGTAAGTGGGTCAGTCTAACGTACGCATTCTCTAATACACCTCTACGTATAGTCAAAGTGTCTTTACACTTCGATAGACGAGATCTATCCCTATCTTCAATAAGATAGAAGACATCCAATACGTGCTAGTCTGATCATACTATCAATGTCACATTTGAAAGTATATATGACTAGAGACATTTAAGCACGAAACTTGTTAAAGTGATTAGAGATCTCATCAACCATAATCACTGTCATGGTTTCTCTATCACAGTTTGACACTAGGGACGTTACTATATATATACAACAAATAACATGAAGATATTACAAAAGTGCTTTGATTAATCACAATAAAGTTATTACATTAACTAAAATAGACTGTAAATGACCCGACTCGGTCGGATCCGGTCCAACCTGATTGGGTTTAGGACACCTATTCAACAATTTGTTATAGTGCAATTTTAATACGATATTTTCAATTCTGATATGTTTTAATGAAGTACTCTATGAGTACTCAATTTACTTTACTTCAATAATATTTTGATTTTCCATTTTATGCTATTTAATTTAGTCCGCAGGACAAACAAAGTGAGCTCCGCAGGACGGATTCAGTCAAAGCGTTAAGTCTGCAGGATAGATAAACTTAGCTCCGCATGACGTACTCAGCCAAATTGTTTAATCTACAAGACAGGCAAACTGAGCTCCGTAGGACGGACTCAGTCAAATCGTTAAGTCTGTAGGATAGACAAAGTGAGCTCCCCAAGACTGACTCAGTCAAAGCGTTAAGTCTGCCCAGTCGATCTGAGCTCCACAGGACGGACTTGGCCGAATCATTATGTCTGCTAGACAGACAAACTTAGCTCCGCAGGATGGACTCAGATAAATAGTTAAGTCTACAGGACAAACAAACTGAGCCGTAGGACGGACTCGGCAAAACTGTTAAGTCTGCAGGACAGACAAACTAACCTCCACAGGACGGACTCCGCCATATCTTTATGCCTGCCGGACAGACAAACTGAGCTTCATAAGATGGACTCAGACAAATCGTTAAGTCTGCAGGACAGAAAAACTGAGCTCCATAGGATGGACTCAACCAAATCCTTAAGTCCAATATAGACAAACTGAGCTCTGCAGGTCAGACTCAGAAAGTTTGTAAAAGCAAAATTTTCTTAGTCTGCTATTGTAGAGATCTGTAGGTCAGACTTAGTGGCAAAAATCAAACAAATTACAAAGTATGACATCCGAAAATTCAAGTTTATGCATGGCATACTAGGTACCCTAACACGGTTTGGAAGTGGTTAAAATAAGCGCTAAAAGTAAAGCTAAGGTAAAAACACTTGGTAAAACTTCTTGCATTTATTGTAAAAATATTGTATATGTTATTCAAATTATTTTAAGTTTTTACAAACAAAAAACATAAAAACAATTACAAGTCTAAGAGCCTAATATGCATTGGGACCAGAGTTCTGCCGGGGCTTACCAGAGGAAAAAATATTTTCCGAAGTGGTAGCAGAGGTAACTCCAGCAAGAGCTGCAGAGGAAGCATGACGTGCATCTGTAGTGCGTTTACCATACTTAGACACTATATCCACTCATTCGTTGAAGTCCTTCAGATGATCTTACTAGGCTTGCTCCATGTCAGGCTTGTAATAAGCTTTGTTGGCAAGGCTATATACAGAGAGCCCAACAAATTGGGTCCTGACAACATCTACCCCCGGGGAATAGCTGAAGTTTACCAATGGGGCTAACAAAAGGTCCAAGGCTTAGGAGAGCTCCGTAAAATCCTTGAAACACCTATTAGCTTGAACAGGGGCAACCTCCGGTTGAGCCACCAAGGCATTCTTCCCAGCTCGGAGCTTTGCCACCGTCTGCTCTAGCTCAATCTTCACCTTCAAATTCTTATCCCAGCTTGAAGACTTGTGGCATACCTATCCCCCAAGACCTTCCGTTATGCTGCTTGAGTTTGGAGTTATTCCTTGAGAACTCTGATCTATTGATCCTTGTTCTTTGTCACATCCTTGACCTATTGCCAACACTCATAGGCCGTTTTATTTAGTTTGGCCATCTTCTTCTCAGACTGAAATGTGTTAGTAGAGGACGCGGCTAATGTCTTAAATGCCTCTATCCCAACATGAGTGCCATGTACCGATTGTAGATTGTATATAAGAAATTCAACCAAAGTTAAGAGTGCCAAGATATAAACTTGAAAAATTACTTACACGTTTCATGGCTTTAAATCCAGTCTTAGTATGCTCCATGTCGAACAACTCCTAAATTGTACCCTGCTCAAGTGCGGCATCCTTCTCATATTGGGTAGAGGGACCTAGGGTAATAGCAGGTCTAGATCCCTTCTTAGATCTCCTATCACTGGTCTCGCCGATCTCAGTTTGGCTATCCCCTCTCCGGAGAGGAACTTCATCCTCGTCATCTTCCTCCTTTTCTTCCAACATCATATTGCTAGGGAAGAGTTGACATGGATTATGCTCCCCCCAGAAAGTGGAAGATTGCAGCACCCTGTCATCATGAAAACCAACCGATGTTGGAACTATAGCAACGCCTAGAGTTGAACCCGGAGTACGGGTAGGAGGGGGATCTACACTCAAAGTCCCTCAGTGTACTCGCTTTGATCCTGCTGATTCTCATCAGCCTCATCAGTCCAGGCCATAGCCAATAAGCTAGCCAAGGCTCTTAGTAAAAGTAATAAAACAAAAAAATAAGTCAGTTAGGAGCAAAGCAACAAGGAAGGAAAGTAAAACAAAAATACAAGTAAAATACCCTACATGCATCTCTATCGGTGGTGTTCAGAGCAGCATAAGGATCAGGCCCTGCTTCAGCCAACGGAGCAAGGTCATGTAGTTGGGAGGAAAACATTTTAACCCCTATACAGATTTTGGAAGCACTGATGCCCCGAAGAACCCCCCTAAAAATGTCGAATGGACAAATGTCTTTGGGCATGGGGTCCAAATTCCAAAGGCTCAGTTCGGCTCTATCCACAGTACGAACAAAGAACAATTGATATTTCCATCCCTTAAAAGAGGATGGTCCGTCAACGACCACCGGAGGAGCGCCAGTTCGGCAAGGGAAATAGTACCACCCGGAGCTATTTTGGATTTTTTTAATTTGGTAAAAAGGCCCTAAAAAGGTTTACAGAGAATGAGACTCCGATCACCCTAAAGAAGATGGAAAACTCTATAATACTTCTTACACCATTTAGGGCAACCTAGGCAGTGCCTATATTATAATACCGTATAACGTCCAAGTAGGCCGGACACCAAGGAAGCCTCATGCCACTCTGGAGTTGGGCCTCGAAAACGGCTCAGAACCCGCCGGTGGAAAGTAAGAGTACTTCGAGGGATCGGCAGGATTAGTAGGGGTATAAACCCCTTGGTCAATTCCGTATGCATTGCAAAGGGCCTCTATTTCGCTCTGCGTAAGTTTGGAGTCCACCCCATAACTACCTATGTTATCCCTCATGGTTGTTTGTAGCTTCAAGACAAGAAGGAAATCAGAAGTCCCAAAGGAAGGATGAGAAGAGGAAGGAAGGGGCTCAGGAACAGGAGGAAACTAGGGGATGACCTCAAAAACTATGCTATGTACCTCTTTTCGAATTTTGGATCTAACTCGAAAAGCCTACACAGGGGCTCAGACTCATTACTCGAAACTGACATGAATTGAGTAAGAAAAATACGTAGAATAAGAGATGAGAGGTTACTTGTAAAGGTAAGAATTGAGAGAAGAAAGTCAGCGATCAGCTTCGATCTTCTGATTTAAAGCGGATAGAAGCAAGTGAATGGACAATTGATACCACACGGGTTATAATCCTCAAACACATTCTCAATAAACTGCCACACTTCATGTGAGGTGGGTAAAAATGCTTTGATTCCTGGGGTAGTCATAACAGAATCATAACAGTAACTCTGTAACCTGGAAAGTGCAAGTTAACAGAATTTTTACAAATCTATTTGACGGTGACCAAGTTGCACCTCTAAGAAGATCTCACCTGATCAGAAAGGCTCCATGCTGGGGGGCTTATGATGGAGGTCGGACTGTACCCCACCACATGTCACCCTCACATCGATAAAACGATAAATAAAGACAGAGAAAATATGAACTTTATGGGCCATGAGCCCTATTTTTAGCCTCAGGGCGGATCTAAACACCATGTGGGAGATAGGCCTGACCCGCTTCCCAGTCCACCGCAGATCGGTCAGGACGCAACAGAGTTAGGTAAGCACAGTTCGGGCCATAACGGCCTCAGGGGCTCGACGCAAGTCGGCCGGAGCAATCCCCGATGTTTAGCCCATGTGCTTATATTAAAAGATAGTTATCAAAAGAATCTGCTGTCATAAAGACTTTGAACCTATTATTCAAACACACTTGATTATCTCCTAAAGTCAAGTGGACTAACACGTACAAATCCAATCCTTGAGGGATATGAAATAGTGTCCATAATGGACACGACATAGGCATGCCATGGAAAAAAGGTTCTCTATATAAACAATTGATCCCAAGAACAATTGATTCCTGCTAAATACACAGGATACGTAGGCAACTTGATATTCATAATCTCAGGCACAGTCTAAACATAAACACAAAATCTTCTTCTTTAATAGGGCATAGTCTTGAATTCATTGTCATTGGGGAAAATACGGCCCGAATTTATCACCAGACGATTTACAACATCGTCAGGCCTCAAATGCCCAACACACCAGACTTTATAATTAACGGCTTATGGGTTATCTTCTTGTTCATAAGGCGAATTTTATGTTGTCAATCACCACCAAACTCAATGAATAAATGTCATCATATAGGGAATTGTGATTGTATGCATTAATTCGGATAAGATAATGTTGAACCCGAAACTGTTGTTTTAAGTCGTGGACGTACAACTTTTCCTCATATGGTATATGAAGCTTAAGTTGAAAATTACATATTATATCCATAAAATTAGTCGTACGTGAAAATAGTTTATTTTAACCTGACAAAAACTAGTACATCGTTTCTTTATATGACCTATATACGACCTAGAGAGGGAAATGTAAAAAATAAACATTATTAAATTATAATAAAATGATCAACATTTTTTACATATACATAGACAAATTACACTATTTCCATTTAATGCTTTAAAGGCATTATAGAGAGGATGGACCAACACCAACACCACCTCTACCTGTGCTGATAGAATCTTTTAATTTTATTTTATTTTAAATTTCTTATAGCCAGTTTCTCTCCATTTGTTTTTACAGGATATGTTCGGTGCAGGAGGGGAGACTTCATCCACAACTATAGAGTGGGCAATTTCTGAACTAATAAAAAATCCGACGATCATGAAAAGGACACAAGATGAAGTGAGAAAAGTCTATTATGGAAGAGGCAATGTCGATGAATCAATGCTTGATGACTTAAGGTACTTGCAAGCGTTGTCAAGGAAACATTACGGTTACAACCTCTGTGTGCTTTTGCTACCCAGAGAAAGTAGTGAGCAATGTGAACTCAATGGCTATGAAATTCCTGCAAAGACAACATTTTTTATCAATGCTTGGGCAATGGGAAGAGATCCTAAAACATGGACTGATGCTGATAAGTTTTATCCGGATCGATTTCTTGAATCAAATATAGAATACAAGGGGAATCATTTCCAATATATTCCTTTTGGTGGTGGGAGAAGGATTTGTCCTGGTATCTCATTTGCTATTCCTAACATTCATCCATCACTTGCCCAATTACTTTTCCATTTTGATTGGAAACTTCTCGTGAAATGTTGCGTAAGAATTCGACATGAGAAAAATTTGGTATGACAAATCCAAGGAAAAATGATCTTCACTAATTCCAATTCCTTATCATACTTCATGTCTAAAAGTGAAGCATTGAAGGTAAAAGGAACTGTAAGAAAACGAAGTTGCCCGCTTCTCATGCTCACCACCGAAGGTTGTACTTTCACATTAAAAATCACACAAACACATAATACATACATATATATATATATATATATACATACATATATATATATATATATATATATATATATATATATATATATATATATATATATGTATATATATATATGTATAGATAAATATAATCATAGAGGTGAATGCAATAATATTTGTATGATGCTACTTCATCATAATTTGGTTAAAACGTGTAAATTACTATGTGTGAATCATATATGGTTTAGGTATTCCTTAAAAAATACAGAACACCATTATTTGTTCACATTTTTTTAATACTAATTACGGCATTATTTATGTTGTGACATAACCAACCTTTTTTTGGTAGCAAACATGCATCCCCAATTTGGAAGAATTTACATAAGTATATCTTGATGACATGCAAGTAAGAAACATACATGATTTGTAGGGCACATAAGTTTTCCATTCCGTGATATCATAAGAGAAGAATGCACTTTTCCCACCCGTATTGTGAGAGCAAACATATGTTAAAAACGATCGGATAGCTTTCGATCCGAAACATCTGAATAAATCTCATCAAAGTATATTCTTTTCGTATAAGAGTTTCCTATTTTCATTACTCTTGCTTTGTTACCGACTATGAGACCTTGTTCATCCATCTTGTGTCTGAACACCCAATTAGTGCCAATAATGTTTGCATGATTATGTTTATCCGTTAATTCCAAAAATTGATTCCTTTACTCATTGAGTTCTTTTTTCATTGCAACAATCCAATCAACATTCTCACTGGCTTCATCTATTGTCTTTGGTTCCAATTACGATAGGAAACAACTGAAAATTGCTTTAAGTTGTCTTCAGGTATTCATACATGCATGTATATCACCTATCACTTGCTCGGATGGGTGATTTTGAGCCAACAAAAATCTAGTTTCTCTACTGGTTGCATGGTTGTCTCGTATGATTCATCCATGATCAATTGATTCATCTTCAGTATATATTGAGTCTGAAATTTTCAGCTTCTCTGTTTCTATTATTACTTTTTAACTTCTTCAACATTTTCTCTACTGAAGTTGGGTTCATCAAACACAACATGGATTGATTCTTCAATGACCAAAGTTCTCTTGTTTAGAATCTTAAAATATTAGCTTGTTTCTCAATATCCCATGATTATCTCTTCATCAACTTTTTCATCAAAGGTTTTCAGCTGATCTTTGCCATTGTTATCGATGAATAATTTTCCTCCAAATAAGTGAAAGTTAGATATATTAGATCTTATTTTATTACACAATTAATATAGAATCTTGTCATACTTCTGGTAGATAATAGACATGTTTTGTGTAAAGCAAGCAATGGTGATTGCTTCATGATCAAACTTTTCTAGTTGTGAAATTCCATGTCCGAGTACCGGATTAATTGTAGCCTATCAAATGTAAGCAAGGTCGTATCCACAAGGACAATTGTAACATATTAGTTATCTACATTCTTTTGCTTCAAGTCAACAAAGACAAGAAATGATTAAATTAATCTTCTAAACATAATCAACACTAACTACATCAAGATAAAGGATTATTCAAGTAAGTATATTTATGGATGTCATGAGAATAATAACCATGAATGGTTACATCTTGTGTAAGTTAATGGAATGAACCACTAAGCTAGAAGTCGAGCCCTTAAACCAAGTACTAATCCACTACAATGTTTTATTCACAAGCCTACTTAGCAGCCTGACATATGTCACCAGCTTGATTTTAATCAAACAAGTGAATAAACATGATTAAGATCTACGGTTGCACAGATAAATCCATAAACCCCACTTAGTAGACCGACACTGTGTTACCAATTCGATTTTAACTATTGGTTGTATTACCTCATTTTCCAACACGAGAATCACTAGTCAGTCGCAACCCATGTGTGCTCATATTAAGTGATCAATTTAACATGACCAAGAAACAATGCTCATGCAAGACAATTTTACTACACAAGAGTTATCATTCTCATTCCAATATAATGATGAAATGCTATGAGTAAAAGATTATATTGATATGTGATGTTTAGCAATCAAAGTAATAAACCTCAAATGTCACATTAAGAAAATCTTACAAAAATAAAGTTGGACTAACAGGGAATACAAGAGATTACCAAAAACATTACAACCTATAGAAGTGGAAATTGTAAAAGATCTAGGTTGGCTCCAAGAGAAACAACACCAAATTTTTTACCTTCCCCATGAATCTTCATCCTATGCTTTTAATGTTGATTTCATCTTCATACAATTAGCTAAAGCTAAACTAGGTCTGGATTACGACACCAAGAGCCCTTGAAGAAAGACTTCAACTTGATATAACTACTTCCCTTACTAAATCATTCTAAATCATTCTAGTAGAGAGAGATGGCTATTGTTATGTTTCCCTTTATCTCAAAATGACAAGAGAAATGCTATTTAAAACCTATTTTTGTTGGAGCTCGGGCATGCACCATGAATACGTGTGGGCGGGTGAAAATTATCTTTATGTTACATCAACAAACCACCAAGGAATCTTGGTAGGGCTGTCAGATCAGTAAAATTGGTGGTCCTCCTCCAAACCGATTTCCTAACTTGGTGTAATCAAGCATTATGTTTACTCTCCATGTATTTCCCTGATGCAATCTCCTGGCATTATTCACTTCCATGGGACGGACAGTAAACGTCTATGTGCAGTTAAACTCCTTCGTTGTTTGTATTAACCCACACGCAATAAGTTCTAGAAAGTTCCAGCTTAGGACCGAGAACCTCCATAGGCAACTATCGACACTGACTAGCATATTATTAAAGATTGATCCAGACTGTGTCCTAACTAACACTTCACCTTGCAAAACCTTCAAGTTAATTTACGAAATACGACAACTAGGATGGCCAGATCTAATGTTAGAAATAAAATTTAGTTTTGATGATGATTCATCTATTATTGTTTGATTATTTGTTTTAACCCCATTGATGAAGTGTTGGAACTAGCTGTTATAGTGTAAAGCTAAAAGGCATCTAGAATGGAATGTATAGGATTTATTAGAGTCTGATTATTTTATAGGTTAAATCAGACAAGCATTGTAATAGATAGGTTTTAGTGGTGTCGAGGACTGAAACTCATATATAAAAATTATTCACTGAGGAAACAAACTCAGTTGGTCATTTACATGTCTGAAGACTCAAGGCTGAAGGGACAAACTCAGTTATGAAGACTGGGGGATCAGACTAAGTTTTGATGATTGAAGAACTGAGGGTTCAAAATCAGTTTATGAAGACTACGCCAAGACTATAAGGTTAGATTTTAGGTAATTATGTGATGGCCTGAACTGAATTTATAGATCTTGTATTGAAGGTCTAAGTTACATAAGGACATTGTAAACTTAGTTAATTTAATTAATATGGCTTACTTTGATCTCACAAAACTAAAGATCAGATGAAGTAGGAGTACTCATTTTCAAAGTGTAGTAGAAACTGAGTTAATTCTCTTAAACAATTGGAAACTGAAACTCAAAAAACTCAGTTTCAACAAAGACAGCTAATTAGTTTTATCAAGAAAATCAAAACATTGAAGATCAAGCTATCTGATTGGTTGACAGTCTGACATGTCCAAAAGGACACTGACATATCTGACAGTATAATAGCAAAGAATCCAATTTGAACGTTAAGGAATTAAAAAATATGACCGTTGGATTTCACCCTATAAATAGAGGACTTAGCAACAAGGATCAAGAGCACAATATACAAGTTACACGAGCTACCATCTTTTGCATACAAGTTATTGCTAAGATCATGTATTCATGTGTGCTATCACTTGGGCTTACAAAGTTATATCAAGCAAAATCTTCCAAGTGTTCAAGCATACAAGTCTGATCTCGAACCAACACTTGAAGATTCTAAGTCTGAATCACTTACTTTTTTCAACCCAACAATGATTTCATCAAATGTTTGGACTGTGAAGCATCCGGTCTATGGTTTCAAAGACAGTTGATTGCACTCAGGAAGACTGTGTTCCTGATGGAGCTGGTGAAGAGGCATTTTAACCCTTCAAGGACCGGTGAAACATTTGGAGAGCAGCAATTCTACATGTTCAAGTGATAAGATTGTGAACCTAGCGATTAGTCAAGGAATATCAACTAGGTCTTTTTGTAACCGTTGTAACCTCAAGAAGACTAGTAGAAAATTTCCTTTAACATCACACAGGAAGAGTGGATTGACAGTATTATTCCACCAAGACCCACTATAAAATCTGTGTTTTTTTATTTCTGCACTTACTTTACGCAAACTTGCTTTTGGCAGTTTACTTAGTTTTATTTCAGTTTACCGTTTTATTTATCTCAAAAATCTATCTCATGCAACCAAACTGATTGAACTCACACCAAGCACCAAACTGAGTTTCGCCAAAACTTAGTTCAGCATACTATCAACAAGAACAACATAACTTAAGGCTACTTAATTAATTCCGCTACATTTAACTTAGATTAAGAAAAAGTCATCAGACCGTTTTTATCTCAGTTATCTCAACTCCGTAATCTTTTAAGTTCCAGTTTACTTGAAAGAAGAAGTTTTAACGGACAAGTTTATTCACCCCGCCTCTAAATTTGTCCAAGGCTTTTACAAGGGACAAACAATTGGTATCGGAGCTGTGCTTTTTTTACAGAGATCTATTCTGAGTAGATTCTCTTGTTGTTATTTTTGGAAGACTATAGAAATTTTCCTGAATTCAATTTTTGAGAACTTGAATCATGGACAACAATCAGTATGCTAGATTGCTAAAGTGCGGCATGGATGATTGGATGAATGCAAATGACGTTTGCAAAGCTTACTTAGCAAAGAACTCATGACGAGATGATGGACGTGCTAACTGATGGACAACTTCAAATTATGCACATGAAAACACTTGAAGGAGGTGGGCAAGTCAGAGTTAAAAAACCCAAAGAACTATAGAATGCTGAGGATAGAAAGTGGGCCAATCTAAACAACATTGTAGTACATACCATCTACAGGACGCTGGATAGAAACATGTACGTGAAGGTCAAATATTGCACAACTGCTAAAGAGTTGTGGGAGAAGCTTCAACTCATTTGTGAAGGCTCCGACTCTATGTAGGAAAATAAGGTGACTGTTGCAAAACAGAAATTTCAAGAGTTCAAGATGAAGGCTGGTGAGACACTTGAACAAATGGAAGAAAGATTCAATGCCATTCAAGATGAGTTGGGTCTACTAAAAATTATCTACACCATAAAGGAAATCAATGCCAAGGTTTTGAAAGCCTTACCTTCATGCTGGAAGATGAAAGTCACAGCCATGGAAGAGTCCAGAAATCTAAAAACTGAAGACTCTTTCAAGATTTCTTAGACTTGAAAGCTTATGAGTTCAGTTAAGACTTTGCTGACACTTCAGCAAAATAAGTTCCTAAAACTACATCACTTTATATTGAACTTCAAGAAGAACCATCCAACAACATTGATGAAATGGATGAGATGGAGCAGCAGATGGCTCTCATGATGAAAAGAATCAGAAAGATGAAGGTTGGTCAATCCTACACCAAAAAGTATATAAAAAAGGTCCCAGAAAAGAAAGCTGATGATGAGTATTTATGCTTCAACTGGAAAAAGCCTGGACATTTGAAAGTTCACTGCCTAAACTTACTAAATAATAGATATTAGTGGATGAGGCCAGCAAGAAAAGCAATGAAAGAAGACTACAGCATCAGCAGTAATAGTTGCATTAGTAGCATAATCATGTTGTGTAACTGAATTCAAATTAGGCATGCCCTATGCTGATAGGACTGTTCTTGGATTTGATACACATCAAACTTCTAATGAAAGTACTAGCAATGTTGCAGAATCTAATGTCGGAAATGGCATCAAAAATTTTAATGAGCAAAGACCTCAAACTGAGAATTTCACTGGCCTAGTTAGACAAACTGAGAATGTAACAAACAAGCAACATCAGTTTACTAAGAAGTCAGCAACACCTAACAAAGTCAGATCCAAAGGTTGGTCTGTTACAACTCAAAGGAACACCTAAGAGGACACTCAAACATGAAAGGTCAATTCATGTTGTTTTTTATTAACGCAAGTTAATGGGAGAAACTATTGAAGATGTTCCAGAATGAGTTTCTCAACCAAAGGAAACTACCCAAGTTTTTGTGGAAATTGAGAAAAATATAGGTCAAATGAGACTGAATGAAAGCTCCTTAGAAGTTGGACCATTTGATATCAGCACAGATCCTTTAAATCAACCTGCAGTTGAATTGATCAACATTCAACCGACTGAAGCAGAATTTGAAATTCCAACTAATCAAGTTCCAAGAAATCAAGAAGAAATAGTTCAAGAAAATCAATCAAATCAACCTGATGAACTGAGATGGATGAAAGATCATCATGTTGAACAAGTAATTGGAGATATTCAGTAAGGAGTACAAACAAGAAGTCAACTAAAAGCAATGTTAACTTGTTTCTTATCTCAACTACAACCAAAAGTTATTGAAGAAGAGATTAAGGATCCAGATTGGATAATTGATATGCAAGAAGACTTAATGAGTTTGAAAGAAATCAAGTTTCTGAGTTATTTGACAAACCAAATCATGCAAACATCATTAGAACCATGTGGGTATACAGAAACAAATTGGATGAATCAGGCATCATTGTCAGAAATAAAGCAAGACTAGTTGCCAAAGGTTCCTCACAAGCAGAAGGAATTGATTTTGATGAAACTTATGCACCTATAGCAAGGTAAGAGGCAATTAGACTCTTTCTTGCTTATGCAGCTTACAAGAATTTCCAAGTTTACCAAATGGATGTTAAAAGTGATTTTCTGAATGGACTACTAAAGGAAGAAGTATATGTACAACAACCACCAGGATTCTAAGTTGAGTGTCAAGATGACAAGGTTTTTAGATTAAAGAAAGCCTTGTATGGACTAAAGCAAGCACCCAAAACATTGTCTCTATTTCTAGTGAACAATGGTTTTACCAATAGAACCATTGACAAGGCTCTCTTTTGAATCAAAGATGGAGACAAGACTCTACTTGTGCAATATATATGTTGATGACATTATCTTTGGATCAGAAAATGAAGTGATGGGTGAAAAAAGTGCCAATCTAATGAGGGGCAAATTTCTGATCAGTATGATGGGAGAAATGAATTAATTTCTTGGTTTACAAGTCAAACAGATGAAATATGGAATTTTCATACATCAAACCAAGTGCACCGGAGAATTGTTAAAGAAATTTTGTACGGAAAACAGTTCTGGAATCGGTACACCTTTAAACTGGAATAAGACTAGACGAAGATAAAAAAAGGCAAAAATGTGGATCAGACATTCTGCAGAAGGATGATTAGAAGTTTACTCTACTTAATTGCAAGTAGACCAGATATGTCATTTGCAGTTGGAGTTTGTGCTAGATTTCAGTCAAGACCTATGGAAAGTTATCTTGCAACAATCAAATAAATTTGAAAGTACTTAAGGGAAACCATTGGATTTTGAAATATGGTATTCAAATGATGGATAATTAAAATTGATATCATATTCAGATTCTTACTATGCAGGATGCAAAATAGGTAGAAAATCACTTCAGACACTTGTCATTTAATGGGAAATAGACTAGTGTCATGGTTTAGCAAAAAAACAAAACTCAATATCAACTTCTACAGGTTAAGCAGAATACATTGCAGCTAGAAGTTGTTGTGCTCATGTTTTATGGCATAGCCAACAACTTAGAGATTATGGGATAGAAGAAACGAAAATTCCCATAACGTGTGATAACACAAATGCAATCGCTATAACTGAAAATCCAGTATTGCACTCAAGGACAAAGCACATTGTTGTTAGACATCACTTTATAACAGATCGTGTGGGGGAAAAGGATGTTACAGTGCTTTATATACTAACTGATGATCGGCTAGCAGACATTTTTACCAAGCCAATAGATGGAGAGAGATTCTATAAACTAAGAACTGAATTGGGAATAATCAAGTTTAGTTAAACAGCAGAGATCCACCAAGAGGATTGATCTTTGTCATGATGGGTGAGCTCACTTGACAGATCAGTCATTGGCATCAACGATCTCTCTAAAACTGACATTTGAAGAACAAACATTTACTCAAGCCAGAGTTCGACTAACAAGTGAAAATGAGTTTTTGCATTATGGAAAAGTCAAAGTTAGTCAATAGGTAAAGTGTATGTTAACCAATACAGTTACATCACATTTAATTACCGTCGTAATTGTCAGAAAAGCTTTTACGTGTGTACTTGGATAAGGTCAAAAACTACATGCATTGGATACATAAATGTTTAGAGTGGAAGTTCAAATGGTACCAAACCAAATCTTTATAAAGATTGCAAATCCATTTATAAGATGAACCGTTTTACACTCTACGGATTCAACCCTCTTCTTCAAAGCATTTTCTCAAGAATTTCTGAAGAAATGGCCGCATAGAAATTATTTTCAAAAGTAACAAGACTATTCTACGAAGGGATGGTATTTTCATTAGAAGAGTATAAGAAGCAATGTCAATGAACTCTTCTTGCAAGCCAAATTTGTGAAAAGATTCAGAAAATACAAGAATTTGAAGACCTACTCGACAACAAACTTGAAAATAATTTTGATTTTGAAGCCATAATTAAATTTTGGGAGAATATGAAGATGGCTCGTTATTTACTCTCAAAAACCGTTCATGGAGAATAAGTCAACATCAACATTGAGGTTATTTGGAAGTTATTCAATTTTCAGAAAACTACAAACTGTTGGTCCATTGAAAAGGCTTTGGTTAAGTTTAGAGGGGGGCGGGTGAATAAACATAACAATTAAAAAATTTTTGGAGTTTTACAAACTCAGCAGGATCAATAGTCTGCTGACCACTCAGTTGTCTGCTGACTATTAAAGCTCTTGAATTTGATGCAGTGGAATAATTAAGCCTTGTTACTTGTTGTTTAAATAAGATACTAAGTATTGAATACTCAGTAGTGAAAGTGGTGTCATTTAGTAGCTAGTTCAGTCAGTTGATGTAATAAACATGCAGATAAAGTAAATTGCAGAATGTAAATGCAGTAAAGTAAATTAGGCAAGTTTTATAGTGGTTCTAGGTGGTGTAATCCTGTCAGTCCACTCTTCTCCAATGATGTTGGAGGAAAGTCACTAGAGATTCTAGAGGTAGCTATTACAAAAATCCCTAAACTGTTTGTCCTTGACCAATAGCTATGGCTTCAAAAACTGAACACTAGAAACATGTAGGATTGTTTCTCCTAAGTATTCCACTGGTCCTTGAATGGTAGGATTGCCTCTTCACCAGCTCCACCACAAAACAACAGTTCTTGACAATCCAAAAGTGCTTCAATGTCTTCAGCAAACTTTTTGAAAAAGAAGGGTTGAATCAAGAAAGTGATTCAGCTTTCAGCAAGCTTCTGATCAGGATGATAGGATCAGCAGCTTAAGATCTTCAAGTGTATGAACTGGATGTAACTTGACTGCAGATAACACTTGAAGAAAACTTGATCAGTCGATTAAAGCTCTTTATGTATCAGCAGGGTCAGAACGCACTTTAATCAATTTCTTGCTCAAAAACTTAATTGCATTGTGTAAATTCTTGGTTATTCAATCTGAATCAAGAGTCCTTTATTTATAGGTGTAGATCCTTTGATTTGAATTTGAATTTGAATGATAATCGTTACAGGATTATCTGAATATTCTTAAAAATCCCTTTGATGTACCTGACTGACACTGACAATGTACTTCTGGCAGTCCAGTCTATCAACGTACCAATGGAATAATTCCATTTAAAATGGCTCTGAAATCCTTTCAACGTTCTTTTCATCTTGGCCATTGATTGACTAATGAATCCTAGGCTTGTAAATCATCCTTATCCATTTATTCTTCCAGAAAAACTTAGATTAATTCGAATTATACATTCAGCAGACACCTGTTTCGTAAGTCTGCTGATGTACACATATGTCAGCGGACATTTAGTCTGCTGTGTTTTATAAACACTTCAGCTGACTGCTCATCATCTAACTTTTTATTATTATGTTAGAGCACACCATTTTAACCTTAACCAATTTCCAATCACCACTTAACTTTAATGGAACTTAGACCTTCTACACAAGGTATATGTGATCAGTTTAGGTCATCACAGACTTCCCTAAATTCTGATCCCATATCCTTGACTTTAATTACTAAGTTTGATCCCTTAGCCTTCATTACTGAGTTTGAACCCTCAACTTTCAACCACAAGCAGGTGTTAGTAATATTGTCCGCAACGGAAGCGATTTATGGATCTAGATCTATATAATATGCGTAATAAAACAACTAGATCTATTCTACAAGGGGGATGTAGATCATACCTCATGAATCTCTAAATTCAAGTTGAAGAACCGCAAAGGATGAATGTGAAGATGTGTAGAGCACCACAGTCTTCCGATCGTGTGATCCAAGCAATTCCCGGTGGAAGGAATTCTCGACTCGAACTCCTCCGATATGCTACCGGAAAAATCTCCAAGATTTCTCCCCAAATCTCCCTTGGCCGAATTCTTTTCTTCTCTCTACTATAGGGAGAAGTCGAAATTTATGTGTGTATTGACGCTTGGGAGAACTCTCTTTATATAGGAGAGTAAAACTTAGCCTCCAAGGATTTTTATTTATCAAACAAAATAAATCCTTTAATAAAAGATAATTCCATAATATTCTAGAACAAATCTAGAATAATATTTATCTTTATTATTTACCATAAATATTTATCCAATAAATATTTTATGCACATGTCTTATTAATCACAAGAAAACTAATTTCTTGTTCCAAAATAAGAGGGGCGCCACTTTTAATTCATGACCTAGTCATAACTAATTTTGGGCTATAACACAATTGGGCCAAGTTTATGAAAAAATCTTTCCACATATTTAATTATTTAGCCCAACTAATTTAATAGTCCACTAAACAATTAATTCACATATCGCTTTAATAAAGTCCAACAAGAACTAAATTAATATTATTAGGATTCGACGTCCGAGAATAGCTATGCTATATTAGGAGGCACGTCGGGGACCTTGACTAATAATCGTGCTCCGATAAATCAAATAAATAATTATAGGATAATTATATTCGATAAATCAATCACAGAATATGCCACCATAATCCCGTGATCGCACTCCTCCGATTATAAGATTATATTTATCTCTCACGAGAATAATAATAAGCGCCCATTGATATAATCATTACATATGGATTAATCCTCCATAGATCTGCTCATTCTAAATCGGAAGTTACCGTTAACCCTTTTAGAACCTCTTATCCTTATTTACCATTAACCCTAAAGTGATCAATTAATTCATACAACTCATGGTAGCTAATCGGTGTAATATGAACTCGCATCACGATCGATCGCTTTCTAGGATTAACAAATAAGGAATCTGTTTATCTACTTCCATAAATGGAAGGAATGGATTCCGTGATCCGTGACAACACGACTACTCACTCAATCCAAAGATACAATGCCAAGATGGGGTAATTCGCACCACGGACTCGGTGTAATCCTTAACCGTCAAGTCAAACTTCATACCGATTCAAGCGGTTGATCGTGATCACCTCAGATTAAGATATATCCATAAATATGATCATCCATTGATTCGATAAGACTTCTCGATTACGGAATTATATCGTGAACTCTAATCAAATCGGTCCATTCTATATGATATATCTATCATATATAAATGCCCCATTAGGTTCTCTTAACGAAAGTCCGGATAAGACAATCACACCTATTGTGTTTCGGCGCATTAATAGCACGTTAAAGGAGAGACCCGATACTCTCGATTAACTTCACTACGGGCTAATTGTATTTTAAGTACATCTTCACTAACTCAATCCTCCTGTGTATATACCATACAATCGAGTTTAAGTGATTACATAAACGATATACTTTAGGGTTTTCTGTAGTGTAAATACTATTGTCACATCGGTGAATATGAGAATAATAAATATGAATAATAACATCATTTCATTTATTAAATAAAACAATTACAAAATTGTCTTTCGGGCATCACACCTAACAATCTCCCACTTGCACGAAAGCATGTGATTAATTGTTTTAGAGCACACCCTATTATTTAAAATACAGCAAACTATCACTCCCACTTGCTCTAAAGCAAATGAGACATGTCTCTAATACCTATAGTCTCCAAGTGTCGACTAAAAGCTTCAATCGACAGCGTCTTGGTGAATGGATCAGCAGGATTATCGGCGGAGGCGATTTTCTTGACGGAAATGTCCTCCATCGACAAAATCGCTGATCACCCAAAGATTTTCTCTCTATATGCTTCGACTTCATCTTTGTGCTTTCGAGGTTCTCTAGAGTTGGCAATGGCCCCATTGTTATCACAATAGAGAGTAATAGGATCTTCAGCATTCGGGACAACGCCTAATCCGCTGATGAACTTTCTTAACCAAACTGCTTCTTTAGCTGCCTCCGAGGCCGCTATGAACTCAGCTTCCATTGTTGAATCGGCTGTGCTGGATTGCTTTTGGCTTCTCCATTCTACTGCACCGCCACCAAGCGTAAACACTGAACCAGAGGTAGATTTAGAATCATCTCGCCTGATGAAAATCGAACCGTGTGTACCCCGCTAGCTCCAAACTCCCACTCGAATAGACGAGCATATAATTTCTCGGTTCTCTTCAAATATTTGATGAGATTCTTTATTCTTTGTCCAAAGGCGGTTGCCTCGATTTGACTCAAAACGGTGACTAATCCAACGCCGTAACAAATGTCAGTCTCGTACACCTCATAGCATACATAAGACTACCAACAACCGAGGCGTATGGCACTCTTCCCATAGCTTTTCACCTCTTCGTGGGTTTGAGGCCCCGAGACTTAGATAGGTAAACGCCGTGACGGGTTGGTAGAAAACCCTTCTTTGCGTTCTCCATATCAAGCGTGCAAAGACCTTATCTATATAAGTTGCTTGGGGACAGAGCTAACATCCTGTTCTTACGATCCCTTATAATTTGGATCCCTAGAACATAACTCGCTTCTCCCAAATCTTTCATTTGGAATTGCGTGGTCAACCAACTTTTCACGTCGGACATCATCCCCTTATCGTTGCCAATTAGGAGTATGTCATCAACGTACAACACTAGAAATACAACACTATCTTTGATAACCTTCTTGTACACACAAGATTCAAAGCAAAGTGTTGTTCAAATCATAAGACTTGATCGTGTGATCGAATCTATGATACCAGAACGAGATGCTTGCTTCAACCCATAAATGGATCTCGAGCAACTTGCACACCATGTGCTCTCGACCTTTTCAATGAATCCTCTCGTTGTCTTTGCATATAGATTTCCTCGTCAAGAAAGCCGTTGAGAAACTATTTGTCTTAACATCCATTTGCCGATTTCATAATCGGACATGCAAAGAATCGAAAAGGAGGATGCAGATGGTTTTCATCATGGCCACGGTGAGAAGGTTTCCTCGTAGTCTATACCCTCTCTCATTGTGTGTAACCTTTGGCTACCAACCGTGCTTTGAAGGTTTCATCCTTCCCATCTACTCCTCTCTTTCGCTTGCAGAGCCATTTACAACCAATGGGCCTTTCACCCCGAGGAAGTTCTATAAGTTTCCAGGATCGAGTTAGAGTACATAGACTCCATCTCTTGATTCATTGCGTCAATCCATTTATCCTTATCGTGATCCAAAGAAGGCCTTCTTATAGGTCGGAGGATCATCTTCCACCCCATCGAGGCGACTACGTTTGCCTCTAAATCCATGCCGCATCGAGCCGGTGGCCGAACCACTCTCGCAGATGCGTCGGGTGGAACAGAATGTTGGAATGATTTGTTGTCTTATTAGTGTTGTTTACAGGAACATCAGCAGCCACAATAGGCCTGATGTCATCGGAGAGTAATTCCTCTAGTACAATTGTACTTCGAGGTCTGTGGTCTTTCATATAACTTTCCTCCAAAAACGAGCGTTAGTCGAGACTAGCACTTTGTTATCTTCCGGATCGTAAAATAGACCACCACGTGTACCTTTTGCATAGCCTACAAACAAACATACTTTGTGCGTGATTGTAGCTTGGTAGTCTTGTCCATCAAAGACGTGTGCGGTGACAACCCCATACGCGGAAGTGACGAAGGCTTTCGCGATGTCGGACCACATCTCAACGGGTGTCTTTTCGACAGACTTTGACGGTACTGCATTCAAAATGTAGACCGCTGCTTCTAAAGCATAACCCCAAAAGGATATAAGTAGTGAGGCGTAGCTCATCATTGATCTTACCATGTTAATCAATGTCCTGTTTCTCCTCTCAAAGAACTCCGTTTCTTTGAGGTGTCCTAGGCGCCGAACGTTGGAAACAAATTCCTTTTTCAGCCAAGTAGTCAATGAACTCGAGATCTAAATACTCACCTCCACGATCCGAGCGGAGGCATTTCAATGAATTGCCTAGTTGCCTTTCGCTTCGCTTGGAACTCCTTGAACTTTCCAAAAGCCTCGGACTTTCTATGCAAAGCAGATAAACATAACCGAATCTCGAGTAATCATCAATGAAAGTCACAAAGTACTCGTGATCCGCCTCTAGCTTGTAACGCTCATCGGACCACAAAGGTCCGAATGTACTAAGTCTAGAGTTCTGTGGCTCTATTACCCTTTGATGAGCAGGGACGCTTAGTCATTTCTCCTCCAGGCAACACTCGCAGACAGCAAAGCGGTGTGTCAACAGATGACTCACCTAAGGCATTAACCTTTTCAAGTCTTTTGAGTCTTTCCAAGGAAATATGGCCAAGCCTTAGATGCCACAAGTATGTTTTATCTTCTTTTACTTGAGAAACTTTTCGCCTTTTGCAGATCTTTGATGAGCAGATTTTAAACATTTTGATTATTAAGTAGGGAGCTTTATGTGGTCTTACAAAATATAAACCATTTTCATTTATAGTTGAACACAATTCAAAGCCATTCTTTGAAATAACAAATTCACCATTCAAACTTGAAGCAGAAAATGATTGTTCAACTAAGGCAGAATAAGAAATCAAATTTCTCCAAATTGGGAATAAAATAAACATTGTCTAAATGTAAAATTCTATTATTAAAATGCAAGTCCACGCTCCCATCGCTTTAGCTTTAAATGAGCGCCTCAAGTGCCTACTCAGCATCACTTGAGAACCCTCTTCCAAACTCCTCGCATGCGAACTAAGAATCGCAATGAAGAACATACATGGTTAGTAGCTCCAGATCAAGTATCCAAGTGGACACATCTTTAGCTACATTAAAAGATTCCAAGAATAGTAATTCCAAATTACCTTTCTTATCTTTCCCAAATGACAAACCTTGACTTTGCCATCTTTCACATCACGAAGGTATTCGGGACAATGGCGTCGCCAATGTCCTACCTCCTTACAAGAAAATCATTTGCCCTCGGGCTTGGACTCAAATCAACTTTCTTGGCAGCCTTTTTTCTTCATTGGCTTGGGCACGGGTGCAACACTACCCTTCTTCTTCGGTTTCGCCTTAGGCTTGTTTGATGACCTGGCTTCGCCATATTGGCTTCAAACTTTCTTATCCCCTACTTGACCTTATCTTTCGAGCAGCGTGCTCGTAGATAGTCGATTCATTCAGCATCTGTGTCATGGTCAACTCATATTTGCCCATAAGATACTGAGTTTTGAACGGGATAAACTCATGAGTCAACGATTCCAAAATCATTGATACTTGAGTTGCTTCATCGAACTTTGATCCATGAATACCGGCGTCATTGAAGTAACTGATCATATTCAGAACATGACCATTCACTGCTTGACCTTTCTTCAATTTCGTGTTGACGGCCAACCTGATGGTATCGTGGTCTTGCTTGGTTGCTAGGTGATCCAAACATCGTAGTAAGTTTCCGCATGATTTCTCCTGGCAGACTCAAACTCTTCAATCTGGGTCCTAATAACCTCCGACACGCCGCCAGGATGATCCCACGAGCCCGGTTATCCGCTTTCGATTCAGCCGATTCTGTTTGCTCGATCTCGGCTTTTACAGGTTTTGGATCGCTTGGCGTAGGTAGGGCATGGAAGTAAGTACATGTTGCACATTCTCATACGTGAGCACCACGTTTAAGTTACTCTTCCATTTCTTAAAGTTGTTTCCGTTAATTTTTCAGATGAAGAAAGGTAAATTTGAGTAGACATTTTGTTTGAAAATAAAATGACATGTATTAATTCAAGTTTAACACTACTATATTAAATTTTAGGAATTGTAAACTAAAAAATAAGTCTACTCTACCATTCCAAGTTTTAACCTCGCATCTCAATGCCGCCTTAGGGTAGGTCAAAGAGATGACGGTTAAATCGAGACAATCTCATCAATGAATAACTTGTGAGAATCAAACATCCCACGGGAATCGAACATCCCTTTATTCATTGACTACCTTCCTTTTTTAGCCTAGATATTATCAAGAATACCCATGATGAGTGTGACCTACTATATCGGTTCTCTTAGGTACGCCCCGAGTATGCCGTCTTAGGATAGGTCAGTGACCCGACGAGTACCCAGAAAACCTATCCTTTCGGAGACCAAGCCATGAATGTTGATAGGGGCGAACACCATCCTTGGGGGACGAAATCAAAGCGCCTCGAGGCGCCACCCTTTCTCTCACTTACTTGTATCTATAGTAGAGGCCGTGGGGTTGTTTGTCGCCGCCCCGCTCCCACTCAATAATTTGGAAGTGGTTGTGGGTTAACTAACCACGCCTTTTGATGTTATCATAAAAGCTCATCAAATCAAGGATTCGAATGGTGTCGGTAACGTAGGCAAGCCTACCCGCCCTATTCGTTGGAACATATGTGACAATCGGACGAAATCGGGTCAAAAAACCTCATTGAGATAAGAAGGAATCACCCTTCGTTCTCCGGTGTAGCTTAGTCTTGCCGGACCCCGATGCATACATCACACTAGGAGGTTAAGTCGGTCGAGCCTAGCTTAGTTGACCACCCAACCTATAAGCGAACCGCTTTTATCCAAGATTTATTGTTCTTTTACCATCATTCAATCTCGTAGACGCTTACGAATTGAAAACGTGATCTCGTTTGGGCTTTAAGGCGGTTCACCGAGAACACACACGAAAGGCCTAACGATTTCATAACCCGCTCCTCGGATCATTAATTAGTTACTAAATTTATTAATTACCACGTATTAATTAAATTTCAACTAATTACACGAGTTTGTATACATGCCTATTTTAATTACCAAAATTAAAATTCTACATGTATGCATGGAGTGGATTTATGATATGATGCATGTCATGGCAATTCGATTTTATATCTATTTTATGATCGAACACATAAAAATAAATTGCGAAAATTTAAACACCGAGATGGATTGTTGGTACCCTCGTATCTAATCTATCCTAGGAAAAAAATAAATTACAATCTTCTTGTCTTGAGTCTTGATCTTGAATCTTGAACTCGAACCGCTGAACACTGAACCACTTAACACACGAGAGGAGAAAAGGTCTTTTAATTAAATAAATCCAATTTATTTTAATTATTCATATATTTTATTTTATTATATTACATGCGGCTGTTTTTAATTTTATTTTCCAAAAAAAATATATATTTTTTTTTTAATTTTTTTTTTTATCATACGGCTGTTGAATAAAAAAAAATTTAGGTCACAAAAAAAAAATAGTGCAGCCGCATCTAAAATAAAAACCCTAGCCGCATATATTTATTAAACAGGACTTTTAGTGACGCTTTTCAGCGTCGCAGAAAGTCCTGTAGCAGATTTTTAGTAAAATTCATCCGTTTCTCCTCGTTCATACCTTGGGTTTCGACTTGATCTTCAATTTTTCAGCAATATCTTCATCTTTTCCAGCCCGGATAATCAAAATTACAATAAAAGATGCTACTTTTACATATAAATTTCGAAAATTGACATAAATAAAATACAATTCCTATGCTCAATTGTTACTAAACAAAGGAGCTACAATAGATCTAACGAGTAAACAGTACCAACCCCAATCCATCTCTTCAACCAAGACATTCATAACATAAAAAATAAATAAACATGCGTCGGCCCTATTAAAAAAAATTGGGACAAAATATCTACATGTTTTACCACTCTTAGATCTAATATTTTATACGTATAAATATAGATCACCATAGCGACTGATACCACTGTTAGTTATATTGTCCGCAACGGAAGCGATTTATGGATCTAGATCTATATAATATGCGTAATAAAACAACTAGATCTATTCTACAAGGGGGATGTAGATCATACCTCTTGAATCTCTAAATTCAAGTTGAAGAACCGCAAAGGATGAATGTGAAGATGTGTAGAGCACCACAGTCTTCTGATCGTGTGATCCAAGCAATTCCCGGTGGAAGGAATTCTCGACTCGAACTCCTCCGATATGCTACCGGAAAAATCTCCAAGATTTCTCCCCAAATCTCCCTTAGCCGAATTCTTTTCTTCTCTCTACTATAGGGAGAAGTTGAAATTTATGTGTGTATTGAGGCTTGGGAGAACTCTCTTTATATAGGAGAGTAAAACTTAGCCTCCAAGGATTTTTATTTATCAAACAAAATAAATCCTTTAATAAAAGATAATTCCATAATATTCTAGAACAAATCTAGAATAATATTTATCTTTATTATTTACCATAAATATTTATCCAATAAATATTTTATGCACATGTCTTATTAATCACAAGAAAACTAATTTCTTGTTCCAAAAATAAGAGGGGGGCGCCACTTTTAATTCATGACCTAGTCATAATTAATTTTTGGGCTATAACACAATTGGGCCAAGTTTATGAAAAATGTCTTTTCCACATATTTAATTATTTAACCCAACTAATTTAATAGTCCACTAAACAATTAATTCACATATCGTTTTAATAAAGTCCAACAAGAACTAAATTAATATTATTAGGATTCGACGTCCGAGAATAGCTATGCTATATTAGGAGGCACGTCGGGACCTTGGACTAATAATCGTGCTCCTATAAATCAAATAAATAATTATAGGATAATTATATTCGATAAATCAATCACAGAATATGCCACCATAATCCCGTGATCGCACTCCTCCGATTATAAGATTATATTTATCTCCTCACGAGAATAATAATAAGCGTCGATTGATATAATCATTACATATGGATTAATCCTCCATAGATCGCTCATTCTAAATCGGGAAGTTATCGTTAACCCTTTTTTAGAACCTCTTATCCTTATTTACCATTAACCCCTAGTGATCAATTAATTCATACAACTCACCTGGTAGCTAATCGGTGTAATATGAACTCGCACGATCGATCGGTTTCTAGGATTAACAAATAAGGAAAGCGTCTATCTACTTCCATAAATGGAAGGAATGGATTCGTATCCGTGACAACACGGACTACTCACTCAATCCATTACAATGCCAAGATGGGGTAATTCGGACCACAGACTCGGTGTAATCCTTAACCGTCAAGTCAAACTTCATAACCGATTCAAGCGCTTGATCTGTGATCACCTCAGATTAAGATATATCCATAAATATGATCATCCATTGATTCGATAAGACTTCTCGATTACGGAATTATATCGTGAACTCTAATCAAATCGGTCCAAATTTATATGATATATCTATCATATATAAATGCCCCATTAGGTTCTCTTAACCGAAAGTCGGATAAGACAATCACACCTATTGTGTTCAGGCGCATTAATAGCACGTTAAAGGAGAGACCCGATACTCTCGATTAACTTCACTACGGGCTAATTGTATTTTAAGTACATCTTCACTAACTCAATCCTCCTGTGTATATACCATACACCGAGTTAAGTGATTACATAAACGATATACTTTAGGGTTTTCTCGTAGTGTAAATACTATTGTCACATCGGTGAATATGAGAATAATAAATATGAATAATAACATCATTTCATTTATTAAATAAAACAATTACAAAATTGTCTTTCGGACATCACACCTAACAGCAGGTTCCTAGACTCTACTGTGCTAGATAGCTCTACTGATCAAGTCAGCTGACCTCTTTACAGTGCTTGTTTTATCAAACCTATACAAAGATCAAACTCTAGAAAATCTATACATTTAATCAAGACATCTTTTTGCCTTTGCTCTATAACAGCTATTCTGGCACACATCATTAAAACTAAGATATGTCTAACAATTTCCCCCATTTTTAGTGATGATGTCAATACCATCCTTACAACAAAGCAAAAAAGATAAAAACACAAAAATAGAACAAATTTCATTGCTATATAATTGATGTTCAAATTTGTTCAAAATTTTTACAAACTAGGATCAACATAAAGATAAAGGCATAAATAAGTGTGCTGCTCTAGTTTCTATCTTGTTCTCTTTTCTGAAGGTATTCTCTAATTTCTCTTTGCATATCCACCATCCACTGATTTTCAATTCTTGAGAAATCAATCCAAGTATGTACCATCTTCCACCACTTCCATGCTTCAGCTAGAGTTAACTGGACACCATGCCAGTTAAATCCTCCTCCCATGTAGCATGTCTTTAATTCTTCTACACAATCCTTAGCTTTTTGTTTAGTAGATGTCTGTGCCTACCTCCAGATCTTCCAGCATGACCTCCTCTACCAGTTTGACCTCTTCTAGTGATTTTCAAGGATTTGATCCTTGCTTCCCACAATTTAAGTCCAATGAAGGAATTTAGACCTTCCTGAAAAGACATATCCTGGTAGGGTCATCTTCTTGCTCCATATGCCGCGTTAAATTCCTTTAGCAGATCATCAGTAAGTTGTACTCTGCCAGGTGTAGGCTTCCTAAATTCATTGCATCAGCCTATCAAGTGTAAGTCAGTAACGTTGATATTACTAGCAAGAATACTAGGTACATCGTAGTATATTAAATGGGAGTCAAGGTCGATTCCACAAAGACAATGCAACTTTAACGATAAACGATTCTAATCTAATTGAGAAGCGACAAAGATGATCTTTGACCAACAATAAACATGAAAGAAACTTAGTATTTCTCCCCCTCTTCTCACCGATCTACGAACTTGGATTATTTAATCTTTATATTTGCTTCCCCACATAATTCCCATAAATTAATCGAGCGAGCTTTTGATTTAATTATAAGCTACGGGTGCAACTCCTAACTCGATCTACTTCGACCATGGTAGTAGACAATTTATATGCAAGCTACCCTCCTTAATTAGTCCGTAATAGCCCATACGCATAAAGAACTACAATTGCCGATATCGAGCGTTAATGCATACCGTTAACCCGCCTAGACAGCTGTCGACACTGATCAGGACGTTCCTAGGGTCCATCAAGACTATGTCCAAATTAACACTTCTATTCGTATTTCATGTTAATTTTACGATTACAATAAGCAGATTGACCAGATCTAACCTACTGTTAATGAAACATGTCGATCAACGTAGCTGTAGTGAATCCTCCAGATTAAGTTTTCTAAATATTGCCTCGGTAAATCGGTATAGACCGCCGGTTTACTGAGGGCGGCTTTTCTTAATTCTGGATCTACATTGCTCAATTACGATTAATCTAAGTAAATCATGGGGTCCTGTAACATGTAAATTAACTAAAACACATAAATACGAACATATCTACCATATTGAAGACAAAAAGGAACGTTCAAAGCTTCATTCCTTGAAAATGGAGATCTAGTATGATCTACTCAAGCTAAAGATGGTAGAGAAAGGGAGAAAACTAGAAATAACTCCTCAAAAGCTTGGAATAACTTTATTTCAACAAATTATATAATGTATATAATATAATATGCAACACATATGTAATAATCAGTTGATGCGGCCTTATATAGATACAACGACCGACTTATGACTCTCAGAAACCCTAAACGACAGTAAATGCGGCAGAATCGATATCTTGTTCCTCAAGGCCCTCAGTTTACCGGACCTAGCCCTCGGTAAACCGGGCTGACTTTTCCTCTTTTTCTTCAGCAGATTTCTTCTTGGACCTCTTTTACTTAGCCCAACACACTTCTTTTGGTCCAGATCCTCTCTCCCATGCTCCAGATTCAGAACATCCTATTCAAAACTTAAAATGAGACAAAATAGTACCAAATATTCGGGAAAATAATACAGATGCATAATTACGATCCTAGAAACATACACATAGCATTTAAAACATATTACATATAATAACGAGCCTATCTATCCTCTCTTGAGCAGAATTTGGTGTGAATAAAGGTATAATTAATGATACTATTTAGGGTGTTATCAATGTCATATCTCTTCTCGTTGTATATCCTTGTAGCCTCTCTTGCTTCTGCTGTCTGACCATCTTCCCCCTTATTGATATCATCAATAAAACGGTTCAGTAGGCCAAGTACACTCTCCTGTGTTTTTACCAAATTACTCAGTTTTCCCTCCATGATTTCAGATCTTATGTCAACTGCAGTAATTTGGCCTTCCATAGTCAGTTCCAGCAGGTTTATCCTCTTAGTAAGTTTAGGATCGAGTATAGTAGGGTGAGGTGTCTCAGCAGGGTGTGATCTCTCAGCCAACTTATCAACCTTTCTGTGCAAGGATGCAATTTGTTAAACCATGTTCTTATCTCTCTTTCCAGCATCTTGCTTAACATAAGAAACTTCTCTGAGTAGATCATTAGTTGAAAATTGTAAATGAGTAACATTTGATGCTACTGTCTTTGTTGTTCTTCCTCTATTTTCTATTAAGTTGACCAAGTCTTCAAATCTCTATTCACTTCTTGTCAACTGAGTTCTTAGCTGTGTAATCTCATTTCTTATAGCCCTTAACTCATCCCAAATGTATGATGGCACTGCACCATCCATACCACCAGCCATTTGTCCCGTAAAATCTCCAGCAGGCTCTTCAACATTATCATCAGCCCTTGGTTGTCACACAACTATTGCACTTGTCCTATCCCATACATGGGGTTCAGGACCTTCTTCAACAACATTCAGAACTGGTGCTTCCTCAATTTTAGGGTCTTGTGCTTGTTGAGGCTCTTCTACTTCCTCTTCAGGCAATTGAAACTCTTCATCACTAAAATCATAGTCAACAAGCTGTTCTTCATAATATTCTTCAGTAGCTTTTTGTCTATCTTTTCCATTAGTTGTCATTTCTTCAGTAGCCTCCAACTCAGACACATGGGATTCCTCCAATCCCATCAATAATTCCAACCTTTGTCCCAAGACTGTCTGATCCTCAGTACTTAGGACCTCCAGTTCCAACCTGTGTTTATTTGCTGTCTGTACCTCAGAAGACTAAACCTCCATCTCCACAGCAGTATCAACAAAAACAACCATATTTTCTTCTAGAACACCACCAATCTCAGCAATCTCTCTAAGAACTTCAACAGCTTGTGCTAAGGTTTCTTCAGTATCCACACCGTCCTGATATTGAATTGATCCTTAAAAAATGACTTCAGTCAACTGAATCATCATAGCATCAACATTGGTTTTTACCATAGCATCTTCATTGAGTGTTGCTGCTGTAAGTTGTTCCTCCAAATCTTGAGTGAATGAAGCAAACAATTCATGATTCACTTTATCAGTCTGCTAGCCCTCAGCGGACTTGCCACCATTAGTAGATTGTTCTGTTGTTTTCTCAGTAAACCCCTGTCCACCATCTTTAGAAGATCTTTCCAATACAACACCAATGGACTCTCCTGGATGCATAGGATGATCATCATCAGATTTTGAAGATGATGATGAATCATCACTATCTGGTGTAAATTTGGGATCTCTGAACATGATATTTCCTTTCTTTTTCCCATATTAATGATTTCTAGAAGCCTCATCTGTAGTTCTGATGTATCAATTAACCATAGAAGATTCTCTACTCCAAGATTGTCAAAAGCCCATTCTTCAAAACCCGTCATAGGTTTTGCTGCGGGTTTTTATCTTTTGTAAAATCCAAATTTCCAAGCATAATAATTTTGAATCTTCCTAAAGTTAGGATCCACTTTTTCCTTCATTGACTTCTTCTCCTTCATTTCATATGACATTGTGGTCTTCCTAGGAGCAGGTTTCTCAACTTGTTGATTTCCGAAAGTCTCAACAGGATGACTCGACGTATCTTCAATAGATACAAATAGATCAGTAGACTCTCCAGTTGGCAAATTTGTGCCTACTACCTCTATTTGTTCAACACTAGCTTCCCCCTGAATTACATGCTCTTCAGCAGGGTCTCCAACAGTCTGTCCTTCCCCCTGAGTTGTTGCAGTCTCAGTAGGGTCTTGCACAACCTTAGGAACCTTTTTTGCAGGTCCAGTTTCAGCAAATTTCTATGATTCTTCAACTTATTGTTCAACAACAACTTCAGTATCTTGTACAGTAGGCTCAACATCTGTTGGTACTTCAACATCTTCTTATGCTTCTTCTTCCCTTTGTTTTTCAAGAACCCACAGTTCTTTCCCTTTTCCATTTCCTTTCTTTTTCACAACTTGCTTTCTTCTCTTAGCAGGTTGTTCTTGAACCTCAAAAAGTACTTCTTCCAACTGCACTTTACTAGAAGCCTTCCTTTTCCTTGATTCTTCTCTGATCCGTTCCTTCGTAATATCTCGCATGATCTTTTCTTAACAGGTTCAGCAAGTTCAATTGGTTCAGAAGATTCAACATCAATTTGAACCTCAGTAGACTAAGCAATGTCTACTAATTCCTTGTCCTCTTACGCTTTAACATGGGTTGTTTTTGAATTATTTAAACTGATCTTGAGAATGTTCTTCTCAAGTTGCCTACGTATCCTATGTATGAATCAGGAATCAAGTCTACCATAGTTCTAAGGAGCGTCTATATATAGAGAACATGTGTGCCCTAGGTTATGGTTGTGTTGTGTCCTTCAAGGACTCTTACTTGTAACCGTTGTGGATTGGTTTACACCTCTATCCAGTGATTTCAGGGATTCTTTAACCATATTTATTGATTTGAATTAGAGTCATAATGAGGGAGGATTCTTCCCTTATTTATCCGATATTATAAAACACATGGGATAAACCCAAAGCGTGTGTTTCGTGAGTAGTAGTGACTGAGGATTCTTTCTTGGATTCTTCCCTCATTTATTACCTGTGACCTGCGAGCTCTAAACCCAAACACAAGGGATTCTTCCCTCAATTATTGCCAAGTCATTTGTGAGGTGAAACGTGGCCGAGGCTGACCTGACCTCCGTCACTGAGGATTCTTTCCATCTTTATCTTATGATTTATGCATGTGATCAATGCCGGATATGGAAGGCTCTAGTTGTCCTGCGTCGAGCTCCTCCGGACCATCTCAGCCCATATTGCATGGACCCGAGCTCTTCAACAACCTGGCCAACATGCGGTGGTGCAGTTCGGGAGAACATGTAAGACCTCCCACCTGGGGTTCAAGTCTGCCCTTAGGTACAAAGTAGGGCTATTGGTCGTCAATGTTGCAGTTTCTCTGTCTTAATTTATTGTTTGATCAATTAGGAGATGACATGTGGCGAGGCTCAGTTCGACCTCGTCATTGGTCTAAGGACCTTTATATGTGTTTTTAATAAGATTGGTGAGTCTATTGTCTATGTTGTATCATCTCTGTGGGGACGGACCTCGACTCGCCCTTGCTATATTGCGATTGACATAGTACTCTTGCTAGTATTTCGTGAGTAGTAGTTACTTGCACGCGGATAATTCTATTCAACACACAACGATTTCCCAACCTTATCACACACAAATCCTATAACAAATACAGTATAACACAGTATAACAACACCAAAAACCAATTAAAAGACCCCCTTACCTTTGATTTGGAAAGAAAGCGATTCAACAAAGGTTCGTTTGATTTCTCGTCTCTACGCACAATCTACTAACCAAAATCACGATTCTACGAATCATTTAAACTTTCTAAACCATTAAACCTCGGAATTCAACAAGAAACGACTGAGATTCCAAAAGCCCTAAAAGATGAATACTTGCGAATTAAGGGAATGCTGCTATAAAAACATTGCCGGAGACAAGACGATTAATTTCTTCTACCGTGGTTTATTGAAACAAGTAACGGATTAGCACCTAGGATGAAGATTCCTTCTTCTCCCTTTTCTTTTTCTCCCAAACACAAAGTTTGTATTCCTCTGTTTTTTTTTTCTAAAACTGGCGGGTGTGTTAGAAATGAGGGGTGGGGGGTTTATTTTACTTTCTTTAATTCCGTAATTAATTCCCTTTTAATTAATTAATTAATGAGGATCAATAGTATTGATACACAAAGTCCGAAAATGAACCCGCGAATCTGGATCAGGCCCATATGTCGAACCAACAACGGATAGGGTCCTCGTCTTAGCCAGTATACCTCTTCATAAGCCAGACAAATGCGCGTATAATCCAGCCTACCTCAAGCCTCTACGAATATCATCATTGGCAAGGAAACGGGTGTCGATCAACAAACATCCAGCTCGATACGAAGCACTTAGGACCGACCTGCTCGCCCCTCTAGCTTGCCATCCATCATCTTGGACAAAGCCTGATTTACTAGGCACCAAAGTTCTTGAACGAAGGTGAAAGGTGGAGAGCCTGCAGCGGCCACAACATAAGCCCGCTCAGCACAAGGTCGCCAATACAAGCTTGCCCACGGCATTGTATTTTACTTATGATTTGTAACCACCACCTAACCGCAAAATCTTGGCCCTATAAATAGCAGCATCTCTACTCTGACAAAAGGACATTCCCGCACTACAGAACAACATTACTTTTGCTTGTTCCTTCAAAGGCTAACGTTATGTAGGTGGTCTTTCGAGATACAACCACAATCCTAATAAAAACAACACATTTTCATGATTGTTCTTGAGTGTGATGTGTCCTTCATTTTTTACATATTGATCTTCATATTGTTCATATGCAAATTGACACTAAAACTAGAAAAATAACATATAATTAGCCAAATATCCATTATTTAACCCGTTATCAGTTTGCTTCGTTTCCGTAAAATCACATTTACAACATTCTTATCCAGTCATATTTTCGGTTGTTTTCGGATTTCAACGGCCTTATCCGCTCGTTTTTTTGTTTTTCGGCCGGTATTCATCAAGATCTTCATCGGAATCTTCATCCAGATTTCCAGATCTTCATCCAATTCATCCGGATTTCCACATCTGCATCGGCTCAACAGTTCACTGTCTGGATCAGCAAAATCATCACCAAGTTTACCAGATTTTGATTTCATGACTATCGAAATCTTAGCAGATCTTCATTTGACATCACCATGGCTCAAACCAGATCTGTATGGCTTGCATTGCTTGACGGTCTACCCCTGACAGCTAGGAGGACCGCTCGGAATCATGTCCAGGTCACTTATGGGGAATATTTTGGCCGCGCCCAAGCATAGCAACCCCCGGACGAGCACAACAACTGTCACCCTGGCGGCATGAAACCTAGCTCATCCTGATATTAGATTATTTCTTGAAGTGAGGTAGGGGTCAAAAGAGTACTTTGCTGCATCCACTCGTCAAGATAAAGGCAATTACATGGCTGGAACATCTTATCCAGCACTCACATAGCCCGCATCATGCTGAGGAAACATATGATGAGCTCTACGCTAAGGCATTGCTTGAACACTATATTGAAAGAATCAGTCGGATTAACCAGGAATGTTTAGCACTTGGGGAGCCTCCTTTCCCGATAAGCGAATTTGTTCCGCCAAACAGGATGCCGGCCACTGGCAAACATGCACTCCATCCAGGCCCATCACAAGACACTTGTAATATTTCGAATAATGATTCTAAAAGAAAAAACGAAAAAATGTGGAATTAAAGGAAGGTTATTTCTTTTCAATAAATCTTTGTGAGTTATATTCTTTTTGGACAAATAAACTTTCACTTGTAAGTTGGAGGTTGACAGAAAACATAATTCACAGAAAAAGATCAAACTTTCTGAAACTGAGAGTAAACAAAGAGACAAAGTAGAATTATTCCAAATACTCACAAGTTCTTCATTGATTGCAGAAAGGAATAGGGAATCGTGATCCTTGGAAGAAGCACAACGTTTATATCAAAGTATTGGAGTTTTGAAGAACATATGTTTTAGCCCTAGTTTGGGAATATCCAATTTTGATCGAGTTTTGTGATTATGTTTGGTTTCATTCGTAGTTATAATGGTTTAGGATTTGCTGATCACAATTAATTGTAGTCAAATTGTTGATCAAAATAGGTTTTTTGTTGAAGCTTTAAGAAGTGTTGCAGTTTTCTTGGAAATTTAGGCCTTTGATTGCTTTAAAACATGTAAGAGGGTTTTCATATTGAGAAATGCATGTTTTATAAAGTTTCGGTTGTGTTTTGGGGTTGTTTTGATGTTGGAATCCATGTCTAAAAATTGTTGTTGAAGTATGGTGTGTTATGATAAATTCATGACTTGTTTTAATGCTGATCCTGCTGTCAAATTGCTATCAAATGTGTTGATTTCATGTTAGAAATTGTAAACTGTAGAAAAATGTGGTTTAGGGCAGTTTTAGCCTTTTGGCGCACGCCAAGGGTAACCAGAAATCATGAACAAAGAGCAAAGAGTTTTAGAGCGCGCCGAGATGACTTTAGCGAGTTCCAAAGTGGAACTAAAACCAGGAAGAATGCTGTTGCTATTCTAGCACACGCTGAAGAGGCTTAACATGCGGCAAAATTGAAGCAAAAAGATATATGATTCTATTTGGTTTCAGCACGCGCTAAAGGTGCTATGCGTGCGCCAAGATCCAATTTGGTTGTTTTATGTGTTTTAATCTCCGGTTTGAGTTTTGAATGTTATGTCTTGATCTAATAATCTTGTATAAACATTAACAAACCATGATTAAGCTTCTGATGCATTTATTTCCGGCATCTGATAGATTTTTACTAAGAGTTGATTTTCGGAACCTTCAAAAGATCATGATTGGCCATGTGCTTTGATGGATTAGTATCCACCATTGTCTGTGTATGTCATAGGATTGTCATGTCTAGCTGTCTAAGTTATGGAGTAGAAGTGTAAGAGAGCCTTTGCCTTGAAAACGCTCAGGTGGCTAGTTAACAATTAATAACGTAAATACTTGTGTAGTTAAAAGTCTAACCACCATGGTTCTTGGTAAGGCACCAGACAATATCATGATGTGTGGTGTGGTCAATATAAAGTTAATAACTATGTAGGTTACTAACACCTTAAGTATGGAGGGACTTCGCCGAACACAGCCACTATCAAGACTAGCCCGTGGTTACTAGTGTAGAATCACTGGTAAATTGGAATCAGGTTCTTCGCGGCGAGTAGAACCAGGTTCTTCGTGCCGAGTAGAACCATGCGTAGTGCCCTTGAATACTTGATGAGACAAAGATAATGTAAGCTAGAAAAAAATTAGGACCTCACGACATGTTGATCATCCTGGAGTGAACCCTAGAGTTGGGTCGTATTCACGGAGATAACTTAATAATATTTAATGGATAACCTCACGTTATAAAACTTAATTGTTCAGTATTTTTTACCTTTTATTAAGTAATTTTGCACTTACTTCTATTGCATGTTTATTTGTTGCTTTGTGTGAGAGAAGACGTGCAGGATGAGCAAGAAGTCGATGATGACTTTGAGGACGATATATGATTATGCTATGTTATGCTTGTTGATTTGCAGGTTTTCATTATCCATGTGGTACTATAAGTATGTTGCTTTTAAATTCAAAACATATTGTATTTTTCTTTTGAGACCTATTTGTAAGATGACGATACAGAATATCGAAAATCCAGCATCGTCATAAGTTAAGATTGTTGTAAATATGAGACTGCATACAATGTAAGATATAAACTCGTTGTTGTAAGGTTTACCTTTCTATCATTAGTTGCGGATGGCATTTAATCTAGTAGTGTTTTTGAATTTCACCCGAGTCTTTTTATCTTCCATTTTCACCTAAATTGATACGAAGGCTTACGTATAATGTGGAATTTATTTAATGTTATACGTGCCAAAAATTCATTTACGGATAAGGGATTGGTACCCGGGAACAGGGCGTCACAACACTTCTTCTCGTCGCTTTGGCAGGGAACGAAGTGTCTACTCAACATCAGAATGGGCTCCGAAAAGAAGATCTGCCCTAGACCGCCTTGGACCTGGACTTGTTCCGCATCTAGAAGCAGAAAGGAGCATCGAAATTCAGTCAGCCCCTCGCAACGTAAGGGCAAGATTGGGAGAGCGACATGCCGAATCCCATCATCCTCTTAGAGGATCTCAATCGGAAAACATATCCAGACAATCGGCGCTAGGCTCCCTTCTAGATGAGGTCGCCGAGCTAAGAAAATAGGTTGATGAGATCCGGAAAGAAAGATTCGGCAAACTATAGAGACCCATCTGGGGGACGAGCGTGCTCAATGACAGACTTATGGAAGATGACCCTGAGGGAGTTAGCTACACCAACTTTCAGAGTTATACAGGTCCACCTCTCACTATAATTGGCTCACCGTTTTTCAGTGAAAAGCATCCTTAGCCACCAAGAGCCAGGCTAGATGAGGCATTTCCTTTGTTGGTGCCATGCAAGACAAAAAAGGTACATGGATAAGGAATCTGCCCCAAAAGTCGATCTCCTCCTGCCCGATCTGCAATCCAAGTTTGTCGCATGATTCAAATCAGTGGGTCAACAGAAGAAGACATAAGAAAACCTTTATGATATCAGACAGGGGATTGGCGAGTCGGCTCGGAGTTACTACGATCGATTTGTTAGAGTTTATTATCATAAAAGGGGTCTAATGGACAGCATGGTCATGACAAGTTTTTAAAGCAGCCTAGCTAAAGGTCTGCTTAAAGCTGATTTCACCCTCATGTGGCCCAACATCATACACCAATTGCTTTCCTCGGCAAAAACATTCACCGCCTCTGAAGCGGTCCCATGTCCGTCGTGTTGGCGAACAGGGAACTACCCCCATAAACTCGCTTCCAGCGGGGGGGAGTTCCAAGTTTTCTCGTTTCTTCATGAGTGATCATGCTTTCTTTATTTCGGGTCATGGAATTCACTCCCTCGTGAGTGATTACGCTTTCTTTTATCTTGTCTTATACTATAAGGCTCAACCTCGCCAAACATACGGCATGGCAAGCTCAACTTTTCAAGTATTATCTAAATTTCATATTATTAGCACTCACTCACTTCCAAATGAGTTAGATTACTCTTTATTATAGCCTAGATAATCTTTGGCCGTTTCTTACACAAAGAAACCGAGCCACAATTCAACCTCACCACGCTTTTATCATATTTTACACAAAGTATGCAAGACAATGATTCAACCACGCCATGCTTCGGTCATTTTTTACACAAAGTACATGAAACAATGATTCAACCTCACTACGCTTCAGCCATTGTTTGAAACGATGTACTCGAGACAACGATTCAAGCTCGCCACGCTTCATTTGCTTTTTACACGAAGTACGCGAGACGATGATTTAAACTTGTCACACTAAGGTCGTGTTTTAAATGAATTACGCAAGATGATGATTAAACCTCGCCACACTTTAGTCACTTTTTACACGAAGTACGCGACATGATGATTCAAACTCACAACGTTTCGATCATTTTCTAACACGAAGTACACGATACGACCCACCCACCCCATGCTTCGGTTGTTTTTACATGAAGTACACGAGATGAAGATTCAACCTCGCTAAGCTTCCATTGTTTTTTACATGAAGTACCCGAAACAACAAGATTGACAGACAACCCCACCCACAAACCACTCCCCATTGAACTCGGCCCTCATAAGCCTGAATAATCATTGGCCGGGAGTGCTGAACAGAGTTCTCGCGGGAGGACAAAACATTGTTCGGACCTCGGATGATCAAAGATATTTACAAGCTCCTCAGCACGAGCAAAGTATTCTCTCAGTCGGCATGACTATAAAAGAGATCAGCTACACAGGAAAACCAACGAGCTCACAATTTGTACGAGTAACAACTCTACGTTTACAAATTAATCAAATAGAATCACTCTACAGTGAGTCGCCCTCAAGCATTCAAAGAATCATAATAGTTTACAGCTGTGACGACCCTGATCCGGATACCGAGCCTTTAACCGGAAAATGATGCCCAACACGTATATAATTAAAATAATAGACTAAATACGTAAGCCTGACATCATCAATAATAGAGAACTAGCAGAAAACAAAATCAATGACTCGGGAAAAACTTTAAAAGATCACTATAATGACCGACAAGAAACATGGGACTGCAACTAAAGCCAAAATCCTAAGAAAAAAACACACAAGGTTGAATATTCATTCAACTATTACAAACCATTATTTACCAACCAAAGGTACAACTGTCTAATCTATTGCAAAAGGAAAAGGGAGATTCTATACCATTATACAACAGAAAGTACGAAAGATAGACTTCAACAGCTGAAATTCCGGAAACCACTCTTAAGCGATCTCGAACTCAATCTACTACAACACCACCTTCTTGGGGTGGGGGAAAAACGACATACTAAATGGTAAGTAAAAACGTACTTAGTAAAGGGTAGAAGTACCAAATCTACCCATGTTATATCACAAGGATGGTCATTAATAATAATACCAATAATAATAGCACAGGGCAAGTCAAACAAACGTAACAACACATATGTTTCACTCGCTTACAACTCTCTACTAGTCTTACTAGTGGACTCAACCAAATAAGACATTTTTTACATTTTAATCCAAGGACACTTTGCATGGTGAAGACTGCACCATGACACATACAGCACATCATATTCCACATGTATCTAAAAGTGTGGAATATTACACGAGTCCGACACAAGTATCTAAAAGTGTGGAGGTGTAATAATTCCATGTTGCGATAACAAAACATGTCTCACCAAGGATTAACATGTTTTTGCTTTTCGACTCATCAAGGGCGTATTTAAGCAATTAATATAACCACCTAAGTTCATAGAACATAAAAAGGCTTCTTAAGGACCACTAAACCTTAGACGGACTCTACAATACACTACCCAACACATTGCACATAAATATTAGAATCTAATCCAATACCCACGAGGCTAAGGAATAAGGCTTCCAGTGATTCCGAGTATCTCCCCGTAGAGGGTCTCTACAAGGTGCTGAGCGGAATACACCATAAACCAAACCCCTAACTTCGTCATGTTACAAGTAAGATATTAAACTCAAGTAAACATCACATAAGGTCAAACGTAGAGTGTTCTATTGATCCCGTGAGACGTGGTGTAGAGCCAAGGCCACTAGAACACGTACACTCGACTTTACAACATTCCACATAACTCTTTATTCCATTTTTGCATATAAAATCAGGCAACACGCTTGGGTCGAATTCCATGTTTTCTTCAATATTTTAAACACTAAATCTACTCCAAATCCATACAAAAATAATAAAATAATTATTCTACAACATGCTTGTAAAATTATACTAGATCTAAACACCAATGTAACATGAATTTCAAGCATTGTGATATGAAATTACTCTAAAATATACTTGAAATAAAAATCTACATCTAAACACTACAATAAAACATTTAGATTTGGTTGAACATCCCTTTACCTATGTTTCCACCAAAAAGCTCCAAGAACTCTTCAAGAACACTTCAAGAAGATCTAGATCCACAGTAAAAGCTCCAAGAATCTAAGCAAACCCATTACGAATCTACAACCAAAATAAAGCTATATGATTACTACAACATATAAAACATTAAAAAGCTAAGAAAAGCTCAAAAACACATCTAGATCGAGAAAATGAGTTTTCGAAACACTTACCCGATCGGTGTGAAATTGTATCAAAATTGAGCTCTCATCAAAGGAAGCATTTTGTTTTAATTAGTTTGTGATTTCGACGGCCGGAATGATCGGAATGGTGGAAACTCTTTTTTCCTCTCTTTTCTTTCTCTCTTTTTCCTCTCCTATTTCTCTTAGCCGCAGTATCTCAAAAGTGGGGGGAAATGAAATGGGTTTTGGAATAAGATGGGTATATATAGAGGTTAGTACATTTACCTTTTTGCCCTTACTAAAAGTAATACTTTTAAAATACCGTAAATACCTGTTAACATTTATCTTTACTCTATTTGTTTAATTAAAACATAACCCATTAAAAATATCGAGAGGCACAAAATTATAAAAAGACTTTTATACCATTCACGAAGATACGGGGTATCACATTCTTCCCCCCTTATATGAATTTCGTCCTCGAAACTCACCAGAACATGCCCGCCAAACCTAACACTTCAAACCAACACGCATTTCCAATCTTAAGGTATCTATTACAAAGCTCTCCGTGGTTAATCTCTAAGGTCCCTCTCACAACAAAATTGAGTACTACTCAACCCTTCCAGAAAACATCCCAAGCTTAGTGCTACACTCTTTCTTGGCTTTAAAAAGATTCTAAGATCCAGGTTAAACTTTTCTTCATCAAACACCCTTTCTTACCTCGAGATATCTCAATAAGCCAAAATGACATTTAAACTTAGCTTGCACTATCCCTTACAAAACACTTACGGTTAGTCCTTCTGCACTTCACATCCTATTCCAACCTCCTTAAAAGAACAACTCCAAGAGAAACAACACATAAGAAAGATCGGCTTTTGAGCCTACTAGATTTTTTATCAACCTAGTCCACCATCAAAAAATTTCCATACCTAAGACCAAAACATCATAGTCTGACACAATTCACCATACACTTCAAGAGATACTCCCTGATTCAAAAACACATGACCACAACAAACATGACCAACTCGCCAAAACTCGTTAGATCATCAAAACCACATCCCGGTCCAAACCATTGATGAAACCATTCATCATTTAGCTTAAGGTTAACGTCCAAGCAAGTCCTCCAGGAACTAATCCAAAACCCGATTAATACCTACCACTGATACACTCTAACCCGGGGAAACGGAACTCACAAGAGACTTAAAAAGGTCTCTTCTAAAACTAAGAGTAACTTCAGGTAACGAGTCCGAACTCTATAGGAAGAACAAAACACATTCGTATCAACACTATTGAATAAGGTTTTAGAATGTATTCTTGAAGAAAAAACTTGAAATCAAACGTAGGTTTGAAAACACTCAACGATCTAAAAAAATACTTTTGATTCCTTCGATTATAACATGGAGATTTAAAAGAAATTACTTCAAAAGCACAAAAGACACGGTGAGGTACCTTATAAAAAATCTTTTACCGGTTTTACAAGAAGAAACAACATCCACACATTTCTTGAAGTAGGAACCGCAAAAGATAATATATTTACCGAGCTTAAAATATTTCAAATCAAAGAAAGAAATAAAATTTGATCTTGAATGACGGGTAACATCGAAACAAACTTTTGATGAACCAGGTTTAAGATAACCAATTCGGAAGGGATTAACAACAATGTTTGTTTGGTCACAATAATTGAAATATTAAAAGTTGTGCACTAATGAAGTAACGCACCAAAGCAATCTAGAAGGGAGTATAAAACTCTTACAACAAAATATGAAAGAGTTGAAACCATAAAAAGATAAACTTAGAGTAAGGTGTTTGATGTCACTGAACGCCAAATAGAAGGTTCCCAGATTGGGTAAGGTTTCATTACTCTGAAAAATTATGTGGTTGATTTACACATCAACAAGAACTTGAGCAAAGAGCTCTTTAGAAGAGAAGAATTTCAAAGTTCATTCAAAATCGAAAGATGGGCATTGAATCCAAAATGCTAAAGATGAGTGTCAAAATTTAGAAAACGCCTGGAAGATTAGATTCTTTAAATGAAGAGGCGTCTTGTAGAACAAGGGTGTCTGCAAAGAACTCTTGTTGGCTTGAAAGAAAAGGCAAATAAAATCACAAAAGTATGTGGAGATTAAAGCCGAAACGGAAGGTGTCAAACACTGATTTAGTAACAGTCAAAACAGAGAAAAAAAATTTTGGACTTAAAACGATCAGTTTGAAACTTTAGTTATTGATTAGATTGTCAAAAGAGTTTCAATCCATGAGAATCCTGAAAAAGATTGCTTAACAACAAAGGTTTGAAAAGCAATGTTGAGCACCCAAAAAGGAAGAACAACTTGAGGGAAACAAAAGGAAATGATAAGAGTATTCACTATGAAAATGCTCTTTGGACTAAAATCAAGAATACAATTAGTCTTGAAGTGATGAAAAAGATATTACTGAAAATTTTCATGTGAATACAAATCGCCAATAACTTGAGAGTGCCAATTTTATAGAAGTTGAGATTAACCGAAAGTATTAGAAAGTAACTCGGTAAACAACTATCTTTTCTTGAAGCAAGAGTCTAAAAGATCATACTAGACAGGCTATGGAAGGAACAATTTCAATCTGTGGCAAATCATGATGCGTGCTCTATTGAAGAAGGTGGAGCTTCAGGTCCATGTTCGGTAAAAACTCGTTTTAAATTTATAATTACCGGAACACCCCAAGTGCAAGGCTCGTAGTAAAGGTGTTACTGGGTCGTCCTAAGGGAATCGAACGTCTATCGGATTAAGTACAGTTATTGTATCGATTATGTCACAAATTATTATCTAAAACTAAGGTATATATTAACTATAATCTAGAAACTATGACGAGAAACAGAAAATAGCAGAAAACAGCAGGTAAAAACTAGGGTTTTTAAAATAACTAAACTTAGCAACAAAAGTTGATATGAACGAATCGGTTTATCAAATAATTAAAAGAAACGGCAAGGCAACAAGAATCCACCAATCAACCAACCAACCCCAACTAGATTGCGCGCTAAAGATACGATTTTTTAGTAATGATCAAATCACGAATTTGATTAAATCTCTTTAATCAATTTCTAGGGTTTCGTTTTCTTTCCCAAGAAAAACTAAACTAACATGCATAACACGATCATGAGATTGTCTCCAATACTCTACTCAACTAATCATGAACAATCTTTTGAATCACAAATAATTGCATCAATTGAAAAGATTAAAGCTTGAATCAATACTCTCATATAAATTCAATCAAAAAGATAGTTTCATCGATCTCTCGATTCAAATAAAACATAAACAATATAACATTATCCAATTGATGAAAAATCATAAATTTAACTCACTAAAGATGTAGCTAAAAATCCTCTAGTTGGTGTGGTTGTTGATTGGTTTCCTCCGTTGTCCCACCGCGAATTGCTTAGCCAACAATCATGTTGGTGATCATGATTGTTGGTATGGAAGAGTTCATCTCCTTGTTTGCTCTGGAATATGCGGCTGCTCTCTTTTGTTGTGAATGAATAATGCGTATTTTTCTGTGTATATTTTTATGCTCGAGTGGTGCTGCTTATATAGGAGTTTCGCCGACATAAGGAAGGATCTAGAAAAACGCGTCGATTTTCAGCCTCGGTAGACCGACTAAAGACACTCGGTCGACCGAATAGCATGGCTCGGTCGACCGAGCCTACCTATTCACGCGTTTTCACACTGTTGCTTCGTATACCGTGTCCCCCACTTCACTCTTTCGATCTGATCTGATTTATCCTCTCTTCAATGCTCCGATTTTCTTCTTTATTTTGAAATCACATGATTGAATGAGATTAATCTTCTCCATTAATGATATCCCCATGCATATCTTTTAATTTTCTGCAAGATTGTTGTTACACCAAGTCATCGAATAATAATAATAATAAAATGTGTAACAAAAAATAACATTTAAACCCAATATTTCCTCATAATTAAGTTATAACCCCTCAATAACCATTATAGGAATTTAACGGTTAAAAGACGCTTTTCTCATTTATTTCCCTTAAAAATAAGGTAAATTGTTTAGGGATTAAGCCCGAAAATATAGTAAAATATACCCTAAACAACTCCCCCACCACTTAGCTTTTGTTCGTCCCGAACAAAATAATCAAAACCGGCTCACTGTACATGTAATCCACATAGGTTCCTGACTCACGTAACAAAAGATACGACAAATATAGCAAGTAATACCAACATAGAGATAGATTATGTGCGTGTGACAAGCCCTTTTCAATCTTCACAATCCTATCAAACAAATATCCTCTCAAAAAATTTTAATGACTATCCTAGGTATACGCAGCAGTCGTTCCACCCAAAGTCTTTCTGCGCACTCAGTAGGATAATCCCTACAGCATATCATTTGATTTATACTGGGTATAAGTTCAACGATAACAAAGACTTTAATTTTTTCACTTTCTTTTTTTCTCTTTTTTTTTTGACGCACATCAAAATGAGCTCTTACCCGTCATAGTAGAATAGGATGTTTCGGGATAACACCCTACCTTACTCAAATCATAGGGTAGCTTTTCCTGACTGTCGTGAGCTTTTGGTCATCATAGTGGTATAGGACATTTCGAGATAATGCCCTACCGCACTCCAATCATCGACCAGCTTTCGACACACCCATTTATTTATTATTAACTCAACTTTTTCAAAAACATTAGTTACGTTTCACTTATAACATTCAAACCTTCAGATATTCACAAAGGCACGCTCGAACATAGGTGTTACTTCACTGTTACTATTAAGAACAAATTTCTCTAAGATAAATCACTAAAATAGTGAAAGGATACAGTTCAAAATTTTTGCTTCAATATCAAAGGCTTTCGTGAGTGTGAAATGAATACTCTCTCAAATCAGTAAAAGCATGCTATAATTTTCTCTCGAAGTCACAGAAAATCATCGTCAGGAAACTACAACTAGCAAGCCATTTGTTTCAATTACATGCTCAAGATTTACAACTATCCAAATTTACTTCGAAAAATTTTAAAATTGTCGAGAAAATCACATTTACTCATTGTCAGAAGTATAGCATGATAACATACCCAATTTAGACACCCCCCCACACTTAAATCACATTATGTCCTCAGAATGTGCAAATAAAAGAAAAGAATACTTAGCTGGTTTCAAAGTGGCAGAGGTCAGGCCGTAGCATGAACGTACCGCTGCAACTTGTAGCATAAACAGACAACACTAAAAGTGATAACTGGCAAAAACCGCTCAACGAAGATCTCGCAACACTCGACATAGCATATAATCTCGGGTACAAGGGTATATGAGTAAACATAAATGCACATGAAATGGGCAAATAAAGCATTCACAAATAGGACAGGATAACCAACACACAAATCACCATGGTTTTATTCCTAACGCCCTAAAAACTTAACTAAAAAGTAACTTAAAAGACTAAGTTTGCCTCTAGTAGCGCTTGTTTTATGTCATTAGCTTGACAGAGATTTCAAAGTTAACCCGGATCGGGCCACTTCGGTTTACTTCTGGCCACTTCTTCATCGGAATCAGAATGAAGGACAGGGGTATGACCACAACAGCAACAAGTCAAGTGCTCTACTAAGCGTTTGAACTTAACTCTCCAGATAGCACTGACACTCTTCTTCTTGTTCTTGTTTCTCAAAGTCGGCTGAGGTATGCTAACAGGCTCAGGAGCATTGACAGAAGGATCTGCAAGGATAGGGGTAATAATGTCATCATCCACTCCAAAGAAGTCGGATGGAATCTCTTCACAAATAAATGACTCAACCGTTTCATTTCTCTTTTGAAAGTATAGTACTTCAGGCTTTTCCTTGGGTTGCCCAAAGTACTTCTTAATCCTGTGACCATTGACTTTGAACGGTTGATCTCCGTACCCTTTCAACGTAATGGCTCCACTAGGGTGAACATCAGAATCTCAAAGGGGCCAGACCATCTAGATTTAAGCTTACCAACAAAAAGATGGAGCCTGGTGTTATATAGCAAAGCCATGTCTCCCACTTTGAATTCCCGATCTTTAATCTTAGCATCGTGAAGTGCCTTCGTTCTTTCCATACTGATCCTCAAATTCTCGTAGGCACGGAGTCGGAACTCATCGAGCTCGTTCAATTGCAATAATCTCTTTTCCTACAAAGTCGGGTCGTCGAAATTCAAGAATTTAATAGCCCAAGAAGCTCACGTGCTCAAGCTCGATTGGTAAATGGCAAGCTTTGCCATAAACCATTTGGAAGGGTGACGTACCCATAGGGGTCTTAAACGCAGTGCGATAAGCCCAAAGTGCGTCATCCAACTTCAGACTCCAGTTGGATCTATTGGAATTCACAATTTTCTCCAAAATCCGCTTTAGACTTCTGTTGCTCACCTCGACTTGGCCACTAGTTTGGGGGTGGTATGGTGTACCAATTCTATGCTTGACACCATATCTCTCAAGAATTTTATCCAGTGGTGCATTACATAAATGCGAACCTTCATCATCGATAAGGGCTCTAGGATGAATTAAATCTAGTAAAGATATTCTTTTGCAAGAATTTCTTTACAACCTTTTGATCATTGGTTTGGGTGGCTATGGCCTCTACCCACTTGGAAACATAGTCTACATAGACCAGAATATATTTGTTAGAGCATGATGATGGGAACGGTCCCATAAAATCAATGCCCCAGACGTTAAAAACTTCACATTCCAAGATAGGCCTCAAAGGCATCTCCATCCTATTACTGAGTCTCCCTACTCTTTGGCATCTATCACAGCCTTTGCAAAAGGCTTCAACATCTTTAAAAAAAGTAGGCCAGTAAAAACCAGCTTGGAGGATTTTTGCAACTGTCTTGGGTGCTCCGAAGTGTCCTCATGTGGGACCACTATGACATTGCTCCAGAATATCCCATTGCTTATGTTCCGGAACACACCTTCTAAGAAACCCGTCTTTACAGACCTTGAACAGATGAGGATCCTCCCACACGAGATATTTTAGATCGTAAAAGAACTTTTCTTCTCACGATACGTCATTTCCTCTAAATGACCACCGCTAAATAGTTGACGTAATCGGCGTACATCACGGCCTAACAAAGATCAAGCTTCATCAATTGCTCAAGAGGGAAATCGATGCCTATTTCCTTGTGATTTACGCCACCCTCATTTACTAGGCGAGACGGATGATCAGCCACAACATTATCGCTGCCCTTCTTATCTTTGATCTTAAGGTCAAACTCTTGCAAAATTAGAATCCATCTGAGTAACCTTGGTTTTGCATCTGCTTTGTCCATAAGGTAGCGTAGGGCTGCATGGTCTGTCCAAACCACAACTTGAGACCCTAGAAGGTAACTTCTAAACTTGTCAATAGCTAAAACGACGGCTACGAATTCTTTCTTAGTCGTGGTGTAATTGCATTGAGCCGGGTTCAAGGTGCGGCTCGCATAGTAAATGGGCCTGAACTTTTTATCAATTCTTTGACCTAAAACTGTGCCAACTGCGTAGTTAGAGGCATCACATAATAATTCAAAAGGCTTAGTCCAGTCAGGTGCGATTAAGATAGGGGCACTTATGAGCTTTTCCTTCAGGCAATTGAAAGCTTCTTTGCATTTCTCATCAAACAAGAACATAACATCATCTTTAAGAAGGTTAGATAAGGGCTTGGCTATTGTGGAAAAGTCCTTAATAAATCGCCTGTAGAAGCCAACATGACCAAGAAAACCGCGTACCTCTTTGACAGTTTTCGGGTACGACATTTTTTCAATGGCTTCTACCTTAGCCTTATCAACTTGAATACCACTTCTGGAAACCTTGTGTCCCAGAACAATCCCTTCATCTACTAGAAAATGGCATTTCTCCCAGTTAAGCAATAAATTCTTTTCAACACAGCATTGAAGTACCATATCTAGATTCCCCAAGATCTCATCAAAGCTATCGCCATAGACTGAGAAGTCATCCATGAAGACTTCCATACATTTCTCCAGAAGTCCATCGAAAATGGCCAACATGCACCGTTGAAATGTTGCTGGTGCATTACATAACACGAAAGGCATTCTGCGAAAAGCAAAAGTGCCAGATGTACACGTAAACGTAGTCTTCTCCTGGTCATTAGGGTCGATGGCTATCTGGAAGTAACCAGAATATCCATCGAGGAAACAATAATACTTATGACCACTCAGTCTTTCAATAAGCTGGTCAATGAAGGGTAAGGGAAAATGGTCTTTGGCGGTGACTTCATTCAATCTGCGATAATCGATGCGAGACTCAGAGCTGATCACAAGGCGTAAAGCTATCTCTTCCCCTTTTTCATTCTTCTCAACGGTGATACCTCCCTTCTTTGGCACAACTTGGGTGGGGCTAACCCACTCACTGTCGGCGATTGCATAGATAATTCCCATGTCTAACCACTTTATAACTTCTTTCTTGACAACCTCCTGCGATATGCGGATTCACCTTGGCCGAGGTTGTCGACTTTCTTAGCTCCTTCCTCCGTTCGGATCTTATGCATGCACACATCGGGGCGATCCTCGGATATCACCCACTTGCCATCCGAACGCGAGGATGTTCTTTTCAAGCACTTTTATCAAAGCAGTGCTTCTTGCTCGGCTCGAGTTTTGAAGAGATGATCAAGGGTAACTTATCACCATCCTTAAGAAAAATGTACTTAAGGTGTTGCGGAAGCGGTTTAAGCTCCAAGTCGGTAGGTGGTTGCTCAATCTTTGGATTTTAAGGGGCCACCTTTTTCCTTATGGGCTTGAAGTGGTTGGTGAAGAATACCTCATCTTCCCGAGGTATAACCCAGAAAGTCATTGGATCACATCATCCATGGGATCTTCACATCGGCACCCGCTTTCTCCTTCTCATCTTTGGATCATCTTTCTCAACTCTTCTCTTCTAGCTCCTGCGCTATTTGCTCCCAATCATCAACCTCCCAATGAGTAGTCTCTCTCCAGAAATCCACTTCATCCCAACTACCCATCAGGGCTTCCTCTTCTATAGGGTTAAAATCTTCCTGATGCAGCTCTTTGAAATCATCGTTCATTGCTGGGAATCTCCATGTTTCTTGTTCATTGACAGGCTCAGTGGCTAAGGCCAGTAATAAAATAGAAGATGGTCCACAGTCAGCTTGATCTGTAACGTTTATAGCTTCAAAAACACCTATCTCTGTTAGCTCTATCGCTTCTTCAGAGTTGGCATCTTCTTCGTCCTCATAAATTGCTTCAACGAACGAGATTTCTTCAATCAAGGTTTCTCGGGACTTTTCCTCGTGTGATGGTAATGTAGTATCATCGACTCTAAGCGTAATCGACCCTTACAGAAATCGATGAGGGCGGTAGAGGTGTCCAAAAAGGTCCGGCCTAGAATTAAGGGCATCTCTTTATCAGGTGGATAGTCTAAGATAACCCAGTCGGTAGGGAAAACCAAGCCTCCAACATGGAGAAGGACATTGGCAACACAACCGGGTCTTTGGCGGCTTGATCGGTCTACCATCTGAAGAGAAATAGGTCGTTCCCGCATTCTTTTATCTAAACCGAGCTTTTTGCAGACGTTCAATGGCATCACATTTATGGAGGCCCTGAGTCGCATAAGGCGTTTTGGAACATGTGGCCTTCAATCTCACAAGAGATCGAAGGTCTCCTGGGTCACCTAAGCAGTAGCGACTTTTTGTGAAACCATAGAGCACTCTTCTCTTAAAACTTCTTCTGCCATCCCTTGAAGCTTCTTCTTCCTTCCACAAACATCCTTAAGATACTTAGAGCACTTGGGCATTTCAGTCAATACCTCAGCTAGGGGTATACTCACTTCGGTATCTCTAAGCATCCTCCTCACACCTTCATATTGTCTGTCATGACTAAGGGAATTCTCTTTCTTCTTCGGTGGATAAGGAAGGGCTTTATCATTGTTCATGGCTTGATTTTTTATGGCTTCGTCTTCCTTATCCTTCCATCTGAAAAACTTTTCCTCCCTCTTCTTTGTCAAGGGTACAGCCACCTGACTTTTCCTCATTTTTCTATCAGAATCATTTTCATCACCCGAAGAATCATCATTAAGCTCCTCCTCACTGTTTCTTTCTTCGGTATTTAACTTCTGATTGCCCCCTCATGAACTTATGGCGTCAGGAGGGGCTACTCGTTTCCCGACATCTTTCCGGGTCCCACCTGCTTACCACTTCTTAAAGTAACCTCATTCAGCTCTTCGTTCCCATAATCCCATTGAGGTGTGATGGCAGTGCAAACATTGATATCTGCTTTAGGATTTCTTTCGGTATAACTTGGAAGTTTACTGTGGGGTCTGTTTGCTTGTTGATCTGCCATCTGGCCAACCTGTCTCTCTATTGTCTTGACACTAGTAGCCAAGGTCTTCACCATGTCTACTAGCTCATCAAACTTATGTTGAGGGACACAAGAAGTGGTTTGGTTATGAGGTTGGGTTTGATTCCAACCACCTTGAGGTCTCTGGGGGTTAGGATTGTGAGATTGATTAACCAACCCGAGAGGTGGTCTTTGATAACTTGAGCTGAAAGAAGGTTTGGAATTTGATGGGCCAGGTGGTGCATTGGCTTGATTAAGATTGGGACGTTGAAATCCGGAATAATTCTAATTCTGATTGAAGTTTCTGCAGGGTTGGTTATGATTCTCCATTAAATTTACTTCCTCAGTCATCTCATTTCCCGCCTGCATTCCCTGGTAATTCACATCTGGCTGCCCTTGTTGCTGCTGCATTTGTAAATCGGCTAGCTGCTTGCTAATTACTTCCATTTGAGCAACTAACATCTTAGTCTCAGAATTTGCTCGCAGCTGATTCCTTCTTATTAACATTGGTCTTCCTTGGACTTGACCACATGTTATTCTTGGCTATAGTTTCAGCTACCCTGTAAGAAGCGTCATCACCTCCCCCTAGGAATGATCCATGAGCAGTTGAATCTAGGAAGTCTCTATTTGGTTGAGAAACACCTCTTAGAACAACTCTAGTAGCTCATGTCTACTGTATCCATGGTTGGGGCACTTCCTCATCAACAAATTTAATCTCTCCCATGCTTTCCCCACACTCTCACCATCAAGTTGTTCAAATGTGGCTATCTCCCTTTTCATGTCCATGATTGTCCCAGGTGAGACAAACTTGAGCAAAGGCTCTTTTGACATCATTCAGTGCGGAGAGAATGATGGGCTAAAGATTTGAACCAACGGTTTTCTTCACCCTTTAGAGCAAGCGGGAAGAGTTTTAACTTGACAATCTCGAATCAACACCAGGATAGTGGCTCGCTTCGCAGATTTGAGCGAAGGTGGACAAGAAGTCATGAGGATCTTCATCGGCGATTGCCATGAAAAGAACTATTGCGGACGATCCTACCACTCCATTTTTCGGATCGAAGTTCGCTTGCCCCATGTCCGGAGGCGTAATTGGTCTATGCCCTTCCGAGAAAGTCTTGGTCAAGATAGGGAGCATAGGGGTCTTGGTTTAAGCTGGTTTAGCTGGTTTTGACGGAATTGTTGAAACCGATTATTTATGCCGACTTGTTGATTCTGTTGTTGCTGTATTGCCTGCATCTGTTGAAGGATCAGATTCATCTGGGCATGAGGATCTGCATTCGGGACTTCGTTAGCTATGATGTCTGGATTAGGGAAGAGCTTTCTCCTGATAATAGATCGCTCAGGTTCGGGATTAAAGATAAGAGGTCCCTTCTTACTCCTGGTTTGCATAAACCAGAAGAGCAGAATAGGAAGAAATCAACCTTAGGGTTGATGAGAATGAATGTAGAGAAGATTAGAGGGTTTAGAGGTTTAGAAAGAGAGAAGAGAAAAGAATATTCTAGAGGTGAACGCTCGTTCAGGTCACTGAACTAGCGTTCAGAAGACAAATTGGGGGGGCAGACGGGCGTTCAGTATGAGTGAACGCTCGTTCAGAAAGTTTTTCTTAATTAATTTTTTATTATTATTATTTTTAATTTTTTATTCTTTTTATTTAGAAAAGATATAGAAACAGAAACAGGAAAAGAAACCTACCTACGAAAAACTTAAATCAGGAAAAACACTAAGACGGTGAAAAAAAAATGTGTTGAAATCTTCTAGGGCTAAAATGGAAGGGAAAACAGTGGATTTTGACCTCGAAAATGGTGTCGAACGGCCATAGGAGGTTCGCCATGTCGTCGGCGTCGGAACGAGCTTTCCGAATTGGGGTCCTGCATGCCAAACGGACACTCGAGCCGAAAGTTATGGCCAAAATACTGCCGACACAGAAAACTGCACTACGAAGAATCCGACAACCGTTACCGACTCCCCGGCAACGGCGCCAAAAACTTGTTCGGTAAAAACTCGTTTTAAATTTATAATTACCGGAACACCCCAAGTGCAAGGCTCGTAGTAAAGGTGTTACCGGGTCGTCCTAAGGGAATCGAACATCTATCGGATTAAGTACAGTTATTGTATCGATTATGTCACAAATTATTATCTAAAACTAAGGTATATATTAATTATAATCTAGAAACTATGACGAGAAACAGAAAATAGCAGAAAACAGCAGGTAAAAACTAGGGTTTTTAAAATAACTAAACTTAGCAACAAAAGTTGATATGAACGAATCGGTTTATCAAATAATTAAAAGAAACGGCAAGGCAACAAGAATCCACCAATCAACCAACCAACCCCAACTAGATTGCGTGCTAAAGATACGATTTTTTAGTAATGATCAAATCACGAATTTGATTAAATCTCTTTAATCAATTTCTAGGGATTCGTTTTCTTTCCCAAGCAAAATTAAACTAACATGCATAACACGATCATGAGATTGTCTCCAATACTCTACTCAACTAATCATGAACAATCTCTTGAATCACAATTAATTGCATCAATTGAAAAGATTAAAGCTTGAATCATACTCTCATATAAATTCAATCAAAAAGATAGTTTCATCGATCTCTCGATTCAAATAAAACATAAACAATATAACAATATCCAATTGATGAAAAATCATAAATTTAACTCACTAAAGATGTAGCTAAAAATCCTCTAGTTGGTGTGGTTGTTGATTGGTTTCCTCCGTTGTCCCACCGCGAATTGCTTAGCCAACAATCATGTTGGTGATCATGATTGTTGGGATGGAAGAGTTCATCTCCTTGTTTGCTCTGGAATATGCGGCTGCTCTCTTTTGTTGTGAATGAATAATGTGTATTATTCTGTGTATATTTCTCTGCTCGAGTGGTGCTGCTTATATAGGAGTTTCGCCGACATAAGGAAGGATCTAGAAAAACGCGTCGATTTTCAGCCTCGGTAGACCGACTAAAGACACTCGGTCGACCGAATAGCATGGCTCGGTCGACCGAGCCTACCTATTCACGCGTTTTCACACTGTTGCTTCGTATACCGTGTCCCCCACTTCACTCTTTCAATCTGATCTGATTTATCCTCTCTTCAATGCTCCGATTTTCTTCTTTATTTTTAAATCACTTGATTGAATGAGATTAATCTTCTCCATTAATGATATCCCCATGCATATCTTTTAATTTTCTACAAGATTGTTGTTACATCAAGTCATCAAATAATAATAATAATAATATGTGTAACAAAAAATAACATTTAAACCCAATATTTCCTCATAATTAAGTTATAACCCCTCAATAACCATTATAGGAATTTAACGGTTAAAAGACGCTTTTCTCATTTATTTCCCTTAAAAATAAGGTAAATTGTTTAGGGATTAAGCCTGAAAATATAGTAAAATATACCCTAAACAGTCCATATTCAGGAGAGTCTGCAGAAATCAGCTGAGAATAGTAAACACTAATATGGCACTTGGTTGTGCATCCGAACCTGAAGAATCAAGAGCTGAATCTTATGGAACCAATATATGGGGTGGGCTGAATGAAGGTCTGATGATCTAGTACTAGTTGAGTGAAGGTCAGCAGAGTAGAGTGGGGTGTTCAAATATGGAAGTTAGCTGACTGAAGAGTCAGCTGAGTCCATCTTTCAGCAGAGTGGCATCTGCTGAATTTGTTGAACATGACTGTGATGGTTCTACATCTGTGTCTGGAAGTCTCAACTGAGCGAAGTCAGCTACGTATCTGTTGAACATGTCAGAGGTGGAGTTTTAGTCTGGATTTAAGTCTCTTCTAGAGAAGTCTTACTTGAGGTCAATTTTGTTCACATCTGGTCAGCTCAAAATTTGAATATGCATATATGTGTTGAAGTTGAATATGAATAAATCAGCTTAGTGTGCTCAACATAGGTGATTCTATCTAAATATGGTAATCACATCTTGTCTGGTGATCAAGTCTTTGATCACATCTGTTCTCAGCTCAATCAAGTATAATCTGTTAACAGCAGAGGATTTCATCTAAATCTGAGAGGTTCTCATCTGAATCTGGTTTCTCTTCTGGAGACTCTCATCTGAAGGAATCACATCTGAAACTGTTAAGATTGAAGAAAGAGGAGCAATCTGGTATAGTACATCTGGCATTGACGAATGCATCTGGTATAGTACATCTGGTTATGAAACCTGTTTTGGCTACGAATGAGAGTTCAAGTCAAGGGCAAGATCAGCTAGGCAATGTCAGCAGGGCAAATGTCATCATGTTACATCTGATGGAGTCAGCTAAGTTGAGTTCACATCTGGGGTATTTTATTCAATCTGGTAGTTTATCTTAATGACGGGTAGGTCTAGGGTTTTATGACTATAAATACGCATATGTTGTAACCTTGAATATTTGCATTTAACAGTAGTAGCAAGAGAAATTTCACAAGCTATTTCATAGTCTGGAAAAGCTCCAGTGATAATATATTCTCCTTGTTCTGCCCGTGGACTAGTCGGCAAATTGCCGGAAACCATGTTAAATCTGAAGGATGCAGGTTCTTAGATCTAACCAAAATTAGATCTATGCGCAGCGGACGGATCACGATTTACATATCATAAAACATAGTTAAAGGACTTAAAAACTACAAGGGGTTAAAATCAAGTTACCAACATTAGGAAGAGAAGCCAAGATCTTCCGATGTGTTCTCCAAACGGCGGTTGGTGGACACCCTTCTTGATACACGAGCCTCCTTGATATGCAACCAGAAAAATCCCGAAGATTTTTCCAACTCGAACCCTAAGAATAGAGGCCGAAATTTTTCGGCCAATTTCTCTCGGTGAATAGTGACGTGAATAGTACCTTGCCATTAGACTTGGGAGAACTCTCTTTATATAGGAGAGTAATCAATGTCCTCCAAGGATTAAATAATTAAGTGATAATTATCACATTAATCCTTTTCCAAATAAAAGATAAATAAAATGATTATCCCAAAGAAATTAAGATAAATCAAGTTATTATCTAATATTCCATGAATTATCATTTAACAAATAAAAGATAAATCACATGTTAAATAATTATCCAAGAAAACTAATTTCTCTCTAATTATTAGGACATTAATGGCGCCACATATTGGGTCAAAAAAAGCCCACATAAAATGTCTTTTATGTGTATTATATTATTTAGCCCAACTAAATAATATCCATGCATATCAATTAATTAGCCGACCAATTAATTATCACTTTGAGGCCCAAATAACAAGATTATTAGTCCGAATTACGAAGCCACACCGGGACCATGGACCTATAAACGTGTAGCTCCAATAATTAATTATTCATCGAACAGAATAAGTACATTAATTATTAATTCCGGGATTACGCCACCATAAACCCGAAACTGAACTCTACCGATTATAGATGTATACTTATACTCAACCCATAGAGTGAATAAGCGTCCATTGATATAATCACTACATACAGATTAACCCTCCATTGAGTGTCCATTCTCAGAGGGAAGTCTCCGTGAACCCGACTCAGAATATCTTATCCTTATTTACCATCAACCCCTAGTGATCAATTAGTTCACATATCGACTAGTAGCTAATTAGTCTAAATATGAACTCGGCCGATCGATCACTTTCTTAGGGCTAACAAATAAGGATCTGTCTCTCTACTTCCCTTGAGGAAGGAATGGATTCCATGTCTGTGAAAATCGAACTACTCACTCATCCGGAGATAGTGCCAATGAGAAGTGGCTTGGAACACATTATTTAAGTGAACCGTAACTAACACATCAAACACTACCCGGGACAAGCAAAGACTCGTGATCACCTCAGGATTAAGGTTGATCCATATATGATCATCTAATGATTTAATAAGATTCCTCGACACGGAATTATATCGAGAAATTCAGATTAAATCGGTCCAAATCTATATGAATGCCATCATATATAAATGCCCCACGTAGGTACCCTCTACCGACAGTCCGGATAAGACTATCACACCCTAAGGTGTTCAGGCGCATTATTGGTGTTTTAATCAAGAGACCCTAAACTCGATTAAGTTCACCACGGACTATGATTTAAGTATATCACTACTAACTCAATCCTCACGTGTAATCCATACACTTTGAGTTAAGTGGTTACATCTGAGATATACTTAGGGTTTGCAATGATGTATTACTTTACAAGCACAAAGCAAGTAATAAGGTGAGATAAATTCTGTCATTCATTATTAAAAACAATTACACAAATTGTCTTTCGGGCACTACACCTAACAAAATCTCGTGTTATTATTTCTTGCATTATTTATGCTTTCATGTTTATTCTTGATTATTGCAATATGTTTTTTTATTCCTGTCGGTCCTGTTTATAACAACGTGCACTTGTCTGGTCACTTTGGCATGGCACCTCGCTGCTACTCGCTCTCGAGTGAACCGCACTCAAGCCCGGTCGCTTGGGCGCGACATCAGAGAATTCACTTTATAGCTCTCATCTCGGCATATGGTGGATCAAAACTACTTACTCCTTGAAATACTCATGAGTGCACCATGAATTAATCAATTGGTCGGGGGCTATTGATACACCAAGTTCGAAAAAGAGCCCCTGGATCCGGATCAGGGCAATAAGTCCGCCCAGCAACGGATATGGTCCTTGGACCAGCCAGTATGCCCCTTCATAAGACAATCCAAGCTGAGTACAATCTAGCCCGCCTTAATCCTCTATGATTCTCATCATTGGCCAGGCAATAGGCGTCGATCAGCAAACATCCAGCTTGATACGAAGCACTGAGGACCAACCTACTCGCTCCTCTAGCTCTCGATCCATCTGCTCGGAAAAATCCTGCTTAACTAGGAAATAGAGTTCATGAACGACGGTGAAAGGTGAAAAGCCCACAGCGGCCACAACATAAGCCCGCTCAGTACAAGCTCACCCACGGAATTGTATTTTACTTATTCTTTGTAACCGCCTTGCAACCACAAACTATTGGCCCTATAAATAGTGGCATTGCTGCACTGACAAAGGGATGATCCTCCGCTCTAAAACTACATTACTTTCGCTTGATCTCTTACGGGCTAAGGGTACGTAGAACGTCCCTGGAGAAGCAGCCATTATCCTATTAAAAACAACACATTTTCTTGATTGTTCTGGAGTGTGTTGTGTACCTTATTTTTTACATATTGTTCATCATATTGTTCGCAAATTGACACTAAAACTGCACAATAACATATAATCAGCCAAATATCCATTGTTTAATCTATTTGTGATAACTCTGGCATTGTCAATTATGAAATAAATACTAATAACCAATAACTATTTTCCTCCTCGAAACATAAGATACCTCAGAGGTGCTTAAGCTGTGCGAACTCACAAATCATCTCGTCTTCCAACACCCACGTTGCCTCTACTTGTGTGTGGTTGCACCACTGAACGAAGACAAAATGTACTCTTTATTATTGACCTTCCCCACCTTTTGTTATAGGATACAAACCGGTTCCTCTTTGTAGGTCAAGTTCTCTTGATCCATTTCGATAACATTGGAGTTATCACAAACAAGATTATGCGGTGGATATCTAGTTGTTTAGATGCAAAAACCATGTCTTTATGCCCTTTTGATATGATGAACATCATGAAGATCAAGTACAATAGAAAATGGGGTTTTTTGGGAGGATTTTGGCGGTGCCGAGGTGGCTGCCTATGTACCCTCAAGTGTGAGGGATCAAGCCAATGACATAGTCGGGTGTTGTTCCGTACGTCGCACAAAGTTCTGGTGTGTGATGGAACACCACTATTTATAGACGTTATAGTTGGTGTTTACAATTGGGGCGGTAAAGTGTGTGCATCGTGGGGAGTGCTTTGATAAGCAAACTTATATTTAGGCCGCTGCGAGTTATGCCCCGATGATCGTTTGCACTTCATCTGGGCAGATGACGAGAATAGGACGAGTTGGTATGCGAGCTGAATTGCATGCGGGCTGGTCGCATTCTGTCTCAGTAGATCATGAGAGTTGGTGAAAGCATGAGGCAGGCTCCATTCTTTGTCACGACTCGGCTGATAAAGGGTGAGCTCACTGGGCCGTGAGCTTTATCCTTTCTTTGGAGTTTATGCACGGGCAGGTGTTGGATTCGTGGATTGTTTATGGACTAGGCATATCACATTTCAGTTCTCTCCCATGTTGCTGCCCCGGTGTGTGGTATATCCTGGGCTCGTTAGACCCATTTTGCTTAAAAGACCCGGAATAATCAATTGAGTGACACGTGTGTGACTCGGGTCAGAACCATGTCACCAATATCACATAAAAAGAAGTAGGAACCAATAAAATAGATATAATTCTGATGAAAAAAATTGTAGTAACACTTGAAAAGAAATAGTAATGGCGTGGTTTATGACAACTAGCTAAAATATTAAGATAATGTTCATTTACCAAAAATAAAACCATTTGTCTTTATCAAATCACAATTTCTTAATTTCCCTATCAAGGTAAAACACTTGAGTAGATCAATCTTGTCTTAATTGGTTGGTGTGGTATCATTTCACTTAAATTTATTGGAAAAAAATGTTAGCGTGTGAAAACGTTAATCCGTATAGCTAGTATGTCAAGATAAACATGCAATACTTTAATCATCCGGCCACCTCGTAAAATAAAAAACCATATCTTTAGAAAATTTTTGTAACCCGCATTTAACCATTGTCTTTGTCAAGTCCGGGATCGTTCACCAATTACCCTTATGTTGGGTAATCGAATGTTTTTGAGCCTTGCGATAAACGGTTCAACTATAAAAATAGAATACGGATGTCATATCTCACATTGAAATTAGGAAGCATTAGAAGTGTGGGAAGCGAATTGATGACGTAGATCAAGTGATAATAAAATACTTGACCACCATAAACCAATACTAGCAAGAGGACTAGGTCCATCGTAGTATAGCTATAGCGAATCAAGGTCGATCCCACAGGAAACCAAATTGTGGATCATTTATATACAAACAACTAATCATTCATGTCAAGGACACAAAGGCGGTCTACGACCAACGAAAGACAAGAAAGATAAAGGACACGACTCGACACAACACATAAAGAACGTAATTAACCTCCCCAATTATTATGTTATCGTTTGGATCTAGAGATTCTATATAATTAAGCTAGACTCGGAAACTATAAATCCGATCCGTATTTCTTTTATATTGGCTACGGGAGTCATCCCCTAAACTAGATCTAGCTCCGGGTAGGCCATCCAGATCACTATGCTACATCACGTGACTTTCGCTTTTTGGCCTCCATCTCATATGACTCTTGACGCTTACAAAGCTAGGGATGCCGATATTAACCGTATTCCTCACCTAGGCAACATTCCTTTGTTCAGGTGTACTTCCTAGACGATCGCATCAGTCTCTGTCCCATTAACAATTACCTGGACGGTCTCATGTTAATCTACGATTTATGTATAACTAGTTGTGCACAATTCCCTAATCTGAGCAGATCTATCTAGATCTGTTGAAAGTCCCGGAAGATCAATTCATGAGCCGACCTAGAGCCCTATATTGGTATTTCCTAATTTTACGCTAATTAAAACAGACGAGCAATGTAGCCGTAGCCATACCTACTAAGATAAGAAATTCTAAATGGACAATCACACCATAAAGACGTGGCTAGATTGACGCAGCGAAAACCTAAATCTTAGTGTTTCTACATACGTAAAGGATAAAATAGAGACTCATAAAGAAATTATATAGATCTACTAAAAACACGGTTGTCGATCATACCAAAGTCATCTATAGGTCTCCGGATAACAGATCTGGGCGTGCGGATCCTTATAGACAAGGAATCCCCACTGCCTCATATTGTATCCTTAGATCTACATCGTTCGGTGAAGAACGCACAACCTCAAACGATAAATAATAATTGGGGGCTTAATTACAAAGAACAAGAACAAATAAATACAAGAACTTACATTAATGCAGATCTTGCATAAAAACTGCTCTAAGAAAAATCGAGAACTTTATTATAAACTGAGAAGTGTAACAAAAAATGTATTGTGTAAAGAAGTGTGTTTATGGCGTGTATAGTATGCCTTTATTTATAGGAGTTCAAGCTAATTAAAAGATATACTTCAAAATGTCAAAACAAATAAGAGATAACTCTCGGCCGATCAAGAAAAGATGAAGTGCGCCCCCCTTCATGCATATCCTCAAAGTTGGCGCCATCTTGGAGTCTTTTGTCATGCTTATCCGATCTTTTCGTGCTAATCCGATATTTATCTTGAATTTCCTTTGATTTATCTTGAGATTTAATTCTTCCATTTGTATTTATCCTCCATAATTATACAAATCTGCAAAATAGATATTTATCCAAAAATAAATCATATTTATATAAAACGGATAAATATAATAAAAACGGATAAATACCGATTTATAAATAAAAACAGATAAATACCAATAAAAAATGGATAAATACCAAATTATATTTTATAAATCACAAAACATTGAATAATACATATAAACATGTGATTTAATATAAAATACATATTATTAATCTCGATTTAAGGTCAACGTTGATGACTTTTACGGGTATAATTTGACCGTCATCAACTACCCCCCACTTAGACTTTGATCGTCCCGAACAAAGCATCAATAAGTCATTCCCCAAGAAAATAATTGCCATGGTCAAATCATACTTACGCGAGAAGCTCGAGTCAACTCATACCAGTCATGCTCATAAGATATCCATTATTCACTACTCTCTATGAACCGAAGTGATGTGTGCATGTGCATTCAGTTTTATATAATCGAAGCAAGATTAGAGTTTATGCTAACTTCGTAATCTCAACCTACCAACATCAGCATTCCCACTTCTTAAGCCTCGCAATGGGTAAAGACAAGGTGCAATAAGCAAGAGCGTCATCTAGAAAGTTTTTGGACTTGGAGACCGAGAAAAATACTCGAAGCCTCTTAAAAAGTTGAATTTTTTTTTCACATTTTCATATCTTCAAGCATTAACACATCTCAAGAAAGAAACTTGCTTTAAAAGTAAATTATGCATTACAAGAATCCCTTTTCACGGATTGGTCAATAACATGAATATTACCACAAGCGCGAGACTACATTGGTAATGTTACTACAAGCCCAGTATTTAACTTATTGTCAAAACACAGATAATTCTCAAGCTTATTATTCCGCTTTGATGGCCAGAAGATAGGAATACATCAGCAGATAAATATCGACACTAAGTCTACATAACCAATCATCTACGCAATGTACACATAATTTCTTCAGTTATTATGATTCGTGCGATAAACTCGATTCAATGATTGAGTAATCGAATAATAAATAACTACTTGCAACAATCGGCATGAATATCCTTAAATATACATTCACATAAGTATAAAATGATCACGTACTCATGCAACTTGGTTCCTTTCCTATCAATTCTTAGCTAGGAACTCACAATTCTAAGGGTACGAGATAAATAATATGGCATTTATTTAATTTTTTTCAATTTTTCACCGTTTCATTCAATTTCCAATTATAACATATCATAGCTAAGTCTCCTACCCCCCACTTAAACATGTCATTGTCCCCAATGACAAATAAAAATGAGAATTTAAGAAAAAGACTTAGCTCTGGAAACGGCTCTCAAGTAGATGCAGAACATCGGAGTAATCCAAGCACGTCGTGGAGAAGCGAACAAAAACCTCGTAAAGCAAACCAAACAGAAACTCCACGAAACCGTTAATAACATGTCAATGGAAGTTATAAAATAATGTGGCAGTAATTAGATATAAAATATCCAAAAACAAATTAAGCCACTTTATTCCATACAACCAATGACAAGGAAAACCAAAGAGTTAAAACTACTCGTTCAGACGCAAAAAGAAAAATACTAAATAGAAATGTCAGCAAGGTGACTTAAACTCTACATCTGGTGGAACCAATCAAGACTCAATTTGTGTGATGGGCGGTTGAGAAGTGTATTCAATTCTGTGCTTCAGTAGGGTGAAGTCTCGAGCCAGCAGGTAGCTTCAAAGCAGGTAACTATCGCCAGGGTGATAGTCTGCTGGAAATCTTGGAATACTGGCGAGGTCCCACATCCATTAATTACGTTATGTGATGACTATACTGATGTCATTAAAAGGAGGACACGTGTAAGGGTATTTATGGCGAATCAGACAAAGATTCTGGCGGCTAGGGTTTAGGATTTGTGCATATAAATCTGATTGTTGTCTCATTATCCGAGTGTGTTGAAATCAGTAATTTCAAAGTGCATAATAAAATATCTCTTTTCTGCCCGTGGTTTTTTACCTCTCCCACTGAGAGGTTTTCCACGTTAAATCTGTGTTCTTCTTGTTTCTGTTTTTCTCCTTTGATTGTTTATGTTTGATTGCTTCTGTTTCTGTTTCTTGCATCTGAAGTTATCTCCATCCGTTTTATAACAAGTGGTATCAGAGCCAGGTTCTGGAGAAAACAATCTGTACGATCAACTTCATCTTCACCAAGGCCTTCAGCAAGGTGCTAGGATCTGTGATAAAGTTGTGATCTTTAGCAAGAAAAGATGTCAGCAGTAAACGTAAAAATCGATAAATTTACAGGAAGGAACAGTTTTGGTCTGTGGCAAATCAAGATCGTGTAATTGTTGAAGCAAAGCAGGTTTGTGGAATCCTTTATCGACAAACCAAATACAGGAGCGGCAGATTATGCGATCACCGGAAGATAAAGCACATGCAACCATCATGTTGTGCTTATCGATGATGTTATCACCGAGGTTCTTTGAGGGAAGACACCGCACCAAGTTGTGGAAGAAGCTTGAAAGCCTCAGTATATGACCAAGTCAGCGACCAACAAGTTGTTGTTGAAGCAGAGGTTGTTCGGTTTGAAGATGCATGAAGGAAGTCCACCGAGGGAACATCTGGACCGGTGAACACAATATTGCTTGATTTAAGGAATATTGATGTTAAAATTGAAGATGAAGATGCAGACCCTAATCCTGTTGGTGTCATTACGGCATCATATGAAAACTTTGTGCGAGTCTTTCATAGTTGGAAAGGATCTGATGAGCTTTGGAGGATGTAAGGTATGCCTTACATGCAGGGAAAGCTTAGACACAAGGTGCTTTGATACAGACAAGTCAATTTCTTTGGGCTAGTAGCTAGCAAAGCAATAGTGGAAAAGGATATGGACGAAGAAGAAAAAGAAGTCGGGGTCCAAAGGTCCTAAGTCTGCTGATGTCTCGTAATTCTTTGTAAGGAGAGCGGGGACATTGGAAGTCCAAGCGCCCAAGGAAGAAGAAGCAAGCAGGAAGGCAATTGCAGCACAGCGGCTTTGGCTCTTGAGCAATCGATGAGGATCGGTTCTAGTTGCGAGGGATTCTACACACCACAATGATGTGTGGATACTTGATTCTGGAGCATCCTACCATATTTGTCCAAAGCAGTGGTTTTACTTATGAGTAGATAGATGGTGGTCAAATCTATATGGCCAACAAGAAGGTCTGTAAAGTTGTGGGAATTGGCTCAGTAAAGTTAAGGGACAGAGGATGGTAAATTTTGTACCTTTGAAGGATGTAAGACATGTTCCACAGATGACCAAGAATTTGGTATCTCTCGATCTCTTGGATGACAAGGGGTTCAATTTCAAGGGTGAAGGTGGGACGGTGAATGTCTTCAAAGATTCGATTGTAGTCCTCAAAGGCATCAAGAGGAACCTTGTATATATTACAAGAATCTCATCAGATCTGCTTCTTTGTTGCATCCTCGCTAGATTCACCGGTCTCAGCAGACTCAATTGTGGGCACATGAGACTTGATCACATGGGTGAAAAGGGTATGGTGAGTTCTTTCTTCATTGAGAGTTTTCTTGGGGATATAAGGTCAAGAATCTAGACTTTTGTGAACATTGTGTGTTTGGGAAGTTGCATAGAAGTAAATTCTCAAAGAGGTTGCACAATACAAAGGCAACACTTGACTATATCCATTTGATTCTTGGGGTCCATCAAGAGTTGAGTCATTAGGTGGTCATGAGATATTTTGTGTCATTCATAGATGACTATTCAAGGATGACTTGGGTGGTGATGATGAAGAACAAAAGTGATGCATTCAATAACTTCAAGCAGTGGAAGGCCCTAGTGGAGAATCGGTTAGGCAAGAAAATCAAGAAGCTTCATACTGAGATAATGGTGCGGAATTCTGAATTTGGGATGATTTTGATTCATTTTGTGTGGTGAGGTATTGCCGGACATCATACGATGATGAATACACCTCGTGAGAATGGTGTGGGTGAAAGGATGAATCAAACTCTACTGGAGAGGGCAAGATGTATGCTTTCTCAAGTTTGGTTTATCCAGGAGATTTTGGGAGAGAGAGGTTGTTAAGGCGACTTGCTACTTAATCAACAGAGCCCTCACACAGGAATCAATCTCAAGACACCATTTGAGATGTGGTCGAGCAAGCCTCGCCTACTACTCGATTCTAAGGGTTTTGGGAGTACTGACTTACTATCATGTTAGTGAAGGGAAGTTGGAGCCAAGAGCCAAGAAGGAGTGTTTGTGGGGTATGGTGATGGAGTGAAGGGATATAGAATTTGGTCATCGGCAGAGTCCGAGTAATCCTCGCAGGAGGGGCGTTGTGTTTGATGAAAATTCTATGTTAAACTCATCAGTGGGAGAGTCACCGAGTGCGAAACCGATCTTTGAATCGATAGTGTTGAGAAGCAGGTGGAGCTTCAGGTGGAGTCTCTTGATATGCAACAATCGGTGGATCCAAATCAACACTATCTTGATCCGGATAATGAACCAGAATCCGATCAAGCCGACTGAGACCTCAAGCAGGGCGTCATACAAACATTGATCAGAGTCTATTGCCGTGAGCCTAGAAGATCTAATGTTGGGATACCTCCAAGGAGATATGGATATGATGATTTGTGCGGATATGCACTCCAAGTTCTTTGAAGAAGTAGGAGTTCTTGAACCTACTACTTACAGGAAGCATTGACATGTCTGAAGCATCTCGGTGGCATGCAAGCCATGGGAGATGAAATGGAGTCATTATTGAAGAATCAGACTTGGGAATTAGTCAAGCGACCCTCACTTGACAAGGAGTTGTGACTTGTAAATGGATTTTCAAGAAAAGGAAGGAATAACTAAGGCAGAAAGGGTCATGTATAAGGCACGTTTGGTTGCAAGAGGATTCAGTCAAAAGGAAGGGGTTGACTTTGATGAAATATTTTCACCAGTGGTCAGACATACTTCAATCAGGGTGTTACTAGCAATGGTGGCACAAAGCAGATCTGGAACTTGAGCAATTAGATGTGGCTGCTTTTCTACATGGTGAGGTGGATAAGGAGATATACATGACACATCCACGAGGGTTTTCAAGTTCCTGGCAAAGAAAACTATGTTTGCAAGTTGAAGAAATCATTGTATGGTTTGAAGCAAGCTCCAAGGCAGAGGTATAAAAGGTTTGACAGATTTCATGCTTCACGAGGTTATAGCAGAAGTCCATATGATTATTGTGTTTACTCTGATCTTTGAAAGATGGATCATATATCTATCTTGTCTGTATGTGGATGACATCTTGATAGGCTGCGACAAGGAAGTCGATGTTCAAAATGAAGAACCTTCTCGATCTTTGAATTTGAAATGAAGGATTTGGGTGCTGCCAAGAAAATCTTGGGGATGGAGATCTGGAGAGATAGAAGTCAGAAGAAGTTGTTCTTGTCTCAGCAGGGTTATGTGCAGAAGATATTGGCCAAGTTTGGGATGTCTACTGCAAAACCAATAGATACTCCTATGGCATCAAATGTTCATTTGTCTGTTTATGCTTCACAGTCAGCTGAAGAGAAGGAGTATATGTCAAAAGTTCCCTATGCTAGTGCAGTTGGCAGTTTGATGTATGCCATGGTTTGCACTAGGCCTGATCTAGCTCAGGCAGTCAGTGTTGTCAGCAGGTTTATGGCTCAACCTGGAAAGGAACACTGGAAAGCTGTTAAAAGGATATTCGGTACACGAGAGGCTGGTGATGTTGGTCTCATTTATGGAGGTGATCTCGGTGCAGTCACGAGTTCTTTGTGATCTTTGATTATCAGGTGATGTTGTGATAGAAAATCAATGACTCAGTTATGTGTTTACATTGGGAAATGCGGGTGGTCATTTGAAAGCTACTCTTCAGGCTACAGTAGCCTTATCAACTACTGAAGCAGAATATATGGCTCTTACTGAAGCAGTTAAGGAGGGTATCTGGTTGAAGGGGCTAGTCAGTGATTTGGGGTTGCATCAGGATCAGGCTGAGATATATTGTGACAGTCTAAGTGCAATATGTTTAGCCAAGGATCAGGTTCATCATGAGAGAACCAAGCATATTGATGTCAGGTATCATTTTCTGAGAAATGAGAAGAGGGTTGTGGTGAAGAAGATTGGCATAAAGGAGAATCCTGCTGATATGTTCACTAAACCAGTTCAGCAGAGTAAGTTTCAGCTTTGCCTGGACTTACTGAATATTCAAAGCTTATAAACATTTCGAAACTTTCTTGAGGCGGATCGGTGGAGTGGATCTTTGTGGCGATAGTCGGTACAAGTACATCTGGCATTGACGAATGCATCTGGTACAAGTACATCTGGTTATGCAATCTGTTTGACTCTAGTGAGAGTTGAAGTCAAGGTGGAGATTTGTCAGCAAGGTGACTTAAACTCTACATCTGGTGGAACCAATCTGAAGACTCAGCTGTGTGATGGACAGCTGAGAAGTGTATTCAATTCTGTGCTTCAGTAGGGTGGAGTATTGTTAAGGGTGAATTTATACGATTTATAACGCTATATTCTATGATATTTTTCCCCGTAATTGTACTAAATTGCATAAGAAACGAGGGTTTAATGGATATATTGAGCAAATGAGATTTTAGAAGAGTTAATCGCAAAATAGGTTGATTTATGTGTTTTAATTGTGATTTTATGATTATTTGAGCATTATTACATTTTGCGATGTTTTTATGTGTTATAGATACATGTTTGAGGCTCAAGAGATGATCAAAGGTTGATTAAGTTCGAGCTAATTGATGATAAAAGAGATAATGAAGAAGTGGGATAGAGATAGAAGAGATAAAGATCAATAAATCAAAATCGATCATATCAAACTGGCGTCCAGTATCTCCGTCCAGTGGACGGGCGTCGATCATGATTGGACGGCGTCAGGGTGTCATCTTTGATTCGAGAAGTTCGGGACGCTGGAGTGGGCTGGATGGACGGGCGGCCTGGTCATGACTCGCCCGATTCAAGTTTTATTGAAGAGTGGGCGGGCGTTCAAGGTTTCAGACGGGCGTCCGGTGGCCGACTTAGCAGAACCGACTTTAAAATCTATAAATAGTCGGCTGTTTTCTCCACAAAAGGAGATCTTACACACATTATTCAAAACCCTAAACCTAGGGGCGGCTTTAGGCTGCGTTTTTCATCTTTTTATTCCTATTTTCATGCTCTTAATTTAGATTAAACACTAGTTACTTTTTATGTATTTTTTCTGCAAATTTGAGTTGCTGAGGATGTTCAGAGGCTAAAAGCTTCATCAAACGAGTATTGTGAAGCCGTCCAACAATTGTTGATTTTGTTTTCTTCGATCATACTGTGAGTTTTTAATAAAGGTTGTTTCTTATTCATGTTTATTCATGTTTAATTTGCTTTTATATCGGAAGATATGCATGTGTTGATTGTTTATTGTTGATGGAAGTCTTAATAAACCCTAGATCACCATGAATAAGAATAGTAACTCGAATCTATAATAACGGAAGTTAATAGGTGCGATTACTAGGTTATAAACACAAAGTTTGCACCTTTGATTATTAAACGCGTTAATCTCACATCGGAAGATAATAGATTGATAGATGAACTTTCTAAGGAATTAGGGTTCATGTCTAGGTAAGGTGAAACCACAATCTGAATAAAAACTGCAATATAATCGAGATAGGGAATCAATGCTTGTTGGATAGGTGGATCAATCCTCGTTTGCTCGTTATAAATTTGATTTAAATCCTTAAAAGCTTGAATTTGTCTAGTTAGTTTACTTTTATCCGCATCTTAGATTAGTTAGTTTAAATTGGTTCGCAGCCCGTATCTTTCCTGGCTTTAGATCATCTCTTCTGTCCAGTTTTACGTTTTAGTAAAGTTTAATTTACAGTATTTGTTTAGTTTTATCCGTTATTTAGCTTAGTAATCGTGACATAGGTTAGTTAGATAAAAACTAGGAACCACAATCGTTTAGTTCCCGTAAGATCGACCGGCATTAGCCTCCATACTACGATCCTTATACTTGAGGTTAACGGATTATTACTTGTTTATTTTGTGTTGATAAAATCCGTGACAAGTTTTTGGCGCCGTTGCCGGGGAACCGGACGGTTGTCTAGTTTTTATTTTCGTTTTCCTTTTTGTTTTCTGTTTGTTTTTGTTTCGTTTTCCTGTTTTAATCCGTTTTACATTCCTGTTTTTAGTTGATAATTGTTTTAGGTAGTTGTTAAGTAGATAATTAGGGTTTAAAACTTTCCCTTAGTATTTTTCTTGAAGTTAGATCTTCTGTTTTTCTGTTTTTTTTTCGACGTTCTTCCTTCCCTTCTTGCTTTATCTCGCAAATTCTGTTTCATTCTAAGTTTTCCGTGAGCAAGCGGGCGCCAGGATATTGGACGCCCGTCCGCTGGGAAATTATCAATTCTGTTCTGTTTTATTCACTTAGACGAGCGTCCATAACTTTTGGACGCCCGTTCAGGTATTCTGTCTGTCAGACGAGCGTTTACATTACTAAACGCCCGTCCGACCTCAATTTCATCTGGACGCCCGTCCAATCTTTTGGACGTCCGTCCGGTATTGTTTTCTTTAACACTTTTGTTTCCCTTTCTTCTTTTCCTTTCCTCTCTTTAGGCTTTTAATTTTTAGTTTAGGCTTTGATCTCTTCTTAGTTTTTAGGTTTTGTTCCACTTGTTTTTGGTCCGGTTTATGCAAACTCGGAGTCAAAAGGGTTTGTTAATATACACCCCTGACCCCGAGCGAACCATAGTCCGGCCAAACAGGCGGAATTTCCGTTTCATGATTCGCCGGTGTGAGCGGCGAGATCTTGAAGAACAACTAGCAAGAGAAATCGCGATTTTGTGATAATGGCCGCTGATAATAGACGTACATTGGCAGACTACGCCATGCCAGGCGAAGTCAAGGTCAACCCGGCTATTGTTATTCCAGCCATTACTGCACAAACTTTTGAGCTGAAGCCAGGACTTATCCAGATGATGCAGCACGCATCAATTTTTCACGGCTACCAATCAGAGAATCCGCATACCCACTTACACACATTCTTAGAGATATGCGGTACTACACGCATCCAAGGAGTAAGTGAGGATGCTATTAAACTTAAACTTTTCCTTTTTCTCACGAAAGGAGAGGCTAAAGAGTGGTACACCTCTCTCCATTCGAATCTATCACCACCAGGCGTAACTCGAAAAGGAGTTCTTGAGTCAATATTTTCCACCTTCAAAGACTGATTGATTGCTTAAATGACATTTTCACATTCTATCGGAAAGAGAATGAATCTTTCTTGAGTGTTGGAAGAGATTCAAGTCCCTTCTTAGAAAATGCCCTCACCATGGCTTGCCACCGGAAAGGCAAGTCAATACATTCTTGATGGATTGACCGAGCTTACAAAAGGCATGGTCAATAGTTCTTCAAGCGGGGCCTTTCAAGAAGAAAACTTTGATGAGGATGGGCATTGTTTGAGGACATTGCCAAATATAACTATGCCCCCTCTTATCAAGCAATTCAGGCACCTCCTCCTCCCAAGGTTGAGGAAGTCAATTTACAAAGTTTGATTGCCATGCTGCAAAAGCAGATGGCCTCCCCTCAAGTTTCCAATCCTATAAATCAAACTTCCTCTTTTCCGCAGAACCCTCAGGTTCTGTATTGCGAAAATTGCTGTCAGACCGGCCATATGAATGGCCAATGTCAATTTAATCCCCCTGCACCTTATCAGGTTAATGCTGTTCATGACTATGGACAGTACAATCAAGTCACATGTCAAAATTGTGACGAGTTGGGGCACACTTCTAAATTCTGCCCTATGAACGGACAGAATGCGGAAGTGAATGCATTCTATGGCCAGAACAATCAAAGGTTCAATCAGTTTCCAGGTCAGGGCAATTTTCAAAACCAAGGGTTTAATCCATCTTCAAATTTCAATCCCAACTCGAATTTTAATTCGAATCAGAATTTCAATAGAAACCCTGGGTTTAATCAGAATCAAAACTCAATTTTTCCAATCCTACATAAAAATTCAATCAGAATTGGCCTTCCAATTCAAATTCTCAATTTCAAAGTCGGCCCAGCCAGCCCTATGCTCCAAATCACCAAAACTCTCAAGGCCCCTCCCAACCTACAAATCTTGAGGCTAAGTTGGAAGAGCAAAGTAGATCGATGAAGAATCTTGAGAGACAAATTGGGCAATCGGGTGAGCGATTAGCTTCTAGACCCCCAGGCGTTGCCCGCCACCGAGAAGAATCCGAAGGGTGGTCAAGTTGCTCAGGCTGATTTGAACAAAGGCCAATGTACTGACCTCGTGCCATCAATTCAATACGGTAAGGAGGAGGCCAGTGCAATGAATCTTAGGAGCGGTACTCAAGTTAGTGGTCCTTCCCATCCGGAAACCACTAGCCCCTCCTCGCCATTGATAAGGCAAGGAGGGGAAGGCCGAGCACCTACACTCCCCAAGCGCAGAGAGAAAACTCAGGTGGGTGATCCCGAGAGGTGAAGAATTTGGTGATCCTCAAGTGGCTGATCCTTTGAGGACCGAAAAAAAGCGAAAGTCAAGGGTGATCCCCGACTCTCGAGAAATCTGAAAAATGGTTCGTTGGAAGGATCGGAAGACAGAGCTGTCAGTGCATCCTCGAAAAGGTTTTCTCTTGAGGATGACCTTAAGAAACTTCCATTTCCACCGAGAAAGAGCAACATTCCTTTGATTGAGGATAAGAAGTACGAAAAGGTGCTAAACCTTTTGAAGAATACTCAGGTGAATCTTCCATTGTCGGATGTCTTAGTCGAGATGCCTAAGTATACAAAATTTATCAAGGATGTTGTGTCTTCGAAAAAGAAATTAGCAGGCATGGAAAGGCATATTGGTGAGGATTGTTCCATGATCAATTATGAAAACTTACCAATTAAAAGAGGTGACCCTGGCAAATTTGTACTTACAGTTTTGATGGGAGGTCTAGTCTTCCCCAATTCTTTGTGTGATCTAGGTGCCTCTATAAGCCTTATGCCAATGTCTGTATGCAAACAGCTCGGTTTACAAAGTCTTCTAGAACCCACTACTATGAGTTTACAATTCGCGGATAGATCCTCTAAGAAAGCTTCAGGAATCTAAGGGCGTTTTGGTTGATTGATCGATTTACCTTCCGGTTGATTGGTATGTCTTAGATATAGAGAAAGACTAAAACGTTCCTTGATTCTAGGAAGACCTTTCTTATCTACAGCTCGAGCTCTCATCGACTGCGATGGCGGGCAAGTGACTATCCGAGTTGGTGACCAAGAGGTGAGTTACAATGTCTTAAAGTCCATTCAAGTACCCTCTGGCCCTCCAACCGGCTTTTCCATTGATTATATGACGGATGATTTCACCGACTATATGGATAAGCAAGTCATGGTCGTAGAAGCGAGAATATGAGCGATTAGTAGATAATTTGAATACTCATGGTAGGGTGAATCTGGATCAACTAGCGGTGATTTTGAGGAAAGAGTGTTGGAAGGAGAAGCTTTGGCGGTGGGACCCTGAGTAAACTCAATGATATTGAGTTGAAAAGTGGAGATCTCAAGTCTAGTTTAGAAGCCCCCTGCGGATTTGGTGTTGAAGCCGTTACCTAAACATCTTAAGTATGTGTTCTTAAGAGAGGGCGACAAGCTTCCTTTAATCATATCTGCCAAGCTTTCCCGTACAGAAGAAATGAAACTGATTAACGTCTTGAAGAAGAATGAAAAAGCTTTGGTTGGCAAGTAGGAGATATCAGGGAATATCTCGACATCTGCATGCACAAGATCAAGGCGAATGAGGCGCCAAGTGTGTCGAGACAACCCTTGCCAAGGCTTAACCCTCATATGCAAGAAGTCGTTAAAAGAAATCATTAAACTTACGGACATACGGGAATCATTTATGCCATCGCGGATAGTGAATGGGTTTCCCGACTCAAGTAGTTCCCAAAAAAGGTGGAATTACAATTGAAAAGAATGAGAAGGAGAGGAAATTGCATTGAGGCTTGTTATCTTGGTTCTGATGCGATCGATTATCGAAGCTCAATGAGGTAACCATGAAAGATCACTTTCCCTTCCATTCATTGACCGGATGCTTTCGGCGTCTGGCGGGCACGCATTCTCTTGTTTCCTAGATGGATATTCAGATATTTCCAGATACCCATTGATCCGGTGACCAAGAAAAGACCACCTTCACCCTTGCTTATGGTACATTCGCATATAGGCGAATGCCGTTCGGTCTCTGCAATGCCCAGCTACATTTCAATGATGTATCTTGGCCATCTTTTTGACGGGCTTGTAGAAAAGTGTATGGAGATTTTTATGGATGATTTTTCGGTTTTTGGTCAGTCTTTTGATGATTGCCTTGACAATCTTGATCAGGTGTTATCCAGATGTGTGGAAAAGAACCTAGTACTTAATTGGGAAAAATGCCATTTCATGGTAGATGAAGGAATAGTTCTTGGCCACAAGATCTCCGCCAAAGGTATAGAAGTAGATAGGGCCAAGGTAGAAGCTATTGAGAAGATGAGCTACCCTAAGAATGTTCGGGAAGTCCGAGGTTTCTCGGACATGTCGGCTTCTATAGGAGGTTCATTCAAGATTTCTCCAAGATAGCCAAGCCCCCTGTCTACTTTACTAAAGGAAGACGTTGAGTTTATTTTTGATGAGAGCTGCAAGCAAGCGTTTGAGGAGCTTAAGGATCGTTTAATATCTCGCTCCGATTCTTATATCCTATTGGAACCTACCATTTGAGCTTATATGCGACGCATCAAACTATCTTTGTTGAGTCTTTGTCTAGGCAAAAGATCAAGGAAAGTTCCAGCCTATCTATTACGCAAGTCACATTGAATCCCTCTCAAGTTAACTATACTACTACCGAAAAGGAACTCATCGGCGTAGTCTTTGCTATGGACAAGTTTCGTAGTTACTTGTTAGGAGCTCAAGTGATCGTGTGGGTGATCACGCCGCTTATGCGTTACTGATGACTAAGAAAGAGGCTAAAACGCTTACTACGTTGGATATTGACCTACAAGAGTTTGACGTTCAAATTAAGGACAAAAAGGCGTTGAGAATGTAGTAGCGGATCATGTGTCTAGGATGTTAAATGAGGAAAAGAATGAACCAGATGATATAGATCTTTACTTTCCTCTAGAAAACATCATGTTGATCGATGGCCGCTCCCCTGATGTTCCATGGTATTCTTCCATTGTAAACTACCTTCATGGCCGTTATCTCGATCCAGAGATGTCTTATCAGGAGAAGAAAAAGTTCTTCTCGGATTTAAAATATTTCGTTTGGGATGAACCTTATCTTTTCAAGATCTGTAAAGATGGTTTGCTTAGGAGATGTATTCCAGAATCTGAGCAACGGGACATCATTGAGCAGTGCCACAGTGGACCCACAGGAGGTCACTTTGGTCCGTGGAAAACCGTTGCTAAGATCTTTCAATCCGGTTTCTATTGGCCTACGATCTTTAAAGATACGGAAGCTTTCTGTAAAGCTTGTGATAGGTGCCAAAGAACTGTACTCGACAAGGCGTTTTGACATGCCTTTAAAACCCATCCTCGAATGCGAAGTCTTTGATGTATGGGGTATCGATTTTATGGGACCATTCCCATCATCTTGCGGTAATAAATACATCTTAGTCTGCGTGGATTACGTGTCTAAATGGGTGGAGGCCCAAGCCACTCCTCACAATGATCATAAAACGGTAATGAAATTTCTAAAGAAGAATATTTTCGTGAGGTTTGGATGTCCACGTGCCTTGATCAGTGATGAAGGGACGCATTTCTGCAACCGACCCCTAGAGAAAGTGCTCGAAAAATATGGTGTCCGGCATAAAATTGGCACACCATATCATCCGATGACTAGTGGTCGGTCGAAAGAGCAACGAGCATTAAGAAGATCTGGAGAAGATCGTTATGATCATAGGAAAGACCGGAGTCTAAAGTTGGATGATGTCTTGTGGGCATATCGAATCGCCTATAAGACTTCAGTGGGTACATCACCATATCGGATGGTCTACGGAAACCATGTCATCTCACTGTCGAGTTAGAGCATAGAGCTTATTGGGCTACAAAGTTTACGAACTTTGATTCCCAATCTTGTAGGGAAGCATCGACTCACGGCAGATTCTACATGGTGGGCGATTCGGACTCCAGGCCTATGAAAGTGCCAGGATTAGTAAGGATAAGATGAAGCTACTCCACGATGCTAAGATTAAGAGGAGAGAATTTCATGTCGGCGAACAAGTTCTTTCTATATAATTCCAGAGTTACATCTGTTTCTGGAAAGTTAAGGACGCGTTGGTCCGGCCCTTTCGAGATTCTCCAAATCATTCCGGAGGCGTTCTAGAACCGTGGTTATAGTGGTGAACCGTTCGAGTCAACGGTCAAAGATGCAAACACTATATAGGTGAACCTAAAGAGACATCTTTGATTGTTAAATTTCTCGATATTCTCGGATGTGGTGTTACTCGGTCGAAGAATTTGACGAGTTATCCCCGACGTGTTCTCCGAGGATGACGGTAGTGATCCGTGCGAAGAAGTTCTAGCGGTAGTCTTTGATATGGAAGAGTTAGAAAGGGGCGACAACTTAAGCGTCATCGAGGAGTCGAGGAGAAAGAACACAACTATGGGGAAACTTAAGAAGGTTTGGAGAGCTTTCAAAGATTTCACCCCATGTGAGATCTTTGTTCTCATGACCACACTCTCGATCGGAGCTTACGAGGTAGTGGGTGGTGAGAAGGTTAAAAACTTTGATCCAGTGAGCTTACAATGTGTCGAGCTAACGACATTAACCAAAAAAGCGCCACTAGGGGGCAACCTAGATATCGTTCTTTTAGTTGTTTTGTTTTATGCTTTAATAGTGTTAGTATTTAAGTTTAGTTTATTCGATTTTAGCCTTATTAAGTTCTTGTTTTTATACATCGGTTGGTTGTGCTTCTAGATATGGATTTCGGTGTTCGGCCGAGGAGTTACCTTTCCTTAGGAGGATTCCACTCATTCATTGTAGATGACGGGCGGGAGGAACCATCGTTTTGCACGTAGATTTTGACATTAGTACCCGCGTCAAGGCGGTCACCTATGTTCTCATTGTTCCCCGTTGTTCGGGAGGTGGAGACTTTACTCGCGAGGAGTTCTGAGCGGCTCTAGGGACGCCCTTACACCATCCTCAATGATCCGATCTTCGACAGATTTAGCGCTAGTGCTGCAAGCCGAGCACTTTCGAGGTGTTGATGTGGTGGTGAGGACCGGGGTTTACAAGATGAGTATGATTTCCTCCGGCGATTGACATGCTCCGCCGTCTCATTCGGGAAGTGATCGATTGGTCGGACATTTATGATGACTAGCGTTCTTAGGATGTTTCGTCGAGCAAACGACGTAAAACAAAAGCGCTGAGTGGGAGGCAACCCACTGTTTTCCATTTGTTTTTATTTATTAGTAATTTTGTACTTGCATTTGCTTTTTATTTGTATTTTTGAGGATTTATATGAGTTTAATAAGAAGCGGAAATTTTGAATTTGATGTGTATGGGAATTTTATGATTTTTGCACTTAAAGCTGCGTGGGCGCCCGTCCGGTGACTCTGAGGCGCCCGTCCGCCTTGACCAATTTCAGGACGAGCGTCCACTAAGCCTGGACGCCCGTCTGCTTTATTCCCTCCAATCCTGTATGTGATTTCAAATCTTGGACGAGCGTCTAATAAACTGGACGCCCGTCCAGTTCATCTGATTTCCCAGTGGACGCCCGTCCACTGAGTTGGACGAACGTCCAACCTCTGTCTATATATACCCCATCATCGAGTGAACCCTCACTTTTTCAGAATTTCAAAACGCGAAAACGGTTTCTCTCCCTCCTTTTGCCCTAAAATCGTCGATTCTAAACCATTTCGAGCGATTCAAAGTGCTATAGGCCGCCCTTGATACCCTCTCTTTGATTTTCACAACCAAATCCCCCAACACACGACATTTTTGGAGAATCAGGACCCACTTCAGTCCGACTTTTTGAGAGAAAAATCCGATTTTGGGAGCCAATTTGGTGTTGTTTGGACTAATCTTCATCTCGATCAGCATCTACTCACCCTACTTGGTAAGTTAGTAACAACTTTTCTGGATTTCATTCACGTTTTTGTGAGTTCGATCTTTGAGTCGGCTCGTTTTCTTGAATGTCACCTTAATTTGTTTTGGTTTTTCCTTCTGCTCTGTTTTGGTGATGTGGTGTTGTGATGGGTGATGAATGGGTTGTTTGGTAATGATTATGGATGTGGTTTGTGGTTTGGTTGATTTGTAATCCCGCTTTGGATGATAAACGGGTATCCTTTGTGCACATTTGGATTGTTTGGTTTAGATTAGGCGTGGAAATGGTTCATAAGAAGGCAGTTGTGAAGAGGCATGGTAAGGAAGTGCCCGGAGGCGGGAAGAAGCGTGAAAGAGATTGACCCTACCTTAGTTGATCCTAACCGGGGTGTGAGTATTCGTGAGCAACCCCCTAGAGCCACCCAAACTAGGGCAACCTTACGAGATGAGCCAACCTCCGAGTCTGAGACGGATGATGATGTGCCTTTAGTACGGATGCCGAGAGTTCAGAGAGGTGGAGGTTCGTCTAGGGCTGAGGAAGCCTGCCGAGGCTACCGGGAAGAGGAGCCAGTTGTACCTAGGGCAGCCCCTCCAGAAAGAAGTCTAAAACCGTTGCCCCGATGCCATTGCCTCGTCGATTCGTGAACCCTAGAGCTCATGAAGTTTATACCCAACACTACTTTTAGAAACATGTTGGTTGAGAGGGCTATTTTGGAGGCGAAGGTCGATTCGGGTTCGTTGTTTGCTTAAGGATAGGAAATGGGAAGCCTTGATGACAATCCCGACTACCCCGGTGAATAGCTCCCTAGTTCGGGAATTTTATGCAAACTGTTCGGAAACCGACTTGGGGACAAAGGTAGTCGTGGTTCGAGGGGTGGAAGTTCCCTTTACACCGGAGGTGATTAATCGGAAATACAACTTAGCGGCTTTCGAGGGTCGGGACTATAAGGAGGAGATTGTGCATGAGCGAGTTTGGGACAGATCCTTTGGAGGAGTTGAGATTGCGAGTTTGCCCGGATGTGGCCGGACGTTGAGACCGGGAGAGACCGGAAGGAGTTGGTTACCACGACACTGGACGGAGGATTGGAAGGTCAGTGTCGATTCATTCGAGAATCGGTTGTTGCCTAAAAACAACTTGACACACTTTCATATTGGTGACCTAGGCATCTTTGTATGCGTTGACGTTTGGGTGAATGTGAATGTGGGACGAGCATTGTACGGACGAGATATCTATCAATCGGAAGGTTTATACACGGAGCTTGATCATACCTCATTTGATCCACGATTTGTGTCTTGATGCCGGTGTGCCTGAGTTTGGGGCGGATCATAAACCGAAGAACCCTAGGCCTATCTGAGAGGAGAAGAGTAAGCCCTCGACATTACGAGCCGGAGGCACCTATGGAGCCTGGTTCATCGGCAGCACCTCGTGCATCCTCCCTTCCTCCTTTATCTCGGCCGCCGGGGATGCGGTTAAGCATGGCCAATAGTTTCCGGGAATGGCTCGGTGATATTCGGGATACACGAATAACATGTTGACGATTCTTGGTGCATCCGTGAGGGCGGCAACCGAGGGATAACGAATCTTCAATCCGAGCTCCGTTGATTATCTTTTTTATCGATGAGATTGAGCAGGTCATTGCGGATGTTTTACGACTCGAGTCATCTTCGATGAGGAGCAGCCTGACTCGGCAGCTAGGGCTACGGCACCACCTTCTGGACCCTCCTCTGATCCTCCAGCTGATGATTCTGCGGCGCCGAGCCAACCTTGATCTTATTTTGTCTATTTTTCCATTGGTTGTTTTGTATTGACATTTTTACTTCTACGGTTCGTTGTAATTTTGATATTGCTACTATTTATTTTCGATGGACCTTGTAAGCCATAAGGCGAGCATACTTTCATTTCAACTGTGTTTCAACTTTCTGGATGTATTGAGTGCTCTCACTTTGATTTATCTTTATTTTTGCCATCTCTTTCCATGTTGGTATGACTTCGCTTTCCCGAGATGGTTCCATGTTGTCTAAGATGTGCGAGTATCTACATTGTCTCGGTTATACATTTGTGGTCTCATTATGAAGGCTCCGCCGACCAACGATTCGAGTTTCGATTTCAATCACCTAAGTCTTTCCTTTTCTTTCGTTTTGCACAACATGAGGACATGTTGATTTTTAAGTGTGGGAGGGAATGTTTCGATATGTATCTACACATTTGTTTATTTCGTAATGTTTCTATGCAAATGAGCTAAAATTTTTAAAAATTTTCCGACACTGTTGTTTTTGTTTTGTCCCGAGTAGGCAATACATGTTAATGCTCTTTGTTTTCGATAGTCATCTATGCTATGTATCATATATTTGGTAAGTTAGATGTTTCACCTGACACTATTTTTCACGAGCCATAGTGAACGATGAGCTAATTTATAAAGTTATACCCCTTTTGGATTAGTAGTTTTTGATTATCTCGTAAGTCATGTGCTTAGTGCTACGTATATATCGTGGGATTTGTGATAGTTTGTATTTAGTTCCGTAGTATGATATACTGTGAATATCTAAAGTTTGAATGTGATAAGCAACACGTAGCTATTGTCAAGTGAAAAGTTGAATTAATAGTGGAATTATTGGGTGTGTCGGAAGCTAGTCGATGATTTGAGTGAGATAGGGTGTACCACGATGTCCTATTCCACTATGATGACCAAAAGCTCACGATGATTAGAAGAAGCTGCCTTATGATTGGAGTAAGGTAGGTATTATCTCGAAATGTCCTATTCTGCGCTATGACAGGCAAGAGCTCATTCGATGTGTGTTTTAAGTGAAAAGTTAAATCAAGCTGATAAAGTATTATGAAATGTATATAAGACTAAGTTATCGCTCATCTTATCCCCAAGTATAAAGTTTATTGAGATATGTTGTAGGGATTATCCTCTGAGTATTTCGGAAAGGCCCTAGATATATTCGATCATTCTTTTAGGATATATCACGTTTGTAGGGTGCATCTTATGAGTGTCCTTTATTACTAGTCTACAAGGGGTATTAGCTAGTTTTGCTTTGAGTTTCGATGTTTGGATATAGTGGAAGTTTATTATGGCTATGCACACGCACAAAGCGGTGAACTTCGATTTATTGGATATGTGTTATGCACGTTTAGATGCCTGTTTTCTCTCGAGCCTACTTTTTGTTTTGTTTTGCTCGGACGAGCAAAAGCTTAAGTGTGGGGAGTTGTTAAGGTGAATTTATACGATTTATAACGCTATATTCTATGATATTTTTCCCCGTAATTGTACTAAATTGCATAAGAAACGAGGGTTTAATGGATATATTGAGCAAATGAGATTTTAGAAGAGTTAATCGCAAAATAGGTTGATTTATGTGTTTTAATTGTGATTTTATGATTATTTGAGCATTATTACATTTTGCGATGTTTTTATGTGTTATAGATACATGTTTGAGGCTCAAAAGATGATCAAAGGTTGATTAAGTTCGAGCTAATTGATGATAAAAGAGATAATGAAGAAGTGGGATAGAGATAGAAGAGATAAAGATCAATAAATCAAAATCGATCATATCAAATCGGCGTCCAAGATCTCCGTCAAAGGGGCGGGCGCCTCGATCTTGATTGGACGAGCGCCCAGGGTGTCATCTTTGATTCGAGGAAGTTCGGACGCTGGAGTGGATCTTTGGATGGACGAGCGTCTGGTCGCGACTCGCCCGATTCAAGTTTTATTGAAGAGTGGACGGGCGCTCAAGGTTTTGAGACGGGCGTCCGGTGGCGACTTAGCGTAACCGACTTTAAAATCTATAAATAGTCGGTCGCTTTCTCCACAAAAAGAGATCTTACACACATTATTCAAAACCCTAAACCTAGGGGGCGGCTTTAGGTCGCGTTTTTTCATCTTTTATTTCTATTTTCATGCTCTTAATTTAGATAAAACACTAGTTACTTTTTATGTATTTTTCTCGCAAATTTGAGTTGCCGAGGATGTTCAGAGGCTAAAAGCTTCATCAAACGAGTATTGTGAAGCCGTCCAACAATTGTTGATTTTGTTTTCTTCGATCATATCGTGAGTTTTTAATAAAGGTTGTTTCTTATTCATGTTTATTCATGTTTAATTTGCTTTTATATCGGAAGATATGCATGTGTTGATTGTTTGTTATTGATGGAAGTCTTAATAAACCCTAGATCACCATGAATAAGAATAGTAACTCGAATCTATAATAACGGAAGTTAATAGGTCTCGATTACTAGGTTATAAACACAAAGTTTGCACCTTTGATTATTAAACGCGTTAATCTCACATCGGAAGATAATAGATTGATAGATGAACTTTCTAAGGAATTGGGTTCATGTCTAGGTAAGGTGAAACCACAATGAATAAAAGCGCAATATAATCGAGATAGGGAATCAATGCTTGTTGGATAGGTGGATCAATCCTCGCTTGCTCGTTATAAATTTGATTTAAATCCTTAAAAGCTTGAATTTGTCTAGTTAGTTTACTTTTATCCATCTTAGATTAGTTAGTTTAAATTGGTTCGCAGCTCGTATCTTTCCTGGCTTTATCATCATCTCTTCGCTGTCGCTTTACGCTTTAGTAAAGTTTAATTTACGTGATTTGTTTAGTTTTATCCGTTATTTAGCTTAGTAATCGTGACATAGGTTAGTTAGATAAAAACTAGGAACCACAATCGCTTAGTTCCCGTAAGATCGACCCGCATTAGCCTCCATACTACGATCCTTATACTTGAGGTTAACGGATTATTACTTGTTTATTTTGTGTTGATAAAATCCGTGACATTTGTATGGTTACTAGCCGATTCATCAACTCGCCAAGAGTTTCTTCTAATTCTAGATTTTTGATTGGAGTCAACAAACAAGAACATGCATTTATCATGGAAATTTGTGAAGAGTATTTAGAGTTTGATTCACATACCTCATTTGATATTCCATGTGTGCCATTAAAGTCGTGTCATCCGATAATCTTTCAACATTAGCTTCCTAATCTGATTCATCTCCAAAGAAGGAGTGCTCTTCTACCAACTCTTCTTGGTGGAGTTTTCTTGATCAGCCTGACATTCACTTTATAATGTCCTGGTTTCTGCAGCTTGAAACAGCAGGTATTCATCGCCTTTTCTTTCTCGTGAGTCCTTTGATGATATTTTTGAGTGACTGGTGTCCACTTTTCATTCTTCGAATTTTGCTCATCATTAGAGCCATTTGTTCTTCCATTTCATCCAATTCATGAAGATTGTTAGATGAGTTTTTGAATCTCATTTGATGTCGCCGTAAGTGCCGTGGGTCTTTGGTTCTTCTAGAGCTTTGATTATTGCAGCTGTGGTTGTGAAATATTCACTGAATTCATAAGCTTTCAGATCCCAAAAGATCTTGAATGAATCTTCTATATCAAGTCTCCTCGATTCTTCCATAGCAGCTGACCTTCATCTTCCAAAGACATTGGTAATGCCTTCAAGATTCTTGTGTTGATGACTTTCTTTGAGTATTCAATCTTTGAGTAGATCTAGTTCATCCATGATAGCACTGAATCTTGTCTCTATTTGGTCTATGGATTCTCCAGATTTCATCTTGATATTCTCAAACATTTGTTTTGCAACGGAAATTTTATTTTCCTTGATTGAATCTGCTCCTTCACAAACTAATCAAGTTTGTCCCACATTTCTTTGGTAGTTGTACATTCTTTCACCTTCAAGTACATGTTGTCGCCAAGAGTTCCGAGGATAAAGTCCATGGCAACATTGTTGAGATTGTTTCGCATGTATCATCACTAGTCCATTCGGATTAGGTTTGCAACTCAAACTTGCTCTTCACCAAAATTTTGCATATAAGTGATTTGAATTGGTCCATCGCTGAGTACATCCATCATTTCATCATGAGTAGTCTAGAAATACCGTGATACGATGTTTGTATTCATCAAATCTGGCCCATGTTGCACATAAGCATTTGTCTTGTATATTGATTGTTATCCATTGTGAGTGAGTGAAGACCGACAGAGATTAACTGGAAAATCGAGCTTTTTCAAATAAGAACAACTAGAGGAGATAAAGAGCAAATGATATCTTATTAATGAAACACAAGCCCGATACCAATTGTTGGTCCTTGGAAAGGCCAACACAAGTTTAGGGGGTGAATAAACTTGTCTCTAAAACTCGATTTAAAGAAAATTAAGGTTCGCTTAAAACTTGTGTGGAGTTAAGGTGACAAAGCCGTAGATTAAGTCTAACTGACTTAAGTCGAAATCGAGTCAACCGGCAAATGGATATGATTTTTAGCTCTTTTTCTTGATCTTGTTATTCTATTATGAAAATCGAGTGTTGTGAATCGACCTCGTGAATGTCGGGCCAGACTCATGATGAGTATAACAATCAAGTATCACAATGTCGTAAGTAAATGTTAATAAATAAATAAATGCGTAAAGTAAATAAGGCGGATATTATAGAGAGGTTCCGTGGTGTAATCTCTTACGCCCTCTCTTCCTCGTGGAAAGCGGAGGAAAATTCCACTAGAACTTTTGAGGTGAATCTGTTACTAAAAGTCCTAAACAATAGTTCTTGGCTAATGCCCACCTTCACTATCTAAAACAGCTTGTAGAATGGTAGAATTGTCGCTTTTCAAATGCTTGAACCATCGGGTCCTCAGAGGGTAGGATTGCTCTTCACCAGCCTACCACCACAAACACAATTTCACTCCGATCGCTTGTCACAATCGCCCTGGCGAACGCTCCCGGTTTGTTTACGCTTCAAAACCTTGATGTAGAAATCAATTACCGAGAATCAATAAGTTGATTCTGTTTGTGGTTCTTAAAGTGTTGGATTCTTGATAAATTCTTTGTTGCTTGAACACTTGAAGAAATACACTATATGATCTTGTTAGAGTTCGTAGATGATAGCAATTCAATAGAATAGATCGATGCACAAAATTGCTTGTTGATTCTTGTATATGCTCGTTTCTATATATTTTGTTGTTGGTGCAAAGTCTTCTATTTATAGTGTGAATTCCAACGCTCATCCGCTCCAATTTGAATTGTATCAACGCTCATCTTGCAACGGCTATATTTTCTCGACCGCTTTGTCGCGGTCAAGAATCATCCAATGAAATTGCTTTACAACATTCGATCGCATTTTCAGCTTGTTGGATGGTCGACTTATAAAACTGAGTTTTTTATCATTTTGTATCGAAGTTTTCTTTGTCGATTCCTAATCGATTTGAAGCATTAATCGAGATTTTACTCTTCTTCAAATATCGCACTCGCTTTCATCGATTATAATTGACTTAATCAGAGTACACCATGATTCATTATCATCTAAGAATTCATTGTCCTTATGATTCTTAGTCTTCATACAAGATCCATGTAGTCGCTCAGTCACCACAATCTTGTCTCAAGTCTAAATTTACAATTTTCGACTTGTAATCTTCTATAATCGTGGTTTGAAACCTCGCTTTTCATTCTTCAATAACCTAGTTTGAACTCCTCGCTTATTCATTCTTCAAGAATCGAGTTTGAACCTCGCTTTTGATCTTTAGATAAGTCAATCGAAGTCTCAGAATTCTCAAATAACTTACCTTCTTCTGGGCCATGTAGGTGTATTCTCGAAAGTCAGCTTGCTTGTCTCGATGATTTCAGCTTTTAAATTCCAATTTTTAGTTTTACGACACACTAATAATTACAAATGCTTGTCCTGATGTAACCTATACAAATATCGACTCTAGTAAAACTTATACATTCTGGGCCTAGACATCTTTAGCTTTCCACTATAATAGCCGGCTTCAAGACTTCATCAATGGGGTTAAGATAATATTTTAACACATAAGATGAATTATCATCAAAACATAAATTTTATTTCCAACACTTGATGAGACAAACCAACATAAGTATCACCAACAACCTTGTGTGTCTCGTGCATAACACATCTCTCAGAAAATGAATCAATCGCTTTGGCATTTGGCACCGCATTCCAAAGTAACCTCAAAACTGATCGATCATGACCCAAAATTCACTTCCATTGAATCCAAATCGACACTGATTAGTACAATGGAAGTTACAAAAAAGATCTTTACTACAAAGAAAGAGGTGATGCCGCCAAAAAGTGGGTAAATAAGGATAAGCCGTAATGATCAACTGAATAGACCTCAAATTTGCATGGTAGGAACAACTAAGAGCAAGGGACAGAGAAATAAGAATCAGAAATGAGGCTAAAGAGCAAGAAAGGAAGGCCAAGAAAGAAAGAGAAAAGGCCTCAAATGAACTCCTCAAAGATAGATTCCCTCATCCTATCCAAAGAAGAGATGATGATAGATAGATCGTGGACAAAGAAAGACTGGATCCACCAAAGAAAGGAGATTAGAAAGAGATCACATAACCAAAGATAAGCAGAGAGAAAATAAATTTCCCAGCCCACGTAAAACAGCAAGAATACGAGGCCGAGATATTAGATCATGTAAGAGAATTTTTCAGAGTCCAAGAAGTGGTTGTATCCAAATCAAACACAAGACAAGATGCACAAGGGCAGATCGCTAAGCTATGTGGATGAAAAGAAGAAAGTTGATATGGCCAAAATATACAAGGATATTGAAAGACAACATGCATCTCTCCAAAGAAAGTGTTGGGAACCAAGCAGTCAAGCACAACCATACCACTTTTCACAAATGGACCGTAAGATTTACCTAACTGAGCAACAAGAGGACTTCAACTATATGGCAAAATTCTTCAATCCTATGGGAGAATGAACAAACAAGACCAATGGAGTCTATAATAAAACCTCAAGTGTGTCGACCACACATTGGGTGCAGCTTTGTGATGTAATTGGAGAAGTATTTTGAGAACTCTAGGTAAATGAGACTATGCCTGATTTTAATGCACTTATTGCTCAGAGAGGTATTTCATGCGGAGTCTCTGAGTACATCATCTATGGTATACTGGAAGTGGAATTTTCCGAGATCGATCGAAAGATATGGAAGAGGTTCAAAAACCATAAAGTTCAAAAGTGCATAAGCTATCGATTAACAAAATGTAGTTTTAACACTCAATAATTTAGAACTTGCTTATCTTATTGCCTCTTAAATGGATGAATAAAATGGTTTGAATTTTGTTCCAATATTTATTATGAAAACTTGGCACACTTATGTTCAAAGCTTATGAGGGTTTTGGCATCATCAAAAGTGGGGAATTGTTAAAACATTTTATTATGTTTTGATGATGGCATACTAGGCTGCTATAGCAAGCCTCGAAATAAGTTAGAATTCTCTCAGATTAGTCTTTACTTAGAGTCCGATATGTTGTATAAGTTGAGTCGCATAATTATTGTAATGAGTTGGTAGGACGGCAAAGTGAAAAAGATTTCCGCAAAGGTAAAGCCACTAAGTACCACAGAAAAGCATAAAGACATTTTGGTCCGACTTATAACCAAGTGAAGTCCGTGATGACCTTGGATAAGTTCAAGTTATGTTTCAAGTGATGAAACTCAATGTTTAAATATGGCGCACATCGATCTCACACAAACTCAAGGATCTGAAGTACTGATTTCGCGTAATCGAAAAGAATGAAGGAAACAATGGATCGGCAAAGTAAAATCACTATCACCGTGAGTAAAGCACAAAGCGAAGAAGGAAGATCTAAACGGGTTAAGTCGATGGGTCACTTGACCGCTCAGAGAACATCTAAGTAAACCTTAATCGCATTTTGAAATATGAAGAAGATATGTAAGATCAAGCATTAAATGCACAATCAATATCAGAGGATCAACTGGCGGCAATGATTTTCCTGATAAATGAATGAAAGAAAACTGATCATCGTAAAATCAATGAGAATACAATTAAGGGGAATCAAGAATAAAATCAAAGATTATTCCCCATTAATATAGCCAACGGACGGAAATTTAAAATCTGTTGATTATCAAGGCTATAAATAAGGTATTGACAGACAAGATAAACACATAAGAGAACGCATCAAATCTGAGCTTACAAGCGTAAACTTCACAAATTGAAAAGCCTTCTTCAGGCTTAAAAAGAAATACCTAGTGATCAACCCAAAATTGAGAACTACAATTTCAACATCAAGCATTGCGTGATTGATCAACAAGTTCCGTGAATCCAATTCACTTCAATCAGCAAATCAATCAGAGCTATCCGAGAAGGAGTTGTGTTTGTGATAGCTACCAAGGATTTGTTCCCAATCATTATAGAGAAGAGTGGATTAAGGGATTACACCACCCTCGAACCACTATAAACCTTGTGTCTATTTTCTACAAAGAATTTACTTTTCATTACTTTACTTAATCAGATTCTATATATCTTTCATCGCATAATCTACTTTTGAAACAAATATATTAAGAAGGACTTATCTCGCTACACAAAAGCTTTTAAATACAAGAAAAGTTTTTGAAACTCCACTATAGTCATTCACCCTCCTCCTCGACTATAGTTTTACCCTTCTCTGGACCAACATTTAAGCAAACAACTCTCTCCACCAGAATCATGCATTACCTCGGGAACATATCTCCGTGAGCCTTTTCCTCTTAACAAGAACACACCTTCTTACCTTCCCAAATCAAAGAATATAAGTTCTTCTAATTTTATTTTTGCACTCCCATCATTATTTTCAAATTTAATTTTACTCGAATTCTTCCATGTTAGAACATTCTCCTTACATGTGTTCATTCTCGCCTTCCTCCTAAGGGTAGTGTTGATTCTGTAATTTTTTCCTCGTATAATGCTCCCTTGATCTCAAGGTATGCACCTCATCTTCTTACCTGGCTAAATCTTTAATCCTACCTTGACATCCATCTTTAGTTACTTATCTTTAACCTTCTAGCAATTTATGCTAAACTAGTTTCAAGTTAAAGGTAGTCTTTGCCAAGGCACCTTCCGAACCCATTCTGCATAATCAACTTTTTGACTTCCTAAACCTCTTATTTCCAATTCAGGACATTGTACCTTTTACCTTCTCGCTTTTAATTTCTTTTCAGCCATTGGAGCCATGAACCGCCATATATACTTTTGACTTTCCATCTTCTGCTTTGGCATTTCTATTACCATTTTGTGGCACCTGTTGAGATGTTCATTTTGCTTTAACCTTTTCAAACCCACATGCCTTGAGCATTTATTCCTTGGCAAAGTAGTACTATTCTCGCAGACGAGTAGTGCAACTTTGAAACCTTGAATTGGATCATCAATGATCTTCCACACTTTCTTTGAAAGTTTGAATTAATTCTTTGAAGTCAAACTTTATCCAACAATTCTTAAGTGTCCTTTTCCCCTTCACTTAAAAGCTTGTTTACCGCTTACTTATCCAAAATTTTGATATTCTTTACAATATCTTAAGGAAATTCTATTCCCTTTCAATCTTGAGATAACTTCAACCTCTCTTGAATAATGAAACTTGATTTTTCTTGACAAATTTTATTTCAATCTGAGACCTTTTGTGTACTGATTTGTCTCCATAGCCCTTCATGTTGAAATCCTTGCTCTTTTTTGATTTCTAAATTGTTTAGTCTTTCTAGTGGTCAACCTTGCACCTTTTCTTTGCTTCTCTGCTGTGTGATGATTTTTTTACGACATTCATGCGAACCGAGAACCCTCTTAGTTCGCCAACAACTATCATGTTTATGAAATTACTAACGACATGTCAATGTCAATCGCTCTCAAGTCCAATACCTTTTCCTCTTATCTTAAATGTTTCAAGTCCATCACGTGATGTTTCCCTTTAACGCCCCCACTTCCTAAGGGCTTATAAAAACTCCTTATCTTCCTTGCGTAATTCAACTTTCTTAAAAGAATTTCACCTGCATAGATGTTCTTTCATTTTTCCTTTTGGTGGCCACCTTTGTACCAAGTTAATGTGTCTCTCATTCAATTTCAACCAATTTTGTTTCGGGGCATTGTGCCCTATTCTTTGGCTTACCATATTGACATACCACCTCGTGCTCAACTTGTCACCTTTCAACTCTATATTTTATTCAAGCTAACCCTAATTGGCATAAGGGATTGGATCGCATCATCGTGAGATAGTATGGAAAATAAATATCCTCCTTCCCAAGGAGTTTCATAAGTCCTTTAGTCGATCATTGCGCTTAATGAGCTTGTGTCGTAGTTGATGAAATTCGCGGCCACAAGATAGCAAATGCCAGCCATCCTGGAGCAACCAGATGTAGATAGAGAAATGAAATAATACTTCATTGATGATCCTTCATGAAAAGAGAGATAGCGAGCCGCCAAATAAAGGGTTACCATGCCAACATCCCGATACCGCTTTTGAAACTGCATGCAGAAAGCCAAGAACCCCGCTTTTTTGGGATGAAATGAGCAATGACAAGATGAATAGCAAGCCGTGAGAGAAGATTGAAGTGGATAGTTGCAACCTCAAGTTGGTTCAAGACAAGAAAAGAGTTGGGAAGATGGAAGAGTTAAGATGGTCGAGTCCGGGCTGAAGATAAAATGTATCTGGCGAAGTCGCTATGTGTTAACGATAGGGAATGCTGAAACCACTTGGTTGTGCAAGCAAGCTATGACCTCAAATGGTTGGAGAGACGCTGACCTATGCGGAAGAATCATGTACAATTTAGAGAACGTGTGGGTAAAGAAAGTTAAGAAAGAAGACGATAACCAGTCTTCGTTCAGCAGCAAAGTAGATCACGCGAACGGAACAGTCGGCACTATAGTTAAGACGATGCTTTGGCAAGTCCGTAGTTCAAATGCCACCTGGTTACGCTCGAAGTTTCGTTGGACTAAATCCTACTCAAAAGCCGGAGGAATGTAACACTCGATTTTCTTCCGTAAATGGTAAAATAGTAATTAAGTATATTTACTACTTAACCTAATTAATTATTATTTTCCTTTTATTTTATTTAGTGTGGGATTAATTATTAGTCTTGATGTTAATTATAAAAAGGATTTAACTATTAAATTAATGAAATTAATCCATGGATATTTATAAAAATAATCGCAATACCCCTCATTAAGTTTTCATTGAAATTTTCGTAAAATAAGTGAGAAAGAACGACGCTAAAAATGTATCGTATTATGCCTGGAATGGAGAAATGAATCTTCAATCGCGTAATTAATCCATCAGATTTTAGGCGACTCAAGACGGAAATCATCGTGATCATTAAGACAAACATTTCCACACCAATTGTTCACAAAATAGTAATTTTTCGGGCTTTAGGCCTAGTTTTGTGTAATTGTCGAGTTTGATTCTTCAAATATTCATATCTTTCAACTAGCTCGCTTGCAAGCAATGAGTAGTCAAATGATCGTGTTGGAGCGTAGATTGTTCTAAAATAATTTTAAAAATAATCCAGGTAATCATCTGTTTCACACACTTTTTCATTTCTGGTTTATAAGAAAATAGAATTTTTGGGTTTCTTGTTGATCAAATAGGTTTTTGTGTTTGAGGATCAAGAGCTGTAGCAATAAGCTTGGCATTTTTATTGAAAGATTGTTCGCATATTAAGGTAAGAGGCTCTTCCTAATGAGTAATTATGTTTTAGAATGTTTTGGTTTTGTGTTGGTTTTGGTTTGTAGAAAGGATTCTATTTAAATGTTGTTGCTAAGTGATATGATACGTTATGGTCTTGTAAAGCGTTGAGTATTCTCGCTATTTTCCGAGTATTTTCTATGTTGAAAAAGATTGATTTGAGTGGGAATCGATAAATTGCAAAAATATCGAGTTTAAGGCTTTCATACAAGGTCAAAGCGCACTGTACCTCCAAAGGTAACACCAAAGGCTAATGCAAGTGCACAAAGTGCAAAGTGCCTCTCTGAAAGCAACAGACGGTGCCACACAGCGTGGAAACATGCATGTGTCGCTCGCCAGGTGGGACCCTGTGATACCGTATCAATATATGCAGTCCTCGTGAAAGATTTGAATGCGTCTCGTCGCTCATGCCTCAAGACTCGGGGCAAGTGGTGCGCCCAAGATCGACCCTTGTTTTGGGGAAAATGTTGTTTTTAAGCTATGCAGTATGATTCTTAAATGTTGTTTTTGATCTAATAACGTTAATTAAACTTGAAACAATCTTGATTGAGTTTTGATTGGCTTTAGTTCCGCAACCGAATGTAATCTTTCCATGAGTTCGAAAGTTCGGGACCGCCGAAGGCATAATGTGTTCGTGGCTTTGATGAATTGGTATTCATCAACGTCATGTAATTGCTAGGGCAGTCATCTATGTCTAATGGTCTAAAGAGTAGTAGATGTGAGGGGAGGTTACTTGAAAATACTTAGTTGTCTAGCTAACAACAAATAATAACACACGATTGTGTGTTGTAAAAGATTAAACATCAAGTAATTCTCGGATAGGCACCGTAATCCCATCATATCACGATGTGTGGGAATTCAGAGAAAGTGAATAACTCCATAGCTCTACGAGACCACAAGTACGTGAGGGACTTCCCTAACATGTACACCATCGGGCTTTCTCTGGTTATTGGTGTGATCCACCAATATGTTGGAAGGTATATCCCATGATGTATATGCGTAGGGCCCTTGAATGCATGTAACATAGATAAGCTTAAGCTTAGAAACAAATAGGCACAACATGTTCACTGAGCACGTAAGTGAACTCTGTAATTCACCCATGCCTCATAAAGGTAATTTAGTAATATAGAAGAACTCCTTCGTTGTAGAATTTAATTACTCATTAGCTTCTCACTCTTGCAAAGTACCTATGTACTTACCCCTTTGCATGTTGGTTTGTACTTTGGGGGGTGAGAAGATGAACAAGTTGACCATAGCTCACTGAGGATGATATAAAGTTGTTGATGATGCCTTGACGCATGAAGTATTATCCGATGTATTCTTTTATTTCCATTGTATGTTGTTGTGTATTTGTTGTTCAGCTTCTGAGATAGTTGTCATTGACTTATATTTCTAAACTTTGTGGGACAAGTTTGTAGCTTTTGTACTGATTTTGAAAGGATCATGTTGTAAGTTTCTTTTCCTATCTTTAGAATGGTTGTAATCTATTCTGTGAGTATTTATGTTTTTACCCGAAGTCTTTTGGGCCTGCCATTTTATTTTGATATGGAAGACGTAGAGGTCATCATGATAAGATTAGATTTATATAATGTCATACACGGCGTAACGTTATCTTCCAGCCTAAGGATCGTATCCGGAGCTAGTAATACACATGTTACAGATCTCATGAAAGACAACAACCTCAAGCGAGATTCAGCCTCGCTGATTCTCTCACACAAAGAGAGAATATATGATTGTAAATAAATGCCAAAGTTGTTCTATTTCTTCTTATAATATGTTTTCTCATTTAATTTTTGTAATTTCTTCAACTTCGCTTCTTATATCAGAACTCTAAATAAAGGTGAGATGGATTATCTTCTCGTGATCTTCCTGTGTTCGTAGATGTAGAGAAGAATCAAAATGGCTAAGCCTCTGCTTCAATTGAAGAACTTCATATGTTGTTTCTGCTGCTTCTGTCTGCTTGTGTCTTTGTGAGTTGACTTTTTAACTTTAATTTTTAGTCTCTGACATCCATATTCTTGATCATCTATTTTTGCATACTTGCATTCTTTATAGCTTTTTTCTTAGTTGATATTATCTTTTGTATGATGTATCATGTTATACTACAATTTCAGTGCATGTAAAAGAGATATTTTCCTCTTTGGTCTTTGTCTATTTAATTTTTGTTGGTTGTTCATGTGTTTTTCATTACCTACCATATCCCCATAGAAACTTAAATAAGGAAACGGGATTATTTTATGTTCATTCATCTTTTGAGTCCGCTCTACAAAAGGTTATTTTTTTCATTCTTGAAGTTTTATATGATTGCACTCTATCTTGATCTTACTTTACATGAAATTACTCTTCCAAATTATTGTGATAACGCCCTACCCAATATGAAACCTTTTGATTTTCAAAATATAAAAGTATGTCATTTTCTTCACTACATTCTATCTTCCATCTCTCGGTCTATTTCTTCTTCCCTCATCTTAATGATTTTCCATCTGCTTCTTCTTCTTCTCTATATTTTCAGTAATCGATCTAAAATGATGACCAACGAGAGAAGTTTTTTTATGCCATGCCGTGATGTGAAATTGTATCGTAAGTTTGTTGTGAGGTGGGCTTAACTGCTTCCATTGACGTATTGGAATGGCAAAGAAATGTTTTTTCAATCTTAACGCTCATATTTTTTTCAATCGATTCAAGCAGATATTAAATTTAAGTGCTTAACGTTGGACTCGTCGAATGGTAGGAAATCTAAAAGGAATTGTGAGCCTTATTTTATAGATTGTTTTGCAATATCGTGGAGTTTGTTTTTGGGTTTGACAAAATTTGATCAATTCAATAATTTTCCTTGTCATTCACCATTCATAGTCGTGATAAATATATAGCCAACTTGTATGCGCTTCAAATAACTATACATAATGTCTAAAATAATTTTTTCTAGAAAATACAATAAATATAATTTCGTAATATTAATATAAATCCGTAATACCCCCAAAAGCTACAGCGTGAACACTACAAATGCCTTCAACCAAGGTGAAAAAATATTCGAACTGCTATTTTCCCCAAAGCTTTCGTAGAAATATCCGCCACCGAATTGACCAGCGGGTACATGTCTGGGAGCAATAAGGCCCTCCATGATCGCAGAGATCACGGACAAAAGCAGTATCCCGCCTGATATGCTCTGGTCCTCTCATGAAAACCTGATTCTCGCGCAATGTGTAACGCGGTCCCCACTATCATAATGGAGACGGATACCCATCGGCACCCTAACACCTAAATCGCCGAGAAGTTGCCGAAGTTTACTCAACTCATATGTAATGGAAGGCTGCTGAGATGCATTCGGGCCTTCCGTAAGAACGGGAGATCATCTCGCCGCTTTCGTCTTCCCGCACTCGCTGAAGTCCTAAGTAATACGAACTACCCACTCATGACCGATTTGTGCTGATCAAGTAAACTTGCCCAATCAGAGTGGACACTCACCCTTTTCTAAGGACAACGGGCTATCTCGGCCCACAAAAGTACACTCTGATAAGTAAGGCGTCCCACCACCTTGATAAATCGAGAAAGAATATAAACCTACACGCCAAAGTGCTCGGGATTTATAACACCTGGCAGATTGATAAGGCATCCCACCAATCTTTTGATATTTGCCAGATCATCAAAGAAGTCACCATCATCAACCGGCCAATCGGTGATTTTGTTCCATAGTGGAACTCCGCCAGGATTTAGCCCTCCTTAATCGATCGTGGTTCTCAATTATGTCGGGCGGTATAATTTCGCCGAGATAGAAAAAATTCACCGTGGGCTCCTCAGATACCCAACCCCAAGAAAATATTTTATTCTTCCTAAATCCTTCATTCTCAAAACAATCCGCCAAATAGTTTTTGAATACAAAGTAAGGTATTGTATCAAGTTTCTGCTAAGTATCATCATCATAATATCCAACTGTATGTTTTTGAACAAAGGTGAATATAGAATAATCTAAGTAGGGATCGCTTGAAACTATATTCCTTCAATGTCGGGTTAAAAAGAAACCAACAATTGGTGTTTGCTTCAACCCATACAAAGTTGATTTTCACGTATTTATACAATTATATTTTGCTGTTATGGCCAAATCAGGAGGAATTTTCATAATGTAAATTTCTTCATTCATGTCTCCGGCTCCAAAATGCATTGTGTATATCCATCCATGGATCTTCCACTTTTAACCCGCCTTACAAAGAAGTTAGGCTTCTGAATCTGTCACCATCTTTGCTACTGGAGCAGTGTCCGCGCACATAATCAACGCCTTCCCACCTCGCAGGATTACCAAAGCGCCACCAATCGTGGCTTCAATCATTTTAGATTGCCCCAACTCGTCAGATTTTCTCAAGACATACCCATTTGTTCCCCAACGCCTTCTTTCCAGAGTGTAATTTCTATAATACTCCACGTGTACTGTCCTCTAAAGCTTTTATTTCCTCTCGCCATATCTTTTTCTCCATCCTTCATATTTTACAAGCCTTTCTTTAAAAGACCTGTAATATATCTCACAATGTATTTGCTGTATAATTTTATGGTGTTTCGTAAAAATAAGAAATAATTCACAGCACCGTATGAGAATGTAGTAGACCACCGAGTGAGGTTGAAGGGCGAACTTAGTGAGTGCTTCAAATGACTTTTCTTGTCCCCTGATAAATGTGGTCACTTAACTCTCGACATTTAAGAATTAGGGAACTTTTATGTTTTCTCTCCTCAACCCTATATCGCTTTCGATTTGGCCGACTATTCACACGTAAATAACCTCTATTCTGGGGATACTTCATCAACCCTCTCACAGAGGCCACAACTCCCTTCATCAATATTATTTGTATATCTCTACTTGCTTTGAGGTGGTTAGCTACAACTGTCTGCACTTAAGATCCAGAGTAAAGCCCGTCAGTCAAGTAATTTCTCACGATCCGCATGAGGGGTAGTCATGTGGAGTTCTTGCATCGGGAAAATATGCCTAAAACCCTCACGTCCTCGACACAAATATTTCTTTATAGATTTCAAATCAAAGTGGGTCTTGATCCCTTCTAGCAAATGGATACCTTAGAAACACATACTTCACTCTCAAATCTATCTACCTTAATGGCGCTTGATTACGAAAGTATAACAATAACATCCAAAAACCCGTAAATCCTCAACACTCGTGGTTTTTACCAAACAAACATACATAATGACTCTTAAAGTTCAAAACACTTTGATCTGGTCCCGATTAACTAAATAACAAGTCGCTGCTTACACACTCACACCGGATTTAGTTATGGCGTCCCCTCAAACCTCAAAGCTCTAGCCATATTCTAAAATATGTCGATGCTTTCTCTCGACTCTACCATTTTGCTTGGAGGGGTTCCTTTACATAAGACGCTTAGCAAATTATTCATACTTTTGAAACGCGAAGCAATCAAGAATTCATCCGATTGTCATCCAACATGTAGAATTTTCCACTAAATTGATGATGAATCAACAGCCATAAATTCAAAAATTGTCTTCAACTTCCCATTTGTTATAAAGTAAATACACCTACACGTAATCTGATGTAATCATTCACGATCATCAAAATAAGGGCACCCTGGCGTACATGTCGATACGTCCCCATGTCAGTAATGCATGTTCAAAAGTTTATTTAGCTCGACTATCACTACGTGGGAAACTTTCCCGATGAGCTAGTTCTAAAACAAATTTCACAATTCCATCTTTATTCAACCACCACGGAAGT